>KV007459.1:91057-133925 GCA_001598015.1 Dorcoceras hygrometricum
CCATAAATGCTAATGGAGCATTTGTAAGTCCAAAGGGCATAACCAAAAATTCGTAATGGCCATACCTAGTTCTAAAGGCTGTTTTATATACATCAGTTGCCTTAATCTTCAGTTGGTGATATCCAGACCTCAAGTCGATCTTATAAAATACTACTGACCCTCTCAACTGGTCGAAAAGATCTTCTATCCTAGGTAATGGATACTTATTCTTAATTGTCAATTTGTTTAACTCGCAGTAATCTATACATAATCTCATACTTCCATCTTTTTTCTTAAAAAATAGAACAGGGGCTCCCCATGGCGAAGTGCTTGGTCTTATAAATCCTTTCTCCAACAGATCTTGTATCTGTTCTTTTAATTCATTCATCTCTGTTGGAGCTAATCGATATGGTGGTCTAGATACTGGAGCAGCTCCTGGGATTAGATCAATAGAAAACTCCAACACCCTGTCTGGTGGCAATCCTTGAATGTCTTCTGGAAAAACCTCAGGGAATTCATTTGATACTTCTACAATTGACAGTTGGGGTCTAACAGTCGCTGTTAAGGAGGATATAATTGAAGGGATTTTATTAACATGCTTGGCCAAAAACTGGAATTGCTCTTTTCCTGGTGGGTTAACAGCTACCGCTCGTAGTTTGAAGTCAATTACTACCCCATACTCAGTTAACCAATCTATTCCCAAAATTAAATCAAATTCTGGCATTGGTAACACAATTAAATCAGCAGTAATCTTACGCCCTTGAAGTTTAAGTTCTAAACTTCTAAACAGTTCGTGTGATACCAGCTTTTCTCCTGATGGTACCAACACACAATAACCTATCATTACTTGTTCCGGCTGGATTAACAATTTCTTAACAAACTCAGTAGAAATAAACGAATGCATAGCTCCTGAGTCTAACAAAGCTAGAGAAGGAAATCCAGCTATTGAAATTTCACCTGTGACCACTGTTGAGTCTGGAGGAGCTTGATCAGCTGTCATGACAAAGGCTCTGCTGGTCACCAGCTGCTTGGATTTTGGACAATTCCTCATAATATGTCCAGGCACTCCACATTTATAGCAGACGTTTTGTCCAAGTCTGCATTGCCCCAAATGGTGCTTATGGCATTTAGGACATTCTTTTCTATCATTACCAGCAGGAACAGAGCTTATAGTTTGAATTGGTAGAGGCTTTTGCTCCTGAGGCCTCTGCTGTTTCTTGTTTTGTCTGGTCTCAGGTCCTTCTGCTGAAAGGCTTGTCTCTTTTGCTGCCTCTCTTCATCAAGATCTTTCCAATCTCTTTCAATTTGTAGGGCTCTATCCACTGCTTCCCTGTAAATTCTTGGCACTGACAGCCTAACATTAATTTTAAACATAGACTTCAACCCTTCCACGAAGTGACTCAATTTCTCTTCTGGGTCACTCCCTATTAATGGCACAAAATAGCACCCTCTCTCAAACTTCCGCACATACTCATGTACGGTTAAACTCCCTTGCTTGAGGGTCAAAAATTCCCTCTTCAATTCAGATCTCTTTCCCGCTGTGAAGTATTGCTCATAGAATACTCGCTTGAAATCTGCCCAGGTGAGATTCAGTAGATCCACTGACATCTTGACTCCTTCCCACCAAATCATGGCATCTTCCCTTAGCATGTAGATAGCGCACCTTGGCCTATCTAAATCAGACAGTTGGAGGTATTCGAAAATAACCTCCATGGATTTAATCCAACTCTCAGCAATTAGTGGATCAGTAGTTCCACTAAATTCCTTAGGCTTCTGGTGCCTAAATTTCTCTTGGGGGTCATCGTTACTTGGTCCCCTGCTGCTGGAAGATTGGCCATTGCCTCTATTGTTATTTTGTTCTACCAGCATTCTTAACAATTGAGTGATGTTAGCATTGTTATCACTCTCAGTTCCTTCTAGAGGAATACTGCTTCTAGTTCTTCCTCGTCCTCTTCCTGACATTCTATATTCTATAGCCCATAATCCACCACATGCATAAATCAGAACATGCTAAATAATTTAAATACAATGCTCTGAAAATAAACTCACAACTTAGAAGAACAGACGATGAACTTTGATCCAGCTGATGGTGAGTGTGTTTATCTCAGGAACGTTGCTCTGATACGAAGTTGTGACGCCCGAACCCAACGGGGCCACGAGAAGTGGGTAAATAAAAAATTTCGAATAAAAGAAGGGCTAAAAGATAATTCGCTATAGGCTGTATTTCCTATACTTGAAAAGAACAAAACAAACGACAAGCTCAAAGATCAGCAGGTACTTATGTTGCGCGCTAACTACTAAAAATGTTTGCGGAAAAATGGTTTGTATTAATTATTGCAATTGCGATTACAACAGCTGATATTCTAAGTAAATATACAACCGTTGCTACTGATCTAATACAGTACAAATTAAATCAAAACACTACAGCTGAGACACGGAAAACGTAGGCCTTGGATAAACACAACACCCAGCTGCTGGTCTCAAGTTTCACCTGCTGTTCGTTCTTCAGTTGTTGTACCTGCACCATTTTAAAAGCTAGTGAGCCTAAAGGCTCAGCAAGTAAAAATCTGTACATAATCAATTTCATTTAATGCAGGCAAACGACTGTACATTCATAAACATTTCATAAACAGTTCGTTCATAATCTTTGAGACAGGGGATAATAGCCCAGCTCTAACATCAATTTCTTTTCCTTAGACTATGGCATATAAGCTCCTCATGGTCCGTTATGCACTTTGATCAAAATGACTCCCGATATCAGTTTTAGCATATAGCTCGTTATGAAGGGGCAGTCGACATCTCAACAACTGCTCACCCTTCTCATTGGTGACCGTCAACTATCTATGCCATAACCTTAAAATAAACTTTGATCCATTATTTTCTTTCGTAAAACATTTCTGTAACACATCGGGTTCAATCATTTTAAACATTTTCTTCCCATTTTAAAACGTTACTGAGTATCGAATTCGACTTCGAAGACATATCGTTGAAATGAAACTGGTGAGAGGAAAACCAGTCGCAAGAAAACGGAAGAACACTTATGAAACCTCTGCTGCTTACAACTATTTCTAATTGAACCAGCTGGAATAAACAAAACCAGCTGCAAGATTTGTTTTAAAAACAATCGTATTTAAATGAAACGATGTCGTTAGATAAATCAGCAGATAGGATAACAAGACTACCTGCTGATATTTTATGACTTAAAGAAACGACGTCGTTAGCGCATCAATCAGTCGCAAAGAAAAGCGCTATCATGATTATATTCCTGAATAGTACCAGTCTCAAGACTAATACCTGCTGAATTAAACAGTACTTAGAAACGAATAAAGCAACTGCTGAACTATCACAATGGAATGCATCTGCTGGTGAACAGTGCATATGCTGATTTTATGAAAACAAGCAACTGCTGAATTCTAACAAGGGAAATGCAGCTGCTGATTTGACTATAACAATGCAGCTGCTGATTCCTAACGAAGAATCGCAACTGCTGACTTTAACAAGGAAGGATGCATCTGCTGATGAAAAGTGCATCTGCTGAAAATTTACGAAAGACACTTGCAATATCGAAACAATAATCGCGCTACCAGCCATTGCCTATTAAACCAGACTATACTGCTTCAACCAGCAACTACTGATTACACAATCATCAAACTCCGACATTACAGCAACAAGGAAAAACATTCGTAACATAACAACACAGCTGCTGAATCTTAACAAGTAGATACAGCTGCTGAAACATAACTCGACGTTCGTAATATCAAAACAAAAACTATGCCATCAACCGTTGCCTATCAAACCATACTTACAATGATTCAACCAACAACTACCGATTACATAGTTATCAAATTCTAATATTACAGCTACTACGAGAAGAACATTCATGACATTTCTGGAAATCAATTCAAGTCCTCAGTACATTTAAAACATCATAAACTTTCTGGAAATCATACTGGAAGCATCATAAACATTAAAACATCATTTTCGAACCCATATTTCTTTCCTTTTTCATGTCTAAATCATTTCAAACATGAACTTTAAACATACAGGCAAGCAGATCCATAAGAACAACAATATAAGCTTTAAATGGTGTAGCAAAGGATCATCTTTTACTTGCCTTAATCAAAGCTTTGCGTAAACAGCTATTTCCTTCAGAACTTCTCCCTTTGAGCAACGCACGAACTATTTTGGAATTTCTTTGAAGAACACTTTAAAACTTTTCTTTGCAATTGATGAAAATCTTACTTTGAAGACAGGTTTTTATATGAAAGGGATTAGTGGCAAGCTACTTTAGAAATCAAGCATGACACACCTCTAAAATTTAGTAAAAATTCCCTTCATATCTTTTAATTTGTAAAACACCAAACCTTCTTTTAAAGAAAGCATTTCACCTCCTTAAAACATTTTCCAATCAATTTAAAAATCCAGCTCGTGTATCGCTCATTGGAGTTGCCTGCTGGTACCAGCCGTAGCGCTCCTACTTGCTGATATCAACAATTCAGCAGACACAAAACTTTTAAAATTGTCTATTGGATCCACGAATCAATAAAATGCATAAATGTGGTCCTATGGATTTTGGGGCGTTACAGTCCCTAAGTATTGTGTTGTATTGGTTTATCAGGTTTCAGATCTGTGTGCTCGGGACCTTTTTGTTGTAATTGTAGCTCAGAAGGTTAAGGTACGAATGTGAGCTTGTTTTACAGTGTTGTATTTGGCATGGATACTATGTGCTTTGCTGTGTATGCTCTGTGCTGTTATTCCTTGCTTCTGCCATGTCTTTATTGTTGCAAGCTGTTGTAATTGCATACACGTATTTTCCATGTTGAGCTCAGATCTTGTTAGCCGTCCCTTGTTTTGCTAACCTATGTGTACCAGGATGCTTGTATTGAGGAGGAGTGGCAATACCATGCTCTTCATCTCCCTGCTGAGTTGTTGTTAGCCGTTGTTGAGACGAGTGGGTAGCTCCCATATACTCACACACATCGTGGCCATAATCTTTCAGTTGATTCGTATCAGTTGTTGAGCTGTTTCTTGAGATCCTTTGGCTCCCTGCCTTCGGTTGTAGCCTTGTTCTCATGCATAGCATCTGCATATTATCTGTTTCTATCTATTAGTTGTTTTTCAGTTTCTCTCCGTACTGCGGTTTGACCCCATGTCCCTCTGGGGATGGTTGTTTTGTTTGTCTGTTTGTGTTTTAGGATATCATGGTTTCTCTGCTGGATGTGGAGTTGATCCAGCTGGTAGTGCCCCGGGAGGTGGATAGAGTGTCCCAGTAATATATAGTAATTATCTGTTTCTATCTATTAGTTGTTTTTCAGTTTCTCTCCGTACTGCGGTTTGACCCCATGTCCCTCTGGGGATGGTTGTTTTGTTTGTCTGTTTGTGTTTTAGGATATCATGGTTTCTCTGCTGGATGTGGAGTTGATCCAGCTGGTAGTGCCCCGGGAGGTGGATAGAGTGTCCCAGTAATATATAGTATATACATGTTATTGTGTATTGTATCTATGTTGAGCAAGACTCATAATGGATCTTTTGGTTTGTTGATTGGGAGTCACTCTATGTTTGTATTGCTGTTGTTTATTGTATTGGGTTTTCAGTATTTTGGATATCAAAGTATTTTTAAAATATGTTTTCTAAGTCAGGCAAAAGCGAAAAATTTTAGCCACTATTTTAAATGCTTCCGCTATTGTTTATTGTGTGGTTTATCTCTGTATTGTGCACGAGGCCTGGCACTTAGCTTCGTTTATGACCAGTTTTAGTTAGTTGTAGTTCTAGTCGAGATATTCCAAGCTGATTTACCCTATCTCGTATTCTGGTTAAATTTTCCCGAGCAGATTTCTTGAGAGGGAACAGAGTTTGTGATGTTGTAGTTATTTTCCAGTTAAGTTTGTTCAGTAGTCTGTGTTGTAAGCTTCCCAAGCTGACGGAGACTCTTGTGGATTTTTTCATGATTTCTCCATCGTGTTAGCTGGAGTACCAGTCCGTGTGTGATCTGTGAGTGGTGAGGGCTCTCTGTTCAGGCCGTAGCTTTGTGTGAGGTATTTAGTAATATTACGATCTGGTACGGATTGGAACTTGTATTTACAGCATCCTTAGGGTAATACTATGTGCTCTGTGTATTGATCTATGATGTTTACTGCGTTATAATTGACATGTGATTGATTATTTACGTTTCATGGATTGAGCAGCATTTCATATTGAGCCTTGAGAATTCTTGAAGACGCACCGAGTCTCTCTCGCTCCCTCAGCTTGTTGTGGCGTGGACATGTTGTGGCCGGTGGTTGTAGTGCAATGTTTGTTTCCGTCGTGGCCAGGAGGGTAGTTCCCGTCACTCTAGATGATGAGCCACATATATTTCCATTAGGAACGCCCGGGTAGCTCCCGAATTCCTGATGATGCTGCCACATTTGTTGTTGACCATTTTTTTTGGCCTTCGGTTTGGTACCCAAAGTTTCTTGTTACTGAACATGCATTGCATAACACGTTGCATATATCATACACACTTAGTTTGCTATTTTACAGTGTGTTCTCCATACTGGGTTTTGACACATTTTTCATGTGGGTCTCTTTTGGTTGTGTTGTACGATTACAGGTTATCCAGGTACTTCAGCTTGGCTAGGAGGTGCGCCAGCTAGAGGAGTCCCTTATAAGTTGATCCAGTATCCTAGTTATATATATGTACATGTATATATTATCGAGTCATTATCAGAGGATGCCCTGAGTAGCTGTTGTTGTTATACTTGACTTGACATTCTTGATTGTTGGATTTTATATACATATTTTAATTGACAGGATATTGGATTCTATTTACTATTCCGCTTCCTGCATGTCCTGTGAGCTTGTTAGCTCGGCATGTTGTTGTAAACAGTTTTTAAATGAGCTAGTATATTTATTTTGAGTATTCAAAAATTTTTTACTTGCTATTTTGTATCAGGAAGAAAAATTTTAACACACTTTTAAGCTTTCGCATTGATCTTTAATTGTGTGTTTCATCTTGGATTATGAGCACCTGGCCTAACACGAACTGTTCATGCAGTGGATTTTTTGCTGAGATTTCTCCATCTCATTGGCTTGTGCGCTTGTGTAAGGTACTTTGTAAGAGATACCTGAGGTATGGATTGGAACAGGTATTTACAGCTTTCGTATAGTATGATTATGTGCTCTGTGTATTGATCAATGTTTTTGTCTGTGTTTAAATGGACATGTAATATAGCATATACGTGTCATGGTATTGAGCACGTGCATTGCATATTGAGTCTTGAAAATTATTTTCCAGCCGTTGCATTCATACTTGGCTTGAGTTGTATCCTCGTGGAGCGGTTTTTTGTTTCATACTCCCGAGGAGAGAAATGAGGACGCGCCGGGTTGCTCCTGCCCCCTCAGCTTGTTCGGGCCTGGATAGGTGTTAACGGGTGGTTGTAGTTCACCTTTGTTCGCCGTCGCGTCCTGGCGGGTAGCTCCTATCACTATCGCTGATGAGCCACATCTATTTTCCGTTTGGAACACCTGGTAGATCCTGAATTCCAGATGTGTTGCCACGTGTAGCTTTTCACCGTTTTGTATTGCCTGCGGTATTGGTATCCGATGTTTTTGTTACTTGACATTGCATTTCAGAGCACGTTGCATATATCTTATGTATTACGTTTGCTGTTTTACTTTGTTCTCCATACTAGGGTTTGACCCATCTCTCCCTTCGTGACTGTTTTGGTTGTGTTGTACCATTACAGTTATTCAAGTACTTCAGCTGGGCCAAGAGGCGCGTCAGCTAGTGTATCCACTTACGAGGTGATCGAGTACTATATATATATATATATGTAATGTATAGACATTACCAGGGGATGCCTCAAGTATTTTTTTTGTTTGATTTGACTTGACTTTGTGGATTGTTTGATTTTTATATACATATTGTAGTTGTCTAGGACTTGGACGTTGTTTATTATTTCCTGTCTGCATGTCCTATGAGCATGTTGGATCTGCGTGTCTTGGTAAGCAGTTTTTAAATAAGCTAGTATATTTATTTTGTTCATTCGAATATTTTAATTGCTATTTTGTATCAGGCAGAAAAGAAAAATATGAACCCACTTTTAATGGATAAGTGTGTGCTTAATCTCTAATTATGAACATCGGGCGTGACATTTTGATATCAAAGTTTAGACTGGGATAAGCTCAATTTAGATTCTAGTTCACTCGAGTCTAGCGACAAAAATTGTTTCCTTGCATGTGTTTGATTATGTGCTTTACCTGTTTTCATCATTATTACCTTTGTGTCTCGTAGATGATGCCTAAGAGGATAGGTAAAGCTGGGGAACAAATTGCAGAGGAATCAAGGGCTCAGAACCATGAGTACAGTGTTGTTCAGCCCAGTGTTCTTGTGTGTAGGCGTGCTAGGAAGGTCGAGGATGAAGTTGAGCACTAGTCGGGTTGATGATATGGAACTTGTTCTAACTAGGTTTAAGAGGATGAACCCCAGACGTTTTCAGGTACTGAGGGTGGTGCAGCTGCCGAGGGTTGGTTGGAGTATATGGAGGGTCCTTCGACAGGGACCGTTACTGTGGCGCCCTAGTCCATCGATTTCACAATAACACTCAAACGCTTAAGAAAATACGCACAAACTTTTTCGAATTGGGTGGAATTGAAAATAAAACATCGAACAGGGATGGTTGTGCGATAAAAGGCAAATCATATCACACGTAGTTAAACAGATTAGAGGTTGAGATATTAAAAACTGAACGGATTACGTGAACTGATCATCACACAAGCTGGGAAACAATGACTGAAATAAGGTCTCACAACATAAAATATCTCGGGCTAAAACAGCTTAGAGTAAAATAGATCTCAACAGCTTTCGGCTTGATAGAGCTTAAGACGAGACAGATTGAAACAGAAACACTATCATACAAATATTTTAATAAAAAGTTTAGAAATAGCTGAGATGAGGTGTTTAATACATCTGCAATCACAAAAAGAAATATGGTCTGCAGCAACAAGAAAACGCTGGCTCCTCAATAAACACACTTCCGCGATCCGGTTCAGTTCGCGTCTAACATCTCACCCAGAACAGCCTTAACTGCACCAAAGAGAGCTAATGAGCCAAGGGGCTCATCAAGAAATTCTCTAATAACAAGGACAAGCAGTAAAATAATGAAAATAACTTTCAAATGTAAACTGAAACTGAATGCTCGAAGCTGAAAGCTGAGAGAACTGAAAGCTGCACAACTAATACGCTGATAAACTGTAACTAGGAAAAGCATAATCTTAGCATACTTAACTATCCTTAAGCATTTAAAACATTTGTAACATCACTGGACACGCTTGAAACACTTAAAACTTTAAAGCATAAACTAAGCATGCTCGCATCATTGCAAACATTACAGGTATAAAAGCGTTGATTTTAAAGGAATTAAGCTGTAACTTAATTTTTACTGAAAGTTACGGTTGTAAACAACCTAGTTCTTATTTTCTATGTGACTTTTGGCTGTGAAGTTCTCTGTAGGTTTAGGAACTTGATCAATCTAACATCTAAATTCAAGAATCTGGGGAAATCAATCCCAACTTAACTGTGGAAAGAGGTTATAGTTTGCTAACCATAACTCTCTCCCTTTTCTGGGACCGTGGGTCATCCATGCCATAAATCCTTAAAAACTGAAAATCACTTCCCTTAAACTCATGAAATATCTTTGCCAAAACTCATTTAAACTTTTAAAGTCTACTTCCTTCAAAACTGCAATAACACATTTTATGGTGAAAATTTACTTTAATTGGCTTTTCAATAAAACTGGTTTAAACTGTTTTCTCTTTCATCTGAATCAGATCGCTTAAAACATAAATGGTTCGCATCTTGAAAACTTCTTTGACATTTAAAAGTTTGTGGGAGTGCATCAATGTTCAAACGAAGAAGATACATGGAGAAGCTCAGGCTATAGGAATGAAGAATAGATAGCCAAGCTCTAAGCTGGAGACTATGTCATGAAATGGGACATAACTACGAATGGATTTGAGTTACACTTTTGAATCGAAGCTAAAAAAAGAACAAAGCATGAACCATATCGGGTTAAGCAGCACACGAGCATTATGGTTCGGAATAGAAATAAACTCTAGACTATTTAGTTACTCAGACTAGAGTAATCTGGAAAGGTTGCAATTTTAGAGAGGAAAAAAGATTACTAACGGAGTGTACAAAGAAACCAACTCGTGAAGAACTGCACAATGGAACCAGCTCGGAGACGGACTGGATAAGGGAACCAGCTCTGAGTGAATGTTCTAAGAATTGAGTGTCAAGGATTAAACCTCTAATATGGAATAATGGAACCAGCTTGGACTATACCAGCTCAATTGATGGAACACGAAGGATACTATACCAGCTTGGAAGAAGCCAGCTCAGCTGATAGAACACAAGGATACTGTACCAGCACGGGAGCGGACTGGACAGCTAGATCAGGAAAAATGAGCGGTTAACAACATAAACTAGACTAGATCCGGGGTCAAAAGATGAATTGAAATGATAGAAGGACCAAAAGAGATTATAATAACAATAGAATACTGAGAAGCAGCTTTAAGAAGTTCAAACCTATTAGCTAAGCTTATCAGACCAGAGCCAAGTTCTTATCCTACTAGCTTCGCCTATCAGCTTGGAAACTCGACTCATACTCGCTTAGAACATCAACTGGGTACTAAAACCAGCTTGGAGAAGTTCGAGTAGACTAGTTAAGCTTACCAGAAGAGAACATCGCTCTAACTAGACCAGCTCAGCCTAGCAGTTCAAAACCTCATCATCGCCATCCAGTACGACATACTTACTAGCTCACTGATGGAACTTTACTTTGAAACTTTCTTCGTACATCCCACCAGTTTTGAAAAAAACAAACATCAGTTTTGTCAAAACCAAATATTTCTGCTGCTTCATCAAAACAAAATACATACAGTGAACCCAAAGCTTTTAGAAAACCATCCCAGCTGTTACAGAAAACGTAAACTTGGAGAAACTGCACAACTCAAGCACACAAGCTGAAAGGAACATATAATGCTTTCTTGGATATATCAAAGAACAGAAAGTACTTGACTGAAACCAAACGACTCTGAACGGCAGGTTGCAGAGAGCAGCACCAGCTCGAACCTCCCACAAGCACGATCAAATGCTCAAAACTCAAGAGGAAAAATTTAAAGAAAATACTCGGTTGTTAGTTTTTTTGAAGAAAAAAACTTCCTCCGTGCCTTCTATAAGCTCAATAATTCAAAAGAGTGTAGAAAACTCTTACACAAGGCATATTGGACACTACCAACCGTAATCTTGTTGTCTTTAATAAATCGAATTTTATTTATTATTAAAGGAAAAAAGAAACATTTAAATAAAATATTTTGAAACGAAACCTTTTGAATCATTTTAAATAAATAAAAGAAACTTTCTTAAGATAATGTAAAAACTCGAACCGAACCATTTTTGGGTTAATTATTGCCGGAACCGTCCGTGAACCTCCCTGATAGAACTAAAAAAATCAACTTAGGCCAAACTGAAATATTAAACGCGAAATAGCAGTTTTCAATATAAAAATAAATGTCTTGTGGATTTATGGATTTCCTAGGCGTTACAACTCTATCCCCCTTAAAATAAATTCGTCCTAGAAATTTAACTTACTAAAACAGCTTAGGGGAAAGACTACTCAAATCTGCTTCCCAAACTCGTCACACACTACGACTGCATCAGCACAGCGCCTAGTCCTAACATGGACGCTTCACGAAAACAGCCTAATATCTTTGCTCAGCTGAAATGACTTACACAGGGGCTTACCCTAGGGCTTGCTTCAAAACCCAAAACTCAACTGACAGTCAGGGGCCTAATCATACTTGACACGCTTCCTCTATGCCACTATGATAATCGGCTGTGAAAGTCCCAAAATTCTCAAAAACTACGGACTTCAGTACGCTCTTGGTCATTGCCAGTCCCGAACTACTTATTCTTAAGTTGGGTCAATAAATAATTAGAATTGTGTGACCTAGAAGGGTAACCTTCCCTAATCCAGAATTCACACTTAGTGATCTTAGCAAAAAAAACTACTTGATCTTGAACTTTGCAGTGCTGTCCTAAACCGAGATCGAATGCTCTCCTCTGTTCTCGAAATTTCTTAAGACGTCAATCACAGAGGGCTTTGACTAAAACTCGTATCGACCCTAACACGATCTGAATATGGCCCTACAATTCTCGCTCCTCTAATCATCAACTTGCAGTATCCAGCTGGGAGGCCGATCTGGAGAATACTGTCACTCCTTGAAGTTGGTAAAAAGGCCTTTGTTCCTAGGTAAAGGATGCTTCTGGTATGACAGCTTATACAATCTTTGAAATATAAACACAACCTCAAGCTTCCATCCTTCTTCTTGACCAACAGCACAGGAGCTCCTCTAGGTGATGTACTAGGACGATCACAACCCAAATCTCGATCTAGGGTATGCCTAAGGTGTCACCTGGAAATGAAAACTAGCACACAGTACCACCAAAAAATAGCTCACACTACTACTAGTCGGATCACATCCTAACGATCAGCTCAGGAGGCTCTTTCTAGCTTACGATAACCAAAATGGTTTTCGATGGCCTCAGCTCGTAGTACATAAGCTCAGAATAGCTCACAGCAATAAACCAGCTTATGCGTAAAGGACAGTCCTTGCTTAAGCTAAAACCACCAAAAGACACGACACCACAGTAGAGATCTAAACCGTCAGCTCAGGGCATCCACAGCATCCCTAAGCTGAACTCAACTTAAGCTCTCTACTATCACAAGTATCTTCTTAAGTCCCATCACCAACTAAATTCTAGTAAAAAATCCTCAAAATATTTTCAGCTTTTGGGCTTAAAGAGCTGAAATCTTACGATGGAGTCCTATAATCTAGTTAGCCTCAAACCGAAATTGATTCTCTCTGGTGATTTGACTTCTACCAACCTTGGTTTAAAACTAATAACTACTCTATATTTAGTTACCCAATCAATTCGCAAAATTAAGTCAAACTTAGGCGTGGGTGTTAAACTTCCTCAGTCGTATTCTACGAAATGCACTATGGGGTGCAAATCTCATTCATGTCGGTAAGGTCACACCATCGCATACTGCTAATAGCTCAGACTAAATGGGTAATTCCTTAAACAAAAAATTTTTGTACAACTAATTGGTTACTTCCAAATCTAACAAAACACTAAAAGGCATACTATCAAATAACCCAATCTTTCCCAAAAAAACTCTGCGGTAACTAGATTCTCCTGATTATGGACTGCTTTAGCTTTGGGAAGTACCTAGAAATGTGTCCTTGAGAACCACATGTGTAGCAGCCACTCTGACCTGCTCTACACTGACCCGGGTGCTTCTTGTAGCAACTAGGACAAGTCGAGTTGCTACTCATCTTGGGAACTGAGCTGCACGATTGGGGTTGCTGCCCTAGGGACTTTTGCTGATCGGTCTTCGGTTGATTTGATGACTTCAGCTTGTTGAACTGAGAATCCTGGAATTTATTCTTGTGTCTAAACCCCTTCTGAGGATCCCCAAGACTAGTAATTGGCGTGAAAATTGACCAGTCCCTTGACTTGATTTTTTTACCATCTACTCTAACACTAACACGCATGCAGGACCACCTGAGCTGATTTCTTCGGTGGTGTTGTCCCTTCTCCCTCTACCTCTTCCTCTACCTGACATACCTGCAGTCTGAACTTAAGCCCAAATCCACCACAATAACATCAATAAGAAGAGCTCTAAACTTTACTGTGAGGACTGTAATTTACTGGTTTAATTAGTGGCGTGTTATGAGCAGATTTGAGTAATGGATAGATTTAATTGTGTAAGACATTCGGGAGAATTAGATTGGAATGAGGATTTAAATCGGAGAAGCGTGCCTTTTGAATTAGTCAAATCTGAATGGTGATTTTGTCCCGAGAGGTATCTCGTGCTCAGTAAGCTGTTGAAGAGCTTCGGATTTGACTTAGAAGTGAATCTGGTGTGAATCGTTGAGTGAAGGGAGAGCTTTAGCGCTAGACCTATTTGGTGTATCGGGAGAAGCTGGAGCTCAGATTTGGAGAATACCCCGCACGAGTGAATTAGAAGCGTGTGAGAATCGGCTTGTTTCGCTGTTTGAGTAGACCGGTTCGTTATTTAGATTTGAATAAGATCTAGGTGTCCATTTCTGACCCTCGTGAGAATGATCAGGTTTGTCTTCAGCGGGAGATGAAACGAAGTCGTTTAGAATTACTCGAGTAGACACGGGTTGAGTTTACGAAATGCGATGTCGTTTGGAATATACAAAATTTGGCACTGGTTGAGTGTAATAGATTCGACGTCGTTTAGAAAGCATCAGATTTTATGAGAGATGGACCCTGGTGCGACGTCATTTGGTGAAATTCAGATCTGGTGTAGTGAGAGGAATCAGATTTGGTTAGTGTATAGGAGTCAAAGCTTGTTGATTGCTCAGATCTGATCTGGTTGGTGGCACTGTAGCGTTGAGTAGAGAATATATTTATGTGTTTACCAACACTTAGATAATTCGAGACCCGACATTTCTTATCTTATTCCTCAGTGAGATATCGACTTAAATCTGATTCCAAACCCTTACTGTTCAATCAAACCCTTTTTCCTCAGATTACCGTCGATTTACGCCGCTGTTTGGAGCAAGATAGGTGGCGCTGAGCTCGTTTCCTTAATATCTTTTGATTGATACCCATTTGGAGACTTGAGTCGTTGAGTTGAGGGAGCGCGAATTATTTGCAGTGTTTGAATATCTTCACGATTTTGACCAGTGGTTATTTTTTTCTTAAGATGCTTTTGGTGTTAGCTATGTGATTGTTCGAGAAGCTTCTGTTAGGTGTTCGCCGAGAGCTATAGGAGCTGTGTTCTCGTGCATGAGCTGTTGGATGAGCCCACCCGTGTGTTCTCTGAGGTAGTAGTTGTGCTGAGATTTGAGGTACGAATTGAGCGTATTTTAACAGCGCTAATATCAGCATGTGAATATTTCTATTGGCTCCCAGATTCATTGGTACCTTCGTGATTATTGAGAGGATTGTATCTTTTGCATACGGATTACAATTGTCTGTTGAGTTAAGAGCGATGCATGATGTGTTTCATGTGTCAATATTGAGGAAATATGAGCCAGATCCATCTCATGTGCTAAGGACCGATGAAGTTGAACTGGATCAGACCTTGAGTATGTTGAATATAAATTGCAGATTCTAGATAGGAAGGAGAAGCAGTTGAGAAATAAGATTATTCCTTTTGTGATGGTCCAATGGACCAAGCATGGATGAGAGGAAGGTACCTGGGAAGTTGAAGAAAAGATGAGACAAGAGTGGCCTCATCTGTTTGAGCATTCACAGAATTGATTCAGGTAATATTATAGTCTGCTGATTTACGTCTTGAGTTTTTTTTTGTAACTTTGCAAGCGATTTTGTTAAGCACTGAGATATGCTAGATTGTTGATGAGCTTTGAGAAATTCTGAAGAGATTGTGTATTTTGTCTGTTGATTTTCTGGTAGTCCTTTGATTTTGATCTGTAGTTGCCTTTTGATTTCGAGGACGAAATCTCTTAAGGTGGAGAGGATGTGAGGACTGTAATGTACTGGTGAGCATATTTGAGTAAATGGCTAGATTTAATTGTGTAAGACATTCGGGAGAATTAGATTGGAATGATGATTTAAATCGGAGAAGTGTGCCTTGTGAATTAGTCAAATCTTAATGGTGATTTAGTCCCGAGAGGTATCTCGTGCTCAGCAAGCTGTTGAAGAGCTTTGAATTTACTTAGAAGTGAATTTGGTGTGAATCGTTGAGTGAAGGGAGAGCGTTAGCGCTAGACATATTTGGTGTATCGAGGAGAGCTGGAGATTAGATTTGGAGAATACCCCGCGTGAGAGAATTAGAAGCGCTTTGATAATCGGCTTGTTTTGCTGTTTGAATAGACCGTTTCGTTATTTTCAGATTTGAGTAAGATCTGGGTGTCCAGATCTGACCCTCGTGAGAATGAGCTGCTTTGTCTTGAGCGGGAGATGAAACGATGTCATTTTGGATTACCCGGGTAGACGCGAGTTGAGTATAAGCGATGCGATGTCGTTTGGCATATACCAGATTTGGCACTTGTTGAGTGTAATAGATGCGAAGTCTTTTAACAAGCATCAAATTTGATGAGAGCTGGACCCTGGTGCGACGTCATTTGGTGAAAGTCAGATCTGGTGTAGCGAGAGGAATCAGACTTGGTTAGTGTAGAGGAGTCAAAGCTTGTTGAGTGCTCAGATCTCAGTTGGTCGGTTGCACTGTAGCGTTGACTGGAGAATATATTTATGTGTTGACCAACACTTAGCGAATTGGAGACCTGACATTTTTTATCTTCTTCCTCGGTGAGATATCGACTTAAATCTGATTACAAACCCTTACTGTTCATTCGAACCCTTTTTTCCTTCGATTACCATAAATTTACGCCGCCGTTTGGAGCAAGACTGGTGACGCTGAGCTCGTATCCTTATGATCTTTAGATTGATACCCATTTGGAGACTTGAGTCGTCGAGTTGAGGTAGCGATAAGTAGTTGCAGTGTTCTAATATCTTCATGATTTCTGACCAGTGGTTCTTTCGTTCTTAAGTAGCTTTGGGTGGTAGCTACGTGATTGTTCGAGCAGCTTCTGTTAGGTGTTCGCCGAGAGCTATAGGAGCTATGTTCTCGTGCGTGAGCTGCTGGACGTGTACCCCTGTGTAATCTGCTGAGGTAGTAGTTGTGCTGAGATTTGAGGTACGAATTGAGCGTATTTTAACAGCGCTAATATCAGCATGTGAATATTTCCTACGTAGTTGAGTTGTTGTGGTTATGTGCTAGTTGAATTATCTAGCTGTGCTGGTATTTCTTGGTTGCTCGATGATTGTGCTTAATTATTATGCATTTTGTGAGCTGATGTTGTCTTGCATTCATGCATACATATTGAGCCTGATTCCTTGATAACGTGGTGGCCGGCTGAGTTGTCGTGCCTGAATACCACTAGACTGTGACTGACCGGCTGAGTCGTCGGACCTGAATATCACAACATAGTGGTGGCCGGCTGAGTCGTCGTCCTGAATATCACTGAAATGTGATGGACGGCTGATTTGTCGTACTTGAATATCATAGGATTATGATTTCTGCACAGCTGAGTCGTTGTGCCTTGCTTACTGATGATTCTTGATAGCCCACTTGCATTGCACGTTTGAGATATTGCATGTATGATATGATTGTTGTTTTCTTGATGCTCTTCGTACTGAGGTTTGACCTCGTTTTATTTTCCCTGTTTTTGAACTGCATTGGTTTGTGTTGGCCTTTGTAGGGTTTTCCGATAATCCAACTGGACCGAGTGGAGCGTCAGCTGGTAGATCCCCGTTTTGAGTCCCAGTTATTTATATTATGTATTGAACCAGGGGATGACCTTCGTGACTATGTATTTGGGGATCTGTAATTGTTCTTATTGATGTTATTGGATTTTTGAGTCAAAATTCATATTTTGAGTTTGATTTTATTTTGAGACTTAATGTCAGTTCAAACCCAAAACAAAAATTTTGAGCACATATTTTAATGCTTCCGTGTAATTATGATTAATTGAGAAATTAATCTGTGATTTAGCGCATCGGGCCTGACATTTTTGGTATCAGAGCTTAAACTAGAATAAGCTCTATTTCTTTTCCATCACACTCGAGTCTAGGCATAGAGTTTGTGTTTTATTTGTGATTAAATCTTTTTTTGGGTTGCTTACCTCTGTGTATTATCTGTTTTTAGTTCTTACCTCTGAGTTTTTGTAGATGCCACCGAGAAGAGGTAGGAGTAGAAGCGTTAGGCAGGTAGTTTGGGAGTGTAGAGCCCCGGGAAGCGATGGGGATGTTGAGCAGCAGAGTGTGCCTTTGCATCGTTAAGCTACACAGGCAGAGGTTGAGGTGGAGGATGTGACTAGACAGATTGGTGAGATGGATCAGGTTCTGGCTAGGTTCCAGAGGATGAATCCCCCTACGTTCACTGGAGCCGAGAGTGTTATGATGGCTAAAGGCTGGTTGGAACATGTGGAGGAATTGTTTGATACGATGGAGTACTCTCATGAGATGAGATTGAAGTTGGTTGTCTTGCAGTTGAGGGATCATGATCAATGCTGGTGGAAAGGTACTTCCCGAGTCAAGAGAGAGAGTAGTGCTTTGATTTCTTGGGAGATCTTCTGTGTAGTGTTTCAACAGGAGTATACCCCTGAGTCGTACTACAATAACCGTGAGCGGGAGTTCGATAATCTAAAGCAAGGGAACTTGAGGGTGGCTGAGTATGCGAGAAAGTTTTCTTCCCTTATATCGTATGTTCCCCATGTTGTTAACCAGAAGAGGACGAAGAGGAACAAGTTTCTGAGAGGTTTGAGGCCTGATTTGTCCTGAATGGTGTTTGCTGGTTCTCCTGCGACTTATGCTGAGGCAGTGGATAGAGCGATGACATTGAGGATAGTCTATTGGAAGCACAGAATCTGGTTCAACCGACCGTTGGACGAACTTTCCAACCTGTGCCCGAAGCAATGCAATAATTTCAGCCTCCTCAAACTTCGCAGTAGTATAATTGCCAGATGTTTAATCCTCGAGGAAGCAGTTTAAGAGACAGTCGAATTAGAGTTCTTCTGGTTCTGTTAGCTCTGGAGGTAATGGCTCTGGCGGAGTGATGTGTGCATAGTACGGAGATCGTCATATGACTTCTCAGTGTCGTGGAGTTCAAGGTCCTTGTCATAGGTGTGGGCAACCTTGACATTTAACTAGAGTTTGTCCTTTGTCGGGAGGACAACCTTCGAATCAGTCACAGCAATTTTCAGCTTGTGGTTCTTCGCAGAGACCGCAACCTTTTGCTCAGTCCCAACGATCAGGATTCCAACAATGAGAACCGTCTAGGTTCATAGGATCTTCTAGACCTCAGTTTTCGGAACCGCAGTAAGCTCAGGTGAATGCCTAGACAAGAGAGCAAGCTGATGATATGCCTGGAGGAGTTATTGCAGGTACTTGTGCTATCTTTGATTTTTCTGCATGAGTTTTGTTTGATACAGGAGCATCACACTCTTTTATATCTGATTTGTTTGTGCATTAGTGTGGGTTGAGTGCTACCCCACTCTGTGATGTTGTACCTGTTTCTATTCCTGTTAGTGTGTGGTTGATGTCCCATGAAGAGGTTTTGGATTGTGTGATTAGATTTGATGAGAATGTGTTGGTGACGAATTTTATTTCTCTGGAGATTAGAGATTTTGACTGTGTCTTGGGTATGGATGTGTTGTCTGCTAATAGAGAGACTGTAGATTGTCTCCATGGTGTAGTGATGTTTAGACCTCAATTCGGGGAAAAGTTGGATTTATATGGTGCTAATTCGTGATCGAAGATTCAACTATTGTCTGCCATGGAGATGTTTAGCTTGTTGTCGCTAGAGAATTCAGGGTTTATGATTTAGGCCTTGGATGTTTCCCAAGAATCGCGGATAGAGTTGAGTGATGTCCCGATTGCTCGAGAGTTCCCAGATGTTTTCACGGATGAGATTCTTGGATTCCCTCCGAGACGAGAGATTTACTTTATCATTGAGTTGGTTCCAGGGACAGCCTCGATTTCGTGAGCCCCTTATCGATTGGCGCCAGCTGAGTTGAATGAGCTGAAAGAACAGTTGCATGATCTTCTAGGGAAGGGATTCATTAGATCGAGTATGTCGCCTTGGGGAGCTCCGAGCTCCGATGTGTGTTGATTTTTCGGCAGTTGAATAAATCGACGATTAAGAACAAGTACACTTTGTCGAGGATTGATGATCTGTTCGATCAATTGCATAGATCGACAGTGTACTCTAAGATTGATCGACGATCTGGTTATCATCAGTTGTGGATTAGAGACGCTGATGTGGCGAAGACAGCCTTCAGGACTAGATACGGATATTTTGAGTTTCTTGTGATGCCGTTTGGATGAAGAATGCTCCTGCTGTCTTCATGGATTTGATGAATTGAGTCTTTAGTGGGTACATTGATCATTTTATGATTGTCTTCATAGATGACATTCTGGTGTATTTGAGGAACTTCAGAGAGCATAAGGAGCACTTGAGATTAGTATTGCAGAAACTGAGAGACTCACAGCTGTATGCGAATTTTAATAAGTGTGAATTCTGGTTGGATAAAGTAATCTTCTTGGGTCATGCCATATCTGCACAAGGTATTTCAGTTCATCCTAGTAAGGTCGAAGAGTACATAACTAGGAGCGACCTAGGAATGTTTCGGAGATCCGTAGTTTCTTAGGTTTGGCTGGTTATTATAGACGTATCATTGAGGGTTTTTATTCAATAGCCAAGCCTATGATGCAACTGACCCAGAAGGATAGACGATTTCTGTGGACAGATGAATGTGACTCGAGTTTCCAGTTGCTTAAGGAGAAGTTGACTACTGCTCCTGTGTTGGCTTTTCCTTCGGGTTCTGGATGTTTTGTAATTGTTCCGATGCTTCTCTGAATGATTTGGGTTGTGTATTGATGCAGAACGGGCGAGTGATAGCCTATACGTCTTGACAGTTGAAGCCTCAGGAGACGAGATACCCCATTCCTGATCTAGAGTTAGCCGCCATTGTCTTTGCATTGAAGATTTGGCGTTATTACTTGTATGGTGACCAGTTTGTGGTGTATACAGACCATAAGTGTTTGAAGTATATCTTCAATCAGTCAGATCAGAATATGAGGCAACATCGTTGGAGGGAGTTGCTCAAGGATTTTGACTGTGAGATTCAGTATCAGCCTGTGCAGATGAACTTAATGGCAGATGCTTTGAGTAGGAAAGTCGAGCCTGTGATGCTAACATCTTTGAGTATATCCAAAGTCCGTGAGAATTTGGGGACTTCTGGATGGATTTTTCAACCAGATGATCAGTACTTCGTGGTTTCTTCTTTTCAGATTGAACCACAAATTGTCGCAGAAATTAGAGCAGCGCAGAGGACTGACCATTATGTTGAAGATTAAGGCCCAGAATGGTCAGTCAGAAGATTTTCTGTTGCTTCTCATGGATGTCTGAGATTTCGTGGTCGATTGATTGTTCAGAACCTGATTGATTTGAAAGAAACTATTTTAAACGAGGCCCATTCCAGTCGTTATAGTGTGCATCCAGGTGAGAAGATGTAACGCCCCAAAATCCATAAGACCACATAAATGAACTTTTCTATTTTAAGGGTCAAACTGATATTTCAGATTTCAGCAAAAGTTATTTTATTTATTTTAAAAGCTGATTTCTTTAGTTACAGAAGTGAATTACGACGCAGGAAATTCCAATGCAGATTTCACTCCAAGCGCAATACACGAGCAGTTTTTAGATGCTGTCGAAAATGCTTTTAAAATAGAACAAATTGTATCTTTCGAACTCTCTTGGTAAATTGCAAAACTAAAATATTGAGAGGGAATATTTACCAAATTTCATAATTATAGGAATGGTGTTTCATGCTTAATCATTACACATCACCTGCCACTAATCCCTCTCCCATATAGTATTGATTTTGAAAAGTAAAGTTCATTTCTCACTTGTGAAGAAAACTATTTCGTGTTCTCTCAAAATATTTCTAAGGAGCTCGTTGTGGTTGCTTGAGGAGGATCTCTGCAGGAATCAACTGTTTTCGTGTTTCACAGTTTAAGGCAAGTAAAAGCTGATCCTTTGCTACACCATTTAAAGCATATATTGTTTTCCCTCAAATTTATGGATTGCTTGCCTGTTTATGTTAAAGATAAAGCTACGTTCATGTTCAAGAATGTTTAAGAAAACGAAAGAACGATTGGGTTCAAAGATATGTTTCTATTTGAAGCTTTCCAGAATGTTTTAATGAATATATTGAGGTTTCAAAGTATTGAGCAGTTCAGATTTGAGTCATTGTATGTTCAGGAAAGTTCTTATTTCTGGTGAATGACGACGTCTGGACTTGACTCCAAGTAATCGGTGATGTTAGTTAAATCAGAATCTGGTTCTGGTTTGATAGGCACCACTGGTATAGTTGGTTGTCGTTCGCGATGTTTCATCACAAGTTCCACAGACAGATTCCGTTTCTTATGCTATCGACCAGATTTCATGTTCAAATCTGGAATTCTCATGTCGTATTCAGTTTTCGCTTCATATCTTAAATTGGTCAAATTTTACATTGTTGACCGTTGACATCTGAATAACTCCATTTAATATCGTTGACTTATGTCAAATCTGTTTCTTTTCTAAATAATATTTCTATGATGACATCTGTTTTTCCCGATAGCGATATAAGCCCTGAAGACAAATTTGTTTCCTACGCTAACGATACAGTTCTTTTGTCACATTTGTTTCAACGTTAGCGTATACCACCTCTATAGTCGAATCTTTTTTCTTGCTAGAGATCTGTTTTAGTTCCCGAACATCCATTTTTTAGACAGATCTGTTTCACTTCAGCGATGAGTTCCCAGCAGTCGAATCTGATGCTCAGTAAGATTTTAAAGAGAAACGAGTTTTGAAAGGAAGAGAAACTCGATAATGTTCAAATTTGATTTTAACCAGATATTAGTTTAGAGGAAGAAAAGTTTAGTTTTAAAGGATTTATGGCATAGATAACATACGGTCGCAACGGAAGGGTGAGCAGCTATCCAGTTGTCAGTTGCCCTTTGAGCAGTCATCGAGAGTGTCGATTGCCCTTTCATAAAGAGCTATATGCTATGACTGAATTCAGAAGTGACTTGATCAAGTGCCAACGGACCTAAGGAGAGCTTCTAAGCCATAAATCACAAGAAAATAATGATGGAATCTGGGTTATTATCCCCACATCCGACCTTACAAAAGAAAGTTTATGTTTAAATGTATTCTTTAAACTAAGCTATGTTAAAGTTAAAGAGTCTGCCTGCATTAAGTGATTTTGTTATTTTCATATTTTACTTGCTGAGCCCCTAGGCTCACTAGCTTTTAAATGGTGCAAGTGAGACAGATCAGGGGCAAACGGGTGGTGGACACTGAATCAGCTGTGGTGTTGTGTTTATCAATGGATAGAGTTTCCGTGTCCTAGATGTTGTTGTTTTTTATCTTTTGACAAGTCTGTATTAGATCTGTTACAACAATAGTAAATTCATATAGAATTTCAGAAGTTGTAATATTGCACTTTGCAATATATATGAAATATGATGTTGAGAAATCTGTTCCGCTTCTTATTACTCGACGCCATGGAAATTGTGTTTGTGTTTCGAAAATTTTAGTTATAATACATACAGCTTATAACCAATTGACATTCAGCCCTTCTTTTCTTTTTATTATCTTAAATTTATTCAAATCCATTTACCCCATGGGTTTGGGTGTCACAGAAGAAGATGTATCATGTCCTGAAGTCTCACTACTGGTGGGAAGGTATGAGGAATGACATCTCTAAATTTGTAGCTCGATGTTTGAACTGTCAACAGGTCAAGGCCGAGAGAAAGAGACATGTTGGATTGCCACGGAGTTTAGAAGTGCCTCGATGGAATTTAGAGCACGTCTCCATGGATTTTATGACTCATTTAGCTCGTTCGAGCAGGGGATGTGATGAGATTTGGGTTGTTATTGATAGGATTTCGAAGTCAGCCCATTTCATTCCCTATGATGTGATGTTCCATAAAGAAGATGACGAGACTGTACATTGACCATGTAGTTAGATTGCATGAAGTTCCAGTTTCGATAGTGGCCGATAGATATCCAAGATTTACTTCCCGAATTTGGAAGAGCTTGCAAGCAGCGATGTGTTTGAGATTGACTATGAGTACAGCTTAAAACACGCTGACAGATGGCCAAACCGAGAGGACCATACAGACTTTGGAGGACATGATTCGAGCAATTGTGATGGATTTCAATGGTAGCTGGCAGGATTCTTTATCCCTGGTAGAGTTTTTGTACAATAATAGCTACCAAGTGACTATCGGGATGGCCCCATTTGAAGCTTTGTATGGTCAAAATTTTAGATCACCTATTTGTCGGGAAGAAGCTGGTGAAAGACAACTATCTACACCTGAGTTTGTGCAGCATATGAAAGATCATGTTCAGCTGATTTGGAGTAGAATGAAAGATGCTCAAGATCCTCAGGCTAGACATGCTAATAAGAGGCACAGACCTTTGGAGTTTCAGGTTGGCGATCGGGTATTTCTGAAAGTTTCTCCTTTCAAGAGCATGATGAGATTCAGATTTAAGGGTATATTGGCTCCCAGATTCATTGGTACCTTCGTGATTATTGAGAGGATTGTATCTTTTGCATACGGATTACAATTGTCTGTTGAGTTAAGAGCGATGCATGATGTGTTTCATGTGTCAATATTGAGGAAATATGAGCCAGATCCATCTCATGTGCTAAGGACCGATGAAGTTGAACTGGATCAGACCTTGAGTATGTTGAATATAAATTGCAGATTCTAGATAGGAAGGAGAAGCAGTTGAGAAATAAGATTATTCCTTTTGTGATGGTCCAATGGACCAAGCATGGATGAGAGGAAGGTACCTGGGAAGTTGAAGAAAAGATGAGACAAGAGTGGCCTCATCTGTTTGAGCATTCACAGAATTGATTCAGGTAATATTATAGTCTGCTGATTTACGTCTTGAGTTTTTTTTTGTAACTTTGCAAGCGATTTTGTTAAGCACTGAGATATGCTAGATTGTTGATGAGCTTTGAGAAATTCTGAAGAGATTGTGTATTTTGTCTGTTGATTTTCTGGTAGTCCTTTGATTTTGATCTGTAGTTGCCTTTTGATTTCGAGGACGAAATCTCTTAAGGTGGAGAGGATGTGAGGACTGTAATGTACTGGTGAGCATATTTGAGTAAATGGCTAGATTTAATTGTGTAAGACATTCGGGAGAATTAGATTGGAATGATGATTTAAATCGGAGAAGTGTGCCTTGTGAATTAGTCAAATCTTAATGGTGATTTAGTCCCGAGAGGTATCTCGTGCTCAGCAAGCTGTTGAAGAGCTTTGAATTTACTTAGAAGTGAATTTGGTGTGAATCGTTGAGTGAAGGGAGAGCGTTAGCGCTAGACATATTTGGTGTATCGAGGAGAGCTGGAGATTAGATTTGGAGAATACCCCGCGTGAGAGAATTAGAAGCGCTTTGATAATCGGCTTGTTTTGCTGTTTGAATAGACCGTTTCGTTATTTTCAGATTTGAGTAAGATCTGGGTGTCCAGATCTGACCCTCGTGAGAATGAGCTGCTTTGTCTTGAGCGGGAGATGAAACGATGTCATTTTGGATTACCCGGGTAGACGCGAGTTGAGTATAAGCGATGCGATGTCGTTTGGCATATACCAGATTTGGCACTTGTTGAGTGTAATAGATGCGAAGTCTTTTAACAAGCATCAAATTTGATGAGAGCTGGACCCTGGTGCGACGTCATTTGGTGAAAGTCAGATCTGGTGTAGCGAGAGGAATCAGACTTGGTTAGTGTAGAGGAGTCAAAGCTTGTTGAGTGCTCAGATCTCAGTTGGTCGGTTGCACTGTAGCGTTGACTGGAGAATATATTTATGTGTTGACCAACACTTAGCGAATTGGAGACCTGACATTTTTTATCTTCTTCCTCGGTGAGATATCGACTTAAATCTGATTACAAACCCTTACTGTTCATTCGAACCCTTTTTTCCTTCGATTACCATAAATTTACGCCGCCGTTTGGAGCAAGACTGGTGACGCTGAGCTCGTATCCTTATGATCTTTAGATTGATACCCATTTGGAGACTTGAGTCGTCGAGTTGAGGTAGCGATAAGTAGTTGCAGTGTTCTAATATCTTCATGATTTCTGACCAGTGGTTCTTTCGTTCTTAAGTAGCTTTGGGTGGTAGCTACGTGATTGTTCGAGCAGCTTCTGTTAGGTGTTCGCCGAGAGCTATAGGAGCTATGTTCTCGTGCGTGAGCTGCTGGACGTGTACCCCTGTGTAATCTGCTGAGGTAGTAGTTGTGCTGAGATTTGAGGTACGAATTGAGCGTATTTTAACAGCGCTAATATCAGCATGTGAATATTTCCTACGTAGTTGAGTTGTTGTGGTTATGTGCTAGTTGAATTATCTAGCTGTGCTGGTATTTCTTGGTTGCTCGATGATTGTGCTTAATTATTATGCATTTTGTGAGCTGATGTTGTCTTGCATTCATGCATACATATTGAGCCTGATTCCTTGATAACGTGGTGGCCGGCTGAGTTGTCGTGCCTGAATACCACTAGACTGTGACTGACCGGCTGAGTCGTCGGACCTGAATATCACAACATAGTGGTGGCCGGCTGAGTCGTCGTCCTGAATATCACTGAAATGTGATGGACGGCTGATTTGTCGTACTTGAATATCATAGGATTATGATTTCTGCACAGCTGAGTCGTTGTGCCTTGCTTACTGATGATTCTTGATAGCCCACTTGCATTGCACGTTTGAGATATTGCATGTATGATATGATTGTTGTTTTCTTGATGCTCTTCGTACTGAGGTTTGACCTCGTTTTATTTTCCCTGTTTTTGAACTGCATTGGTTTGTGTTGGCCTTTGTAGGGTTTTCCGATAATCCAACTGGACCGAGTGGAGCGTCAGCTGGTAGATCCCCGTTTTGAGTCCCAGTTATTTATATTATGTATTGAACCAGGGGATGACCTTCGTGACTATGTATTTGGGGATCTGTAATTGTTCTTATTGATGTTATTGGATTTTTGAGTCAAAATTCATATTTTGAGTTTGATTTTATTTTGAGACTTAATGTCAGTTCAAACCCAAAACAAAAATTTTGAGCACATATTTTAATGCTTCCGTGTAATTATGATTAATTGAGAAATTAATCTGTGATTTAGCGCATCGGGCCTGACATTTTTGGTATCAGAGCTTAAACTAGAATAAGCTCTATTTCTTTTCCATCACACTCGAGTCTAGGCATAGAGTTTGTGTTTTATTTGTGATTAAATCTTTTTTTGGGTTGCTTACCTCTGTGTATTATCTGTTTTTAGTTCTTACCTCTGAGTTTTTGTAGATGCCACCGAGAAGAGGTAGGAGTAGAAGCGTTAGGCAGGTAGTTTGGGAGTGTAGAGCCCCGGGAAGCGATGGGGATGTTGAGCAGCAGAGTGTGCCTTTGCATCGTTAAGCTACACAGGCAGAGGTTGAGGTGGAGGATGTGACTAGACAGATTGGTGAGATGGATCAGGTTCTGGCTAGGTTCCAGAGGATGAATCCCCCTACGTTCACTGGAGCCGAGAGTGTTATGATGGCTAAAGGCTGGTTGGAACATGTGGAGGAATTGTTTGATACGATGGAGTACTCTCATGAGATGAGATTGAAGTTGGTTGTCTTGCAGTTGAGGGATCATGATCAATGCTGGTGGAAAGGTACTTCCCGAGTCAAGAGAGAGAGTAGTGCTTTGATTTCTTGGGAGATCTTCTGTGTAGTGTTTCAACAGGAGTATACCCCTGAGTCGTACTACAATAACCGTGAGCGGGAGTTCGATAATCTAAAGCAAGGGAACTTGAGGGTGGCTGAGTATGCGAGAAAGTTTTCTTCCCTTATATCGTATGTTCCCCATGTTGTTAACCAGAAGAGGACGAAGAGGAACAAGTTTCTGAGAGGTTTGAGGCCTGATTTGTCCTGAATGGTGTTTGCTGGTTCTCCTGCGACTTATGCTGAGGCAGTGGATAGAGCGATGACATTGAGGATAGTCTATTGGAAGCACAGAATCTGGTTCAACCGACCGTTGGACGAACTTTCCAACCTGTGCCCGAAGCAATGCAATAATTTCAGCCTCCTCAAACTTCGCAGTAGTATAATTGCCAGATGTTTAATCCTCGAGGAAGCAGTTTAAGAGACAGTCGAATTAGAGTTCTTCTGGTTCTGTTAGCTCTGGAGGTAATGGCTCTGGCGGAGTGATGTGTGCATAGTACGGAGATCGTCATATGACTTCTCAGTGTCGTGGAGTTCAAGGTCCTTGTCATAGGTGTGGGCAACCTTGACATTTAACTAGAGTTTGTCCTTTGTCGGGAGGACAACCTTCGAATCAGTCACAGCAATTTTCAGCTTGTGGTTCTTCGCAGAGACCGCAACCTTTTGCTCAGTCCCAACGATCAGGATTCCAACAATGAGAACCGTCTAGGTTCATAGGATCTTCTAGACCTCAGTTTTCGGAACCGCAGTAAGCTCAGGTGAATGCCTAGACAAGAGAGCAAGCTGATGATATGCCTGGAGGAGTTATTGCAGGTACTTGTGCTATCTTTGATTTTTCTGCATGAGTTTTGTTTGATACAGGAGCATCACACTCTTTTATATCTGATTTGTTTGTGCATTAGTGTGGGTTGAGTGCTACCCCACTCTGTGATGTTGTACCTGTTTCTATTCCTGTTAGTGTGTGGTTGATGTCCCATGAAGAGGTTTTGGATTGTGTGATTAGATTTGATGAGAATGTGTTGGTGACGAATTTTATTTCTCTGGAGATTAGAGATTTTGACTGTGTCTTGGGTATGGATGTGTTGTCTGCTAATAGAGAGACTGTAGATTGTCTCCATGGTGTAGTGATGTTTAGACCTCAATTCGGGGAAAAGTTGGATTTATATGGTGCTAATTCGTGATCGAAGATTCAACTATTGTCTGCCATGGAGATGTTTAGCTTGTTGTCGCTAGAGAATTCAGGGTTTATGATTTAGGCCTTGGATGTTTCCCAAGAATCGCGGATAGAGTTGAGTGATGTCCCGATTGCTCGAGAGTTCCCAGATGTTTTCACGGATGAGATTCTTGGATTCCCTCCGAGACGAGAGATTTACTTTATCATTGAGTTGGTTCCAGGGACAGCCTCGATTTCGTGAGCCCCTTATCGATTGGCGCCAGCTGAGTTGAATGAGCTGAAAGAACAGTTGCATGATCTTCTAGGGAAGGGATTCATTAGATCGAGTATGTCGCCTTGGGGAGCTCCGAGCTCCGATGTGTGTTGATTTTTCGGCAGTTGAATAAATCGACGATTAAGAACAAGTACACTTTGTCGAGGATTGATGATCTGTTCGATCAATTGCATAGATCGACAGTGTACTCTAAGATTGATCGACGATCTGGTTATCATCAGTTGTGGATTAGAGACGCTGATGTGGCGAAGACAGCCTTCAGGACTAGATACGGATATTTTGAGTTTCTTGTGATGCCGTTTGGATGAAGAATGCTCCTGCTGTCTTCATGGATTTGATGAATTGAGTCTTTAGTGGGTACATTGATCATTTTATGATTGTCTTCATAGATGACATTCTGGTGTATTTGAGGAACTTCAGAGAGCATAAGGAGCACTTGAGATTAGTATTGCAGAAACTGAGAGACTCACAGCTGTATGCGAATTTTAATAAGTGTGAATTCTGGTTGGATAAAGTAATCTTCTTGGGTCATGCCATATCTGCACAAGGTATTTCAGTTCATCCTAGTAAGGTCGAAGAGTACATAACTAGGAGCGACCTAGGAATGTTTCGGAGATCCGTAGTTTCTTAGGTTTGGCTGGTTATTATAGACGTATCATTGAGGGTTTTTATTCAATAGCCAAGCCTATGATGCAACTGACCCAGAAGGATAGACGATTTCTGTGGACAGATGAATGTGACTCGAGTTTCCAGTTGCTTAAGGAGAAGTTGACTACTGCTCCTGTGTTGGCTTTTCCTTCGGGTTCTGGATGTTTTGTAATTGTTCCGATGCTTCTCTGAATGATTTGGGTTGTGTATTGATGCAGAACGGGCGAGTGATAGCCTATACGTCTTGACAGTTGAAGCCTCAGGAGACGAGATACCCCATTCCTGATCTAGAGTTAGCCGCCATTGTCTTTGCATTGAAGATTTGGCGTTATTACTTGTATGGTGACCAGTTTGTGGTGTATACAGACCATAAGTGTTTGAAGTATATCTTCAATCAGTCAGATCAGAATATGAGGCAACATCGTTGGAGGGAGTTGCTCAAGGATTTTGACTGTGAGATTCAGTATCAGCCTGTGCAGATGAACTTAATGGCAGATGCTTTGAGTAGGAAAGTCGAGCCTGTGATGCTAACATCTTTGAGTATATCCAAAGTCCGTGAGAATTTGGGGACTTCTGGATGGATTTTTCAACCAGATGATCAGTACTTCGTGGTTTCTTCTTTTCAGATTGAACCACAAATTGTCGCAGAAATTAGAGCAGCGCAGAGGACTGACCATTATGTTGAAGATTAAGGCCCAGAATGGTCAGTCAGAAGATTTTCTGTTGCTTCTCATGGATGTCTGAGATTTCGTGGTCGATTGATTGTTCAGAACCTGATTGATTTGAAAGAAACTATTTTAAACGAGGCCCATTCCAGTCGTTATAGTGTGCATCCAGGTGAGAAGATGTAACGCCCCAAAATCCATAAGACCACATAAATGAACTTTTCTATTTTAAGGGTCAAACTGATATTTCAGATTTCAGCAAAAGTTATTTTATTTATTTTAAAAGCTGATTTCTTTAGTTACAGAAGTGAATTACGACGCAGGAAATTCCAATGCAGATTTCACTCCAAGCGCAATACACGAGCAGTTTTTAGATGCTGTCGAAAATGCTTTTAAAATAGAACAAATTGTATCTTTCGAACTCTCTTGGTAAATTGCAAAACTAAAATATTGAGAGGGAATATTTACCAAATTTCATAATTATAGGAATGGTGTTTCATGCTTAATCATTACACATCACCTGCCACTAATCCCTCTCCCATATAGTATTGATTTTGAAAAGTAAAGTTCATTTCTCACTTGTGAAGAAAACTATTTCGTGTTCTCTCAAAATATTTCTAAGGAGCTCGTTGTGGTTGCTTGAGGAGGATCTCTGCAGGAATCAACTGTTTTCGTGTTTCACAGTTTAAGGCAAGTAAAAGCTGATCCTTTGCTACACCATTTAAAGCATATATTGTTTTCCCTCAAATTTATGGATTGCTTGCCTGTTTATGTTAAAGATAAAGCTACGTTCATGTTCAAGAATGTTTAAGAAAACGAAAGAACGATTGGGTTCAAAGATATGTTTCTATTTGAAGCTTTCCAGAATGTTTTAATGAATATATTGAGGTTTCAAAGTATTGAGCAGTTCAGATTTGAGTCATTGTATGTTCAGGAAAGTTCTTATTTCTGGTGAATGACGACGTCTGGACTTGACTCCAAGTAATCGGTGATGTTAGTTAAATCAGAATCTGGTTCTGGTTTGATAGGCACCACTGGTATAGTTGGTTGTCGTTCGCGATGTTTCATCACAAGTTCCACAGACAGATTCCGTTTCTTATGCTATCGACCAGATTTCATGTTCAAATCTGGAATTCTCATGTCGTATTCAGTTTTCGCTTCATATCTTAAATTGGTCAAATTTTACATTGTTGACCGTTGACATCTGAATAACTCCATTTAATATCGTTGACTTATGTCAAATCTGTTTCTTTTCTAAATAATATTTCTATGATGACATCTGTTTTTCCCGATAGCGATATAAGCCCTGAAGACAAATTTGTTTCCTACGCTAACGATACAGTTCTTTTGTCACATTTGTTTCAACGTTAGCGTATACCACCTCTATAGTCGAATCTTTTTTCTTGCTAGAGATCTGTTTTAGTTCCCGAACATCCATTTTTTAGACAGATCTGTTTCACTTCAGCGATGAGTTCCCAGCAGTCGAATCTGATGCTCAGTAAGATTTTAAAGAGAAACGAGTTTTGAAAGGAAGAGAAACTCGATAATGTTCAAATTTGATTTTAACCAGATATTAGTTTAGAGGAAGAAAAGTTTAGTTTTAAAGGATTTATGGCATAGATAACATACGGTCGCAACGGAAGGGTGAGCAGCTATCCAGTTGTCAGTTGCCCTTTGAGCAGTCATCGAGAGTGTCGATTGCCCTTTCATAAAGAGCTATATGCTATGACTGAATTCAGAAGTGACTTGATCAAGTGCCAACGGACCTAAGGAGAGCTTCTAAGCCATAAATCACAAGAAAATAATGATGGAATCTGGGTTATTATCCCCACATCCGACCTTACAAAAGAAAGTTTATGTTTAAATGTATTCTTTAAACTAAGCTATGTTAAAGTTAAAGAGTCTGCCTGCATTAAGTGATTTTGTTATTTTCATATTTTACTTGCTGAGCCCCTAGGCTCACTAGCTTTTAAATGGTGCAAGTGAGACAGATCAGGGGCAAACGGGTGGTGGACACTGAATCAGCTGTGGTGTTGTGTTTATCAATGGATAGAGTTTCCGTGTCCTAGATGTTGTTGTTTTTTATCTTTTGACAAGTCTGTATTAGATCTGTTACAACAATAGTAAATTCATATAGAATTTCAGAAGTTGTAATATTGCACTTTGCAATATATATGAAATATGATGTTGAGAAATCTGTTCCGCTTCTTATTACTCGGCGCCATGGAAATTGTGTTTGTGTTTCGAAAATTTTAGTTATAAAAATACAGCTTATAACAAATTGCCATTCAGCCCTTCTTTTCTTTTTATTATCTTAAATTTATTCAAATCCATTGACCCCATGGGTTTGGGTGTCACATGTCCTAAACCGAGATCGAATGCTCTCCTCTGTTCTCGAAATTTCTTAAGACGTCAATCACAGAGGGCTTTGACTAAAACTCGTATCGACCCTAACACGATCTGAATATGGCCCTACAATTCTCGCTCCTCTAATCATCAACTTGCAGTATCCAGCTGGGAGGCCGATCTGGAGAATACTGTCACTCCTTGAAGTTGGTAAAAAGGCCTTTGTTCCTAGGTAAAGGATGCTTCTGGTATGACAGCTTATACAATCTTTGAAATATAAACACAACCTCAAGCTTCCATCCTTCTTCTTGACCAACAGCACAGGAGCTCCTCTAGGTGATGTACTAGGACGATCACAACCCAAATCTCGATCTAGGGTATGCCTAAGGTGTCACCTGGAAATGAAAACTAGCACACAGTACCACCAAAAAATAGCTCACACTACTACTAGTCGGATCACATCCTAACGATCAGCTCAGGAGGCTCTTTCTAGCTTACGATAACCAAAATGGTTTTCGATGGCCTCAGCTCGTAGTACATAAGCTCAGAATAGCTCACAGCAATAAACCAGCTTATGCGTAAAGGACAGTCCTTGCTTAAGCTAAAACCACCAAAAGACACGACACCACAGTAGAGATCTAAACCGTCAGCTCAGGGCATCCACAGCATCCCTAAGCTGAACTCAACTTAAGCTCTCTACTATCACAAGTATCTTCTTAAGTCCCATCACCAACTAAATTCTAGTAAAAAATCCTCAAAATATTTTCAGCTTTTGGGCTTAAAGAGCTGAAATCTTACGATGGAGTCCTATAATCTAGTTAGCCTCAAACCGAAATTGATTCTCTCTGGTGATTTGACTTCTACCAACCTTGGTTTAAAACTAATAACTACTCTATATTTAGTTACCCAATCAATTCGCAAAATTAAGTCAAACTTAGGCGTGGGTGTTAAACTTCCTCAGTCGTATTCTACGAAATGCACTATGGGGTGCAAATCTCATTCATGTCGGTAAGGTCACACCATCGCATACTGCTAATAGCTCAGACTAAATGGGTAATTCCTTAAACAAAAAATTTTTGTACAACTAATTGGTTACTTCCAAATCTAACAAAACACTAAAAGGCATACTATCAAATAACCCAATCTTTCCCAAAAAAACTCTGCGGTAACTAGATTCTCCTGATTATGGACTGCTTTAGCTTTGGGAAGTACCTAGAAATGTGTCCTTGAGAACCACATGTGTAGCAGCCACTCTGACCTGCTCTACACTGACCCGGGTGCTTCTTGTAGCAACTAGGACAAGTCGAGTTGCTACTCATCTTGGGAACTGAGCTGCACGATTGGGGTTGCTGCCCTAGGGACTTTTGCTGATCGGTCTTCGGTTGATTTGATGACTTCAGCTTGTTGAACTGAGAATCCTGGAATTTATTCTTGTGTCTAAACCCCTTCTGAGGATCCCCAAGACTAGTAATTGGCGTGAAAATTGACCAGTCCCTTGACTTGATTTTTTTACCATCTACTCTAACACTAACACGCATGCAGGACCACCTGAGCTGATTTCTTCGGTGGTGTTGTCCCTTCTCCCTCTACCTCTTCCTCTACCTGACATACCTGCAGTCTGAACTTAAGCCCAAATCCACCACAATAACATCAATAAGAAGAGCTCTAAACTTTACTGTGAGGACTGTAATTTACTGGTTTAATTAGTGGCGTGTTATGAGCAGATTTGAGTAATGGATAGATTTAATTGTGTAAGACATTCGGGAGAATTAGATTGGAATGAGGATTTAAATCGGAGAAGCGTGCCTTTTGAATTAGTCAAATCTGAATGGTGATTTTGTCCCGAGAGGTATCTCGTGCTCAGTAAGCTGTTGAAGAGCTTCGGATTTGACTTAGAAGTGAATCTGGTGTGAATCGTTGAGTGAAGGGAGAGCTTTAGCGCTAGACCTATTTGGTGTATCGGGAGAAGCTGGAGCTCAGATTTGGAGAATACCCCGCACGAGTGAATTAGAAGCGTGTGAGAATCGGCTTGTTTCGCTGTTTGAGTAGACCGGTTCGTTATTTAGATTTGAATAAGATCTAGGTGTCCATTTCTGACCCTCGTGAGAATGATCAGGTTTGTCTTCAGCGGGAGATGAAACGAAGTCGTTTAGAATTACTCGAGTAGACACGGGTTGAGTTTACGAAATGCGATGTCGTTTGGAATATACAAAATTTGGCACTGGTTGAGTGTAATAGATTCGACGTCGTTTAGAAAGCATCAGATTTTATGAGAGATGGACCCTGGTGCGACGTCATTTGGTGAAATTCAGATCTGGTGTAGTGAGAGGAATCAGATTTGGTTAGTGTATAGGAGTCAAAGCTTGTTGATTGCTCAGATCTGATCTGGTTGGTGGCACTGTAGCGTTGAGTAGAGAATATATTTATGTGTTTACCAACACTTAGATAATTCGAGACCCGACATTTCTTATCTTATTCCTCAGTGAGATATCGACTTAAATCTGATTCCAAACCCTTACTGTTCAATCAAACCCTTTTTCCTCAGATTACCGTCGATTTACGCCGCTGTTTGGAGCAAGATAGGTGGCGCTGAGCTCGTTTCCTTAATATCTTTTGATTGATACCCATTTGGAGACTTGAGTCGTTGAGTTGAGGGAGCGCGAATTATTTGCAGTGTTTGAATATCTTCACGATTTTGACCAGTGGTTATTTTTTTCTTAAGATGCTTTTGGTGTTAGCTATGTGATTGTTCGAGAAGCTTCTGTTAGGTGTTCGCCGAGAGCTATAGGAGCTGTGTTCTCGTGCATGAGCTGTTGGATGAGCCCACCCGTGTGTTCTCTGAGGTAGTAGTTGTGCTGAGATTTGAGGTACGAATTGAGCGTATTTTAACAGCGCTAATATCAGCATGTGAATATTTCGTACGTAGTTTAGTTGCAGTGGTTATGTGCTAGTTGAATTATCTAGCTGTGATGGTATTGCTTGGTTGCTCGATGATTGTGCTTAATTATTATGCATTTTGTGAGCTGATGTTGTCTTGCATTCATGCATACATATTGAGCCTGATTCCTTGATAACGTGGTGGCCGGCTGAGTTGTCGTGCCTGAATACCACTAGACTGTGACTGACCGGCTGAGTCGTCGGACCTGAATATCACAACATAGTGGTGGCCGGCTGAGTCTTCGTCCTGAATATCACTGAAATGTGATGGACGGCTGATTTGTCGTACTTGAATATCATAGGATTATGATTTTTGCACAGCTGAGTCGATGTGCCTTGCTTACCGATGATTCTTGGTAGCCCACATGCATTGCACGTTTGAGATATTGCATGTATGATATGATCGCTGTTTTCTTGATGTCCTTCGTACTAAGGTTTGACCTCGTTTTATTTTCCCTATTTTTTGAATTGTGTTGGTCTGTGTTGGCCTTTGTAGGGTCTTCAGGTAATCCAGCAGGACCCAGTGGAGCGTCAGCTGGTAGATCCCCGTTTTGAGTCCCAGTTATTTATATTATGTATTGAACCAGGGGATGCCCTGCGTGACTATGTATTTGGGGATCTGTATTTGTATTTTACCTGTATTTGTTCTTATTGATGTTATGAGTATGATTGTATTTTGAGACTTAATGTCAGTTCAGGCCCAAAACGAAAAGTTTTAGCCCATATTTTAATGCTTCCGTGTAATTATGATTAATTGAGAAATTAATCTGTGATTTTGCGCACCGGGCCTGACATGTACTCTATGATACTGAGTGAAAAACTCACAAATTGGAGAAATCGACTGACGTGAACTGGCTTAGACTGGAGGTAAGTGTTTATCTCTAGTACCATGATCTGATACCAAGTTGTGGCGCCCTAGTCCACCGATTTCACAATAACACCAAAAAGCTTATGAAAATACGCACAGACTTTTTCGAATTGGGTGGAATTGAAAGGAAAACATCGAATAGGGATGGTTGTGCGATAAAAGGGAAAATCAGCTCACACGTAGCTAAACTGATTAGAGGTTGAGATATTAAAAACTGAAAGGAATTACATGAACTGATCATCACACAAACTGGGAAACAATGACTGAAATAAGGTCGCACAACATAAAACAGCTTACGACTAAAACAGCTTAGAGTAAAACAACTCTCAACAACTTACGGGTTGAAAGAGCATAAGACGAGACATATTGAAATATAAACACTATCACAAAAATATTTTAATACAAATGTTTCGAAACAGCTTAGAAACAATCTGAGATGAGGTGTCTAATACAACTGCAATCACAAAAATAAATATGGTCTACAGCAGCAAGGAAACGATGGCTCCTCGATAAACACACTTCACGGATCTGGTTCAGTTCGCGTCTAACAGCTCACCCTGGACAGCCTTAATTGTACCAAAGAGAGATAGTGGGCCTAGTGGGCTCAACAAGTAATTATGGTAATAACAAAGATAAGCAGTACAGACATGAAAATAACTTTAAACTATAAACTAAAACTAAATGCTCAAAGTTGAAAGCTGAGAGAATGAAAGCTGAACAGCTCATACGCTGATAAACTGTAACTGGGAAAGCATAATCGGAGCATACATAACTTTCTTTAAAAGCATTTAAAACATTTGAAACATCACTGGACATGCTCGAAACACTTAAAACATTTAAATCATAAAATGATCATGCTCGCAGCATTGCAATCATTATTGGTATAAAACGTTTACAGATTTTTATGGAAATAAGCTGCAACTTAATCTTTACTGAAAGTTGCGGTTGTAAATAACCCTGTTGTTATTTTCTCTGTGACTTATGGCTGTGAAGTTCTCTGTGTCCATACACTTAATCAATCTAACATATAATTTCAGAAATCTGGGGAAATCAATCCCAACTTAACTGTGGAAAGGGGTTATAGTTTGTTAACCATAATTCTCTCCCTTTCCTGGGACCGTGGGTCATCCATGCCATAAATTCTTAAACACTGAAAATCACTTCGCTTAAACTGCTATAACTCATTTAAACTTTTAAAGTCGATTTCCCTTAAAACTTCCATAGGACATTTTCTTCTGAAACTTTACTTTAAACCGCTTTTTTATAAAACTGGTTTTAAACTATTTTCTCTTTGATCTGAATCAGATCGTTTTAAAATTTACTGGGAGTGCATCGAATCTCAAACAAACAAGAGACTTGGAGCAACTCAGGCTATAGGAATGAAGAACAGATAGCCAAGCTCTAAGCTGAAGACTAGGTCATGAAATAGGACATAACTACAAACGGATTGGAGTTACACTTTCGAATCGAAGCTAAAAGAAATAAGAACGAAGCTTGAACTTACTGTATCGTTCCAGAATAAGCCAAAGATGGACCATATCCGGAGAAGCAGCAGGCGAGCGTACTAGTTTGGAATAGAAAATAAACTCTGGACTGTTTGGTTATTCAGATTAGAGTAATCTGGGCAATTTGCAAGTATATAGAGGAAACAGATTACGAATGGACTGTACAAAGAAACCAGCTCGCAAAAGCACAGCACAATGGAACCAGTTCGGATAAGGGAACCAGCTCTGAGTGAATGTTCGAAGAACAGAGTGTCAAGGATTAAACAATGACCTCTAATATGGAATAATGGAACCAGCTTGGACTACACCAGCTCAACTGATGGAACACGAAGGATACTATACCATCTTGGAAGAAACCAGCTCAGCTGATAGAACGCAAGGGTACTGTACCAGCACGGGAGTGGACTGGACAACCATCTCAGGAAAAATGAGCGGTTACAATGTAAACTAGAACAGCTCCAGGACCAAACGATGAATTGAAATAATAGAGTGACCCAAAGAGATTAGAATAACAACAGATTACTGAGAAACAGCTTGGATAATTTGAAATCGACTAGGTAAGCTTCTTAGACCAGAACCAAGTTCTTATCCGACCAGCTTCACCTATCATCTTGAAACCTCGACTCCTGCTGGCTTAGAACATCAACTGGGTACTAAAACCAGCTTGGAGAAATTTGAGTAGATTAGCTAAACTTACCAGACCGAAACAACGCTCTAACTAGACCAGCTCAGCCTATCAGCTCAGGACCACATCCTCGTCATCCAGTACGACGTACTTACTCGCTCACTCATGTAACATTATTTTGAAAATTTCTTCGTACATCCCAGCAGTTTTAAAAGAAACAAATATCAGTTTTCTGAAAACCAAATATTTTCAGTTTCTTCTTAAAACAAAATACTTACAGTGAAGCCATAGCATATAGAAAACCAGTTCAGCTGTTACAGAAACCGTAAACATGGAGAAACTGCACAACTCAAGCACACAGGCTGAAATCAACAAATTATGCTTCCATGGATATGTCAAAGAACAGAAAGTACTTGCCTTAATCTGAACGACTCCGAACGGCAGGTTTCAGAGAGCAGCTCCAGCTCAAACCTCCCACAATCACGATCGAGACGCTCAAAACTCAGGAGGAAAACTTTAAACAAAATCCTCAATTGGTTACGTTGTTTGAAGAAAGGAACTTCCTCCTCGATTGGCAGTTTTACCCAGGTGAGTATTATGTTGTTGTGTCTTCTTTTCAAGTTGAGCCACAGATTGTTGTGAATATTAGAGCAGCTCAAAGAACGGATCCAAACATCCATGAGATGAAGTTGAAAGCTTGAAATGGAAGTTGGAAGATTATTCTGTCCCGTCTGATGGTTTTTTGAGATTTCGTGGCAGGTTGGTAGTGCAAAATCTGATTTATTTTAAGGATGAGATCTTGAGAGAAGCTCACTGTAGTAGACATAGGGTCCCTCCTGGTACAAGGAAGATGTACCATGCCTTGAAGTCGCACTTCTGGTGGGCAGATTTGAAGAGTGATGTTACTGATTTTGTAGTGCGTTGTCTGATTTTCCAGCAAGTTAAGGCAGAAAGTATGAGACCTGGTGGTTTACTGTGGAGTTTAGAGGTGCCCCAATGGAATGGGAGCACATAGGAATGGATTTTGTTACACATTTGCCTCGTTCCAGTCAAGGGTGTGATGCTGTTTGGGTGGTTATTGATAGATTGTCAAAGTCTGCTCACTTCATTCCATACAATATGACGTATTATTTGAAGAAAATGACGAATCGGTACATAGATTTCGTGGTGCGATTGCTTGGTGTGCCTGTGACCATTGTTTCAGATCGTGATCCTGTTTGGATCCGGATCACGCCTCCCGGTGAGGCAGCGAAAGAACAGAAAAACAATACCGGGAGACGATGAATACGATAAAACAACATACTATGACATTCATAGGGCGTTTAGATTGCTACCTTGCTGGCAACTCGTGCCTGGCTCCGACCGGTTTCGTAAAGAAAACGGCACTTCACGGTACGCGGCGGTAGATATCGTCAATCAGGTCCACGACCGGAGACGGGATTCCTTCGTCAGCCTGCACTAGAAGTGTTGGGGATCCGGATCCGCCCCCCCGGTCAGGCAGCGGAAGAACAATAAATAGAGAACCGGGGAGGCGATCAATACGAAGAAAAATGAACATTCTACGACATTCATAGGATGTTTTAGCGTGTTACCTTGCTGGCACTTGTGCCTGGCTCCAACCGGTGTTTCAAGAACCCGGCTCTTCTCGGGAGATTGCGGCAGTTCACGCCAATCTGGTCCACGACCGATTCAATTTTCAAAACTGAACACTATGATCTGAAAAACCGTTTTTCAGAACCCCAGTGCAAAATGACCGTTTTGCCCCTCAACAGCGGGAAACCCCGGTTTGACCCCTGTTGACTTTTAGGAAGTCGCACTCCCCGAAATCCTCTTCTCACGCTCAACATATTGAGCTGAGTATCCGTGCAGGAATCTCGAATCCAGTTCTTGTGTGACCCTCAATGGTTCAGGGATACAGCTAGCCGTGGGACCACAACCATTGCGGCTCCGGAATCACAATTCCGGACTTGCCCATCGGATCATGGTAAAGCGTCTAGCAACATCGCCCCATGATCCCCTAGGTATCACTGATAGTGCCTGCAAGAACCAGTTGGTCGTGGTTAGCGTACAGTACGGTCCTTTCAATCCATATATCCCGATCAGATCAACGACCATTGGTAAATCGAGAGTCGCTAGAGATCCGATAGCTATGCATACATCTTGGAGATCGAATAGTGACATCGCGAGTGTAACTAGGTAAACACATTTACCTAAAACACTTCTAGTACTCTGGCCAGAGATTTGAACACTATTATCCCCTCAGATAGCATAGGATATCCACGCATGTCTGTGAGAGGTGAATCCTCGACAACGATGCATCGACTCCTACATGCATCGGGGTCTTACCCAATCCCGACGCCTGGTGACCCCAAGTGAGTCGGCAAACGGGTCAAAGTGAGACGCCTATCATGTAGAGTCTCAATGACGTTTCGAGTCGTGAGGACTAATCAGTACAACCAAGACCTCGGACTTATCCACTCGACAAATCGTAACCACTTGGAAAGTCCGAAGGAGGGTAGTTCGATAGATCACCAGGTCACTATCTATCTGCATGCTCAGAACATCACAATGCTCCCTACCAATGAAACATGGTACTTCGCATCGCAGATACTAGTCTCGGACTCGGGCGGCCTTATCCTCATTTTGACGGCCCAATCGACTAGGAACGTGTTTAGAATTCACAGCGACTATCAGATGTGTTTCATGATAGCCGTCATACCCACTATCACATCTAACATACGCTTTAGTGTATTCTAGGTCTTTACTCAACATAATTGTAAATCATTACACACATAATGAAAGTAAAGAATTCCATATAACAAAATGCGAATATCATATATAAAGACTGTTTGTACAAGAGTCTATAAAACCCACACGCCACAAGTTGGCTAGTTGGGCATCTACTCTAACAGTACTCGCACTCATCAATCCATACAAATCTCTTATCTTTCTGAGTCAACTGCGTCATAGGCCTGGATATCGAAGAAAACTTCTCAATGAAACGCCTATAGTAGCCGGCCAACCCCAAGAAACTACGGATCTCTGAAACGTTCCGAGGTCTCTCCCAGTTAAGCACTGCTTCGACCTTGCTCGGTTCTACCGAAATTCCTTGAGCCGAAATCACGTGACCCAAAAAGATAATCCTGTCGAGCCAAAACTCACACTTGCTGAACTTGGCATAGAGCTGCGAGTCTCTCAATCTCTGCAATACAAGTCTCAAATGCTCCTTGTGCTCTCTCTTGCTCCTCGAGTACACCAAGATGTCATCTATGAAGACAATAACGAACCGATCGATATACTCGCTGAAGACGCGATTCATCAAATCCATAAAGACAGCAGGGGCATTTGTCAATCCAAAAGGCATGACAAGAAACTCAAAATGCCCATATCGAGTCCGGAAGGCTGTCTTTGCTACATCAGCGTCTCTAATTCGCAACTGGTGATAACCAGAGCGCAAGTCAATCTTCGAGTAAACAACCGATCCTTGCAACTGATCGAACAAGTCATCAATCCTCGGCAGAGGATACTTGTTCTTCACCGTGGCCTTATTCAACTGTCTGAAGTCCACGCACATCCTTATAGTGCCATCTTTCGTTTTCACAAAGAGAATCGGAGCTCCCCAAGGCGACATGCTCGGTCTGATGAAGCCTTCTCCAGTTATGTTGTTGCAGAACATAGATCATTCTCTTGGATTATGCAATGGAACTAGATTGATCGTGACGAGGCTTGGGACCCATGTTTTAGAATTTCCTCAGTATGTGTTTGGATCTTTGGTGAGACCTAGGCTCCTTTGCTTGCGCAACGGCACCCGTGTCGTCACAGTACACCGGGACTGGACCAACTCCATTAGGAATGACGCCCAACTCTTGGACGAAATTCCTTATCCAAACGGCCTCCTTAGCAGCAGCTGATGCTGCAATGTACTCAGCCTCAGTGGTTGAATCCGCGATGGTGTCTTGCTTGGAACTCTTCCAAGATACAGCTCCACCATTGAGCATGAATACAAATCCAGAGGTTGATTTCGAATCTTCCACGTCACACTGGAAGCTAGAATCAGTGTAGCCTTCCAGTTTCAGTTCACCACCCCCGTAGACCATGAACATATTCTTAGTCCTTCGTAAGTACTTAAGAATATCCTTCACGGCCTTCCAATGCAATTGGCCGGGGTTGGCTTGGTAGCGGCTCGTGACACTCAGAGCATATGCGACGTCAGGTCTGGTTGAGCAAATCCAGAGGTTGATTTCGAATCTTCCACGTCACACTGGAAGCTAGAATCAGTGTAGCCTTCCAGTTTCAGTTCACCACCCCCGTAGACCATGAACATATTCTTAGTCCTTCGTAAGTACTTAAGAATATCCTTCACGGCCTTCCAATGCAATTGGCCGGGGTTGGCTTGGTAGCGGCTCGTGACACTCAGAGCATATGCGACGTCAGGTCTGGTTGAGATCATGCCATACATAATACTACCTATAGCCGAGGCATATGGCACACGTGCCATA
>KV007459.1:138274-204897 GCA_001598015.1 Dorcoceras hygrometricum
TCAGCACTTAAGTATTCACCACCTCGATCAGATCGAAGTGCTTTAATACTTTTGCCTAATTGATTTTCTACTTCAGCCTTGAATTCCTTGAACCTTTCAAAGGATTCAGACTTTTACTTCATCAAGTACAAGTACCCATACCTAGAGTAATCATCGATAAAGGTGATGAAGTATGTGCAGCCGTGTTTAGTACTGATACTAAATGGGCCGCACACATCAGTATGGATCAAATGCAATAGGCCTTGGGCACGTTCAACCTTGCACTTGAAGGGTTGTTTGGTCATCTTTCCTTTCAGACAGGATTCACAAGTCGGTAGGGAGTTTATGTCTGACAGATCAAACAAGTCACTCCTAACTAACTTGTTCATCCTACTTAGGGAAATGTGACCTAGCCTAGCGTGCCAAAGTTGTGCTGTGTTCAAGTTATCGTGTTTCCGTTTAATCGTTGTTGTGTGTGTTTCGACATCGCGAGTTGGAACGTCTTTTAGTTTTAAGGTGTACAAATCGTTTAATATACTCCCGATCAGATACAACGACCATTGGTAAATCAAGAGTCGCTGTAGATCCGATTGCTATGCGTACATCTTGGAGATCAAATAGTGACATCGCTAGTGTAACTAGGTAAACACATTTACCTAAAACAATTCCTAGTACTCTACCAGAGATTTATACACTATTATCCCCTCAGATAGCATAGGATATCCACGCATGTCTGCGAGAGGTGAATCCTCGACAACGATGCATCGACTCCTACATGCATCAGGGTCTCACCCAATCCCGACGCCTTATGACCCCAAGTGAGTCGGCAAACGGGTCAAAGTGAGACGCCTATCATGTAGAGTCTCAATGACGTTTCGAGTCGTGAGAACTAATCAGTACAACCAAGACCTCGGACTTATCCACTCGACAAATGGTAACCACTTGGAAAGTCCGAAGGAGGGTAGCTCGATAGATCACTAGGTCACTATCTATCTGCATGCTCAGAACATCACAATGTTCCCTACAAATGAAACATGGTACTTCGCATCGCAGATACTAGTCTCTAGCTCGGGCAGCCTTATCCTCATTTTGACGGCCCAATCGACTAGGAACATGTTCAGAATACACAGTGACTATTAGATGTGTTTCATGATAGCCGTCATACCTACTATCACATCTAACATACACTTTAGTGTATTCTAGGTCTTTACTCAACGCAATTGTTAATAATTATACACACAATGAAAGTAAAGAACGCCATATAAATAAATGCGAATATCATATATAAAGATTGTCATATACAAGAGTCTATTAAACCCACACGCCACAAGTTGGCTAGTTGGGCATCTACTCTAACAATCTCCCACTTGCCCTAAAGCCAACTACTCATCAGACGCAGTCCATTGTTTCGCGATGTTTTTCAAACAACGGTCCAGGCAAGGGCTTCGTAAGTGGATCATCAACGTTGTCTGCAGAGGCGACTCTCTCAACTGCTATGTCACCTCTAGCCACAATATCCCGGATTATGTGGTATTTCCTCAGTATGTGTTTGGATCTTTGGTGAGACCTAGGCTCCTTTGCTTGCACGATGGCACCCGTGTTGTCGCAGTACACCGGGACTGGACCAACTCCATTAGGAATGACGCCCAACTCTTGGATGAAATTCCTTATCCAAACGGCCTCCTTAGCAGCAGCTGATGCTTCAATGTACTCAGCCTCCGTGGTTGAATCCGCGATGGTGTCTTGCTTGGAACTCTTCCAAGAGACAGCACCCCCATTGAGCATGAATACATGTCCAGAGGTTGATTTCGAATCATCCACGTCACACTTGAAGCTAGAATCTGTGTAGCCTTCCAGTTTCAGTTCACCACCCCCATAGACCATGAACATATTCTTAGTCCTTCGCAAGTACTTAAGAATATCCTTCACAGCCTTCCAATGCAATTGGCCAGGGTTGGGCTGGTAGCGGCTCGTGACACTCAGAGCATATGCGACATCCGGTCTAGTCGAGATCATGCCACACATAATACTACCTATTGCCGAGGCATATGGTACACGTGTCATACTCTCTATCTCCTCATCAGTCTTTGGACACATAGACTTAGATAGAGTGACCCCGTGGCACATAGGTAGGTGTCCTCTCTTGGACTCTTCCATAGAGAACCTCTTAAATATGGTATCGATGTAGGTAGCTTGGGTGAGTCCGAGCATCCGTTTAGATCTATCCCGATAGATCTGTATTCCAAGAATATAGGATGCTTCACCCATGTTCTTCATCGAGAATCTACTAGACAACCATACTTTAGTTGACTGCAGCATTCCTACATCATTCCTAATGAGTAGAATGTCATCAACATAAAGTACGAGGAACGTCACAGCACTTTTAACTACCTTCTTGTATACACATGGCTCCTCGGGATTCTTGTAGAAACCAAATTCCTTAATTGTTTCATCGAATCTCAGGTTCCAACTTCGCGATGCTTATTTGAGACCGTAGATCGATCTCTGAAGCTTGCATACCTTATGCTCGCTTCCAACAGATGTGAAACCCTCAGGCTGCATCATATAGATCTCTTCCTTAATGTTTCCATTAAGGAACGCAGTTTTCACATCCATTTTCCATATCTCATAGTCGTACCATGCGGCTATGGCTAACAAAATTCTAATTGACTTGAACATTGCAACTGGCGAGAAGGTTTCATCATAGTCAACACCTTGCCTTTGAGTGTAACCTTTCGCGACCAGTCGCGCCTTGTAGGTCATTACCTTACCATCAGGCCCAAGTTTCCTCTTGTATACCCATTTACACCCAATAGGAACAATTCCTTCGGGAGGGTTAACAAGAGTCCAAACTTGGTTAGCATGCATTGAGTCAAACTCAGATTGCATTGCTTCAAGCCACAAATTAGATCATCATCGGAAATTGCAACCTTGAAAGTTCTTGGATCAGATCCAACAACTTGATCATCTTGATCATCTTCAAGGAGAAAACCATATCTCTCAGGAGCCCTAGGAATCCTTTCGGACCTCCTAGGTGCGACCATTTCTGGTACTGGCTCTGGAGGTGCGGGAGACTCACCTGGTACTTCGATTGGTTCTCGAACCTCTTCGAGTTCTACTATCTTGCCCTTTCTATCAAGTAGAAATTCCCTTTCCATAAAGGTGGCATTCCTAGAAACAAACACTTTTGTTTCGCTGGGATAGTAGAAGTAGTATCCAATGGAATTCTTTGGATACCCAATGAAGTAACATAAGATGGATCTCGTATCCATCTTATCTCCCACTGTCTGCTTCATGTAAGCAGGACATCCCCAAATCCTCATGTATGAGTAATTGGGTGGTTTGCCCATCCATGTCTCATACGGAGTTTTGTCCACTGCCTTGGCGTGGACATTGTTCGACAACATTACCGACGTTTCGAGCAAATAGACCCAAAACGAGGTAGGAAGTTCAGTGAAGCTCATCATAGATCGAACCATGTCCAACAAGGTCCGATTATGACGCTCCGCTACACCATTGAGTTGTGGTGTGGCCGGAGGAGTCCACTGTGCGAGAATCCCATTCTCTTTCAGATAATCTTAAAATTCAGCACTCAAGTATTCACCACCTCGATCAGATTGAAGTGCTTTAATACTTTTGCCTAATTGATTTTCTACTTCAGCCTTGAATTCTTTGAACCTTTCAAAGGATTCAGACTTGTGCTTCATTAAGTACAAGTACCCATACCTAGAGTGATCTTTGGTAAAGGTGACGAAGTATGTGTGACCGTGTTTAGTACCAATACTAAACGGGCCGCACACATTAGTATGGATCAAATCCAATAGGCCTTGAGCACGCTCACCCTTGCCCTTGAAGGGTTGCTTAGTCATCTTTCCCTTTAGACAAGACTCACAAGTCGGTAGGGAGTTAATGTCTGACCGATCAAACATGTCACTCCTAACTAACTTGTAATAATCGGTAAAGGTGATGAAGTATGTGTGACCGTATTTAGTACCAATACTAAACGGGCCGCACACATCAGTATGGATCAAATCCAATAGGCCTTGAGCACGCTCACCCTTGCCCTTGAAGGGTTGCTTAGTCATCTTTCCCTTTAGACAAGACTCACAAGTCGGTAGGGAGTTAATGTCTGACCGATCAAACATGTCACTCCTAACTAACTTGTTCATCCTTCTTAGAGAAATGTCACCTAGCCTAGCGTGCCAAAGTTGTGCTGGGTTCAAGTTATCGTGTTTCCTTTTAATTGTTGTTGTATGTGCTTCGACATCGCGAGTTGGAACGTCTTTTAATTTTAAGGCGTATAAATCGTTTTCGCGTTCCCCAATTCCGATCAAACATTCATTCTTCTAAATATTGCAAATCGAATTTGCAAACATACAAGAATATCCATCACTATCAAGCATAGAAACAGAAATAATGTTCTTTATTAATTCGGGAACAAATAAAACGTTTCGTAACAACAACTTAAAATCAGAAGGCAGAAATAAATAAACATCTCCTATAGCTATAGCAGCAACTCTTGCTCCATTTCCAAGCCTCAAGTGGGTCTCACCCTTTCTAAGACGTCGGCTTCTTGTCATCACCTGCAAATCATTGCAGATGTCAGATCCACATCCGGTATCAAGTACCCAAGAAGTCGAATTAAGAGAAATATTTATTTCAATATAGAACATACCTTTCGCAGTTCGCAACTGCTCGAGGTACTCCTTGCAGTTCCTCCTCCAATGCCCAGCCTTGTGGCAGTGGTGGCAAACATCCTCATGCTTGTTTGGTTTGGAATCCTTTGCCTTTGGCTTCTTGGTGGACCTTTCCTCCTTCGCAGGAGCATAACGCTTCTTGCTCTTGCGTCTGGGCCCCTTCTTCGCAGAGGAAGAAGAGCCCAGAAGGAGGACGGGTTTGTCCTTCTTTATGGTCCCCTCAAACACTACAAGCATGTTAACCACCTCTTCGAGGGTGGCTTCCAGCTTGTTCATGTTGAAGTTGACCACAAAGGGGTCAAATGCAGCGGGTAGCGAGAGGAGAAGTACATCCACCCACAGCTCGTGTGGAAGTACGATATCAAGACCCGACAGCTTTTCAACGAGCCCAATCATACGAACCCCATTCTCGCCGACCGAAGTCCCATCGCGCATGCGGCTCGTCATCAGCTCCTTGACAGCCGTGAACCTCTCATGTCGAGAGTTCTCCCCGTACAGTTCCTTGAGATGAAATAGTATGGCAGAGGCATACTTTGTCTTCTCAAAGCGCCGTTGCATTTCGTTGGACATCGATGCCATCACATAGCATCGAGCTTTAACCTCGTCGTCCCACCATTGGTTAAGCGTAATCAGCTCCTCAGGGCTGATATTGGCAGGGGTTTCCTCCGGAGGGCACTTCTCTATCGTATAGAGGAGCTTCTTCGAAGCCAATACAAGATTGAGGTTGCGGAGCCAGTCTTGGTAGTTCAGACTGGTTAACCTGTTGCTATCCAGTATAGCAGCGAGCGGGTTTTTCATCGAAACCATTTTATAAGCAGTAATACTGAAAAGAAAACAGACATACATCACTAACTATATAAAAATAAACGCTAAGACATAAAACATGGTCATTAACTTTTATGAATTACCCTCACACTATTTTAACTATTTCACCACCCTCTAATGAAATCGAGAAAACAGGTTTCTTTAGTGGGTACACGGAGCCCAATCAAGCGACCATGGACCCGAATAATATCAGCCATCCATGATCCCCGAAAGGTAGTTTCCGATTGCAACCGGTGGAACCTCCATGTATTCACCTCACGTCCAGTAAGGGCCCAATAATATGACGCCGTTTACTGTCACGTGTCAAGATGACCCATCAATGCTGAGTCGTGAAGGACGGTCCCCTTAACGTCCCAATAATATGAGCCAAAGTTAAAGGGAGTTCCCACCGACTCACAACAGTTGTCAATGGCGTGGACAGCTTTCCGGCATACATGACCCCCTCAATAATATGAGCCGGGCCATGTATACGGGTAGCATCGACGTATAACCATTGTTGATGGAAGGTAGGGAAATTTAAACAATTTTAAATACCCTTTAGTTTATCGAATAAACGTTTATCTTGATATAAGTTTTAAATCATATTTAAAACGAGGGATTTTATTTTGAAAAATTTGGTCTCATGCATTTATTTTAAATCAAATTTAAAACATGCAACATGCGGATTCAACTAAACTATATATCAACATATATAAATATTGGGATGATCGATCGCGAGAGCTATGCTGTCCGTGGTTGCCAGTCACGGACCTGGGTCCAATCCTAGGGGTAATGCAATATGCAATGCAATCCTATTACAAAGCTTTCCGGTTTTACAGATCTTCGGTCTTCAATATCTTGATCGTCATTTTACACCGTCTTCGGATGTCCTCCCACTAAATCTAGTAACTTTACATTTAAATTTACCATGACATACAAGGGATACATTTATCAAGGGGTGGGAACGGGCCACAAACAGGCCCACTTTAAATGATAATCAAAATATATTACAAAACCGAATCACAAAAATCTATCGCATACACCTAACAAATTGGGCATGGCTCTCCATCATCCAATCATGCAGATAATCTAATTAACATGCATAAATTAAATAATCTAATTATTTATCGCAAAATCATATTTTAATCATAAAATCGTATTTTATAATAAAATCGTATTTTGTCGATAAAATCAAATTTTAATCAACAAAATCATATTTCATTATAAAATCATATTTTATAACTAAAATCACATTTTACTAATTTTAATTGTATCATATTAGTCTTAAACAATTTTAGGCCCAAAAATCTTAAAATTTCAAAATCGATCAAAACCGGGCCCGATATCGAATACCGGCCCGAAAACTTCACGGGCTGCCTGGGACAGGCCCGAACCAAACCCCAGAAGAAATCAGCCGTCACGACATCGCCGGAGCGGCGGCCGGCCGCCGGTGGCGCCACACGAAAAACGCAGGGCAGCCGTGCGCGATGTCGCGCCAAGCGCGACGCACGGCCGCACGCAGCGTCGTGCGCCTATCGTGCATCGTCGCACAAACAGCGCGCCGCAAGCGTCGCTTCATTCGGCCAGCAGGCTTCCAGCGGTGCAACATCGAGTGCAACGACCGGCCACCATGCGCGCAGCGGCGCAACATCATCGGCCTCCAATTGCACGGCCAGCGCGCGACGTGGAGGCACCCCTCGCGCGGCGTGAACGGCCGCCATGCGCGACAAGGCGCGCAAGTCTCGGCCGCCGTCCATCAGCCTCGTCGCGCAAACGAGATGCGACCATCGCGCTTGTTTCGTGCACAACGCGTGAGGAAGCGCGCGCATGTGCGCACGGCGGGGAGAGGGGGCCGCCGCACACGGCGGCGGCCGGGCGGCCGATCTTCAATATTTTAATTCGATTCTGAAAAATTAAAACATTATATACAATATGGCAATATGTATTGATCAGATCCGAAAACCTGGCTCTGATACCACTGTTTGGATCCGGATCACGCCCCCCGACGAGGCGGCGGAAGAACAGAAAAACAATACCGGTAGACAATCAATATGATAAAACAACATACTATGACATTCATAGGGCGTTTAGATTGCTACCTTGCTGGCAACTCGTGCCTGGCTCCGATCGATTTCGTAAAGAAAACGGCACTTCACGGTAGGCGGCGGTAGATATCGTCAATCACAAGTTTTCCGGCGAGCGGCGGCGAGCGGCGGCGGCGAGCGACGCACGGCGGCGGCTTGAGGTTGAGGAGAGGGGCGCGGCTTGAGTGCTAGGGTTAGGGTTTAATGAGAGTGTAGTGTTATGAAGTCTAGGGTTAGTTCTAATTAAATAGAATTAAAGATCGGGTTTGGATCCGGCCCAACGAGACCCGGGTCCAACGGGTGAACATTCCGTTCATCCCCATCACCGAGACTTCATCGTAACTCCGATCACCGATCAGATCGGACGGATCGACTCAGTTTCCAAAACTGAATAATATGATCTGAAAAACCATTTTTCAGAACCCCAGTGCAAAATGACCGTTTTGCCCCTCAACATCGGCAAATCACGATTTTACCTCTGTTGACCTTTTAGGAAGTCGCACTTCCCGAAATCCTCTTCGTATGCTCAACACATTGAGCTGAGTATCCATGCGGGAATCTCGAATCCAGTACTTGTGTGACCCTCAATGGTTCAGGGATACAGCTAGCCGTGGGCCCACAACCATTGTGGCCCCGGAATCACAATTCCGGACCTGCCCAACGGATCATGGTAAAAGCATCTAGCAACATCACCCCATGATCCCCTAGGTATCACTGATAGTGCCTGCAAGAACCAGTTGGTTGTGGTTAGCGTACAGTACGGTCCTTTCAATCCATATATCCCGATCAGATCAACGACCATTGGTAAATCGAGAGTCGCTGTAGATCCGATAGCTATGCGTACATCTTGGAGATCAAATAGTGACATCGCGAGTGTAACTAGGTAAACACATTTACCTAAAACACTTTTAGTACTGTTGCCAGATATTTATACACTATTATCCCCTCAGATAGCATAGGATATCCACGCATGTCTGCGAGCGGTGAATCCTCGACAACGATGCATCGACTCATACATGCATCGGGGTCTAACCCAATCTCGACGCCTTATGACCCCAAGTGAGTCGGCAAACGGGTCAAAGTGAGATGCCTATCATGTAGAGTCTCAATGACGTTTCGAATCGTGAGGACTAATCAGTACAACCAAGACCTCGGACTTATCCACACGACAAATGGTAACCACTTGGAAGGTCCGAAGGAGGGTAGTTCGATAGATCACCAGGTCACTATCTATCTGCATGCTCAGAACATCACAATGTTCCCTACCAATGAAACATGGTACTTCGCATCACAGATACTAGTCTCGAGCTCGGGCGGCCTTATCCTCATTTTGACGGCCCAATCGACTAGGAACATGTTCAGAATACACAGTGACTATTAGATGTGTTTCATGATAGCCGTCATACCCACTATCACATCTAACATAAACTTTAGTGTATTCTAGGTCTTTATTCAACTCAATTGTTAATCCTTATACACACAATGAAAGTAAATAACGCCATATAAATAAATGCGAATATCATATATAAATATTGTCATATACAAGAGTCTATTAAACCCACACGCCACAAGTTGGCTAGTTGGGCATCTACTCTAACAGATCCGAGGTTTACTTCCAGGTTTTGGAAGAGTTTGCAAACAGCTTTGGTTACCAGATGCCTATGAATACAGCCTACCATCCCCAGACAAATGGCCAATCTGAGAGAACTATCCAGATTTAGAGGATATGTTGAGAGCTGTTGTGATGGATTTCAATGGTAGCAGGCAATATTCGTTGTCTTTGGTTGAATTTTCCTATAATAACAGCTATCAGGTAACAATTGGAATGGCACCATTCAAAGCATTGTATGGTAGGAAGTGCAGATCGCCTATTTGTTGGGAAGAAGTTGGGGAGAAGTAGCTGTCTTCTCCATAATTTGTGCAGCAGATGAGAGATCAAGCGGATCTGATTTGACAGCATATGAAAGCTGCACAAGATCGCCAAGTCAGCTACACGAATAGAAGGAATAGGCCTTTATAATTTCAGGTTGGTGATCGAGTATTCCTGAAATTTTCTCCTTTTAGAAGTGTTATGAGATTTGGTCTCAAGGGAAAATTAGCTCCTCGTTATGTTGGACCTTATGAGATTGTAGAAAGGATCGGACAGTTGGCTTATCGTTTGTTGTTGCCACCAGATCTGTCCTCATTACATGATGTGTTTCATGTGTATATGCTGACGAAATATGAGGCAGAACCTTCGCATGTGCTACGAACTAACGAGGTGGAGCTGGATCGAACGTTGAGTTTTGTTGAATATCTCTTGAAGGTCTTGGACAGAAAAGAGAAACAGCTTAGGAACAAGACCATTCCCTTGGTGATGGTCCAATGGAGCAAACATAGAAGAGAAGAAGCTATGTGGGAGTTAGAAGAGAAAATGAAATGTGAGTGGCCTCATCTTTTTGAGCAGATCTTTAATTAACTCCAGTAGTTATTTTGTTAGTTGTTTGTTCCAGTTATCTTGAACTCTTGGTTAGTAGCCTCTCGTTGTGTGTTGGAGAGTTGCTGTTTGTTTTGTGCGTAGTGTAATTTTTCCTGTGTCGGTTATTTGTTGAAGTTATACTAAGTTCTAGAGTTGTTGTATGATTTCGAGGACAAAATATTTTTTTCAGTGGGGGAGGAATGTGAGACCCAAAAGATTATTGGATTAATTGAGTTAATTAATCGGGTTTACCATAGACAAGATTTGGCTTGAACAGATCTAGGATGGGCCAGCTTTGAGCTGATACGCTTGGTGAAGCAATCGGGTCAGTATAAGTCTTCGAACAGCTCTAGATTGTGGGATAATTTCCGTGGAAAATGATAAGATTTTAGTGCTGGTGAGCGCTGGATGATCGTATACAGATTCGGTGGTGAAATCTGGTGGTCGCGCGTTATTCTGAGGCACGCTAGCGAATTTTGTTAGCGGGTAGCGAAGCGACGTCGTTTGGGAGAAACTAGATTTGAGATGTGCACGTTGTTAGTATTACATGGACAGGTCCGGTTCGTAGTCCCGATTTGTAGTTATGGGGTAGATCGGTGCGGTTCAAGGAATTCAGATTTGACTGGTTTATGTGCGTAAGATCTAGGTGCGATGCGACGACGTTTTGGTGAACGCTATGCGACGTCGTTTAGCATTTCACATTTGGATAGCAGGATGACATGTCCTAGTTGAGTAAGCGATCCTTTGTGCGACGTCATTTGGATGATTTCCAAATCTGTTTTGGCGTAGAGTCCAGATCTGGAGTGGTGCTCAGATCTGAGTTGGGATCAGCTTTGGGCCTTAAGTTGTCGGTGACTACTGTTCTTAGGATTTCGACAGATTTGAGTTATTATAAAGGACTTTGACCATTCGATCGTGATATCTCTTCCGACACTTAGAAGATATTTCTTCCCGTAAGCTTACTCTGTCGCGATACCTTAGCTACTGTTCACCGTAGCTTATTTCATTTGATTTTAGACGGTAGGCATCTCCGATAGAAGCAAGAGTGGTAGCGCTGGACTCCTCTTGTCAAGACCGTCCTTTATATACCTCTTTCGAAGACTTGGGATTAGCTCGAAGAAGATCGCGAAGGAAGCTACCTTGTGCAGTCTTTTAGCATTTGAGCAGATTTGCTTTTCCGTTCAGGTAACGCTCTGAGCTAGTTATTGTTCCTCCCTTATGCTTCGTTTAGAGCTGTCTGTTGTGCTAGAAGGGTAGGATAGAGCTGGGTGGAGCTTGTAGCTCCCAGATCGTAAGTTCTGTGTTACTGTCCTTGAGTATTGTTTTGTATTGGTTTATCAGGTTTCAGATCTGTGTGCTCGGGACCTTTTTGTTGTAATTGTAGCTCAGAAGGTTAAGGTACGGATGTGAGCTTGTTTTACAGCGTTGGATTTGGCATGGATATTATGTGCTTTGCTGTGTATGCTCTGTGCTGTTATTCCTTGCTTCTGCCATGTCTTTATTGTTGCAAGCTGTTGTAATTGCATACACGTATTTTCCATGTTGAGCTCAGATCTTGTTAGCCGTCCCTTGTTTTGCTAACCTGTGTGTACCAGGATGCTTGTATTGAGGAGGAGTGGCAATACCGTGCTCTTAATCTCCCTGCTGAGTTGTTGTTAGCCGTTTTTGAGACGGGTGGGTAGCTCCCATATACTCACACACATCGTGGACATAATCTTTTAGTTGATTCGTATCAGTTGTTGAGCTATTTTTTGAGATCCTTTGGCTCCCTGCCTTCGGTTGTAGCCTTGTTCTCATGCAGAGCATCTGCATATTATCTGTTGCTTTCTATTAGCTGTTTTTCAGTTGCTCTCCGTACTGCGGTTTGACCCCATGTCCCTCTGGGGATGGTTGTTTTGTTTGTCTGTTTGTGTTTCAGGTTATCATGGTTTCTCTGCTGGATGTGGAGTTGATCCAGCTGGTAGTGCCCCGGGAGGTGGATAGAGTGTCCCAGTAATATATAGTATATACATGTTATTGTGTATTGTATCTATGTTGAGCAAGTGACTCATAATGGATCTTTTGGTTTGTTGATTGGGAGTCACTCTATGTTTGTATTGCTGTTGTTTATTGTATTGGGTTTTCAGTTGTAAAACCAGTAGTTTGGATATCAATGTATTTTCAAAATATGTTTTCTAAGTCAGGCGAAAGCGAAAAATTTTAGCCACTATTTTAAATGCTTCCGCTATTGTTTATTGTGTGGTTTATCTCTGTATTGTGAACGAGGCCTGGCACTTTGCTTCGTTCATGACCAGTTTTAGTTAGTTGTAGTTCTAGTCGAGATATTCCAAGCTGAATTACCCTATCTCGTATTCTAGATAAATTTTCCCGAGCAGATTTCTTGAGAGGGAACAGAGTTTGAGATGTTGTAGTTATTTTCCAGTTAGGTTTGTTCAGTAGTCTGTGTTGTAAGCTTCACAAGCTGACAGAGACTCTTGTGGCTTTTTTCATGATTTCTCCATCGTGTTAGCTGGAGTACCAGTCCGTGTGTGATCTGTAATTGGTGAGGGCTCTCTGTTCAGGCCGTAGCTTTGTGTGAGGTATTTAGTAATATTACGATCAGGTACGGATTGGAACTTGTATTTATAGCTTCCTTAGGGTAAGACTATGTGCTCTGTGTATTGATCTATGATGTTTACTGCGTTATAATTGACATGTGATTGATTATTTACGTGTCATGGATTGAGCAGCATTTCATATTGAGCCTTGAGAATTCTTGAAGACGCACCGGGTCGCTCTCGCTCCCTCAGCTTGTTGTGGCGTAGAACATTTGTTGCCGTCGTGGCCAGGAGGGTAGTTCCCGTCACTCTAGATGATGAGCAACATATATTTCCATTGGGAACGCCCGGGTAGCTCCTGAATTCCTGATGATGCTGCCACATTTTGTTGTTGACCATTTTTTTTGGCCTTCGGTTTGGTACCCAAAGTTTCTTGTTACCGAACATGCATTGCATAACACGTTGCATATATCATACACACTTAGTTTGCTATTTTATAGTGTGTTCTCCATACTGGGTTTTGACACATTTTTCATGTGGGTCTCTTTTGGTTGTGTTGTACAATTACAGGTTATCCAGGTACTTCAGCTTGGCCAGGAGGTGCACCAGCTAGAGGAGTCCCTTATGAGTTGATCCAGTATCCTAGTTATATATATGTACATGTATATATTATCGAGTCATTATCAGAGGATGCCCTGAGTAGCTGTTGTTGTTATACCTGACTTGACATTCTTGATTGTTGGATTTTATATACATATTGTAATTGACAGGATATTGGATTGTATTTACTATTCCGCTTCCTGCATGTTCTATGAGCTTGTTAGCTCGGCATGTGGTTGTAAACAGTTTTTAAATGAGCTAGTATATTTATTTTGAGTATTCAAAAATTTTTTACTTGCTATTTTGTATCAGGAAGAAAAATTTTTAACACACTTTTAAGCTTTCGCATTGATCTTTAATTGTGTGTTTCATCTTGGATTAGGAGCACCGGGCCTAACACGAACTGTTCATGCAGTGGATTTTTTGCTGAGATTTCTCCATCTCATTGGCTTGTGCGCTTGTGTAAGGTACTTTGTAAGAGATACCTGAGGTATGGATTGGAACTGGTATTTACAGCTTTCGTATAGTATGATTATGTGCTCTGTGTACTGATCAATGTTGTTGTCTGTGTTTAAATGGACATGTAATATAGCATATACGTGTCATGGTATTGAGCACGTGCATTGCATATTGAGTCTTGAAAATTATTTTCCAGCCGTTGCATTGATACTTGGCTTGAGTTTTATCCTCGTGGAGCGATTTTGTGTTTCATACTCCCGAGGAGAGAAATGAGGACGCGCCGGGTTGCTCCTGCCCCCTCATCTTGTTGGGGCCTGGATAGGTGTTAACGGGTGGTTGTAGTGCACCTTTGTTCGCCGTCGCGTCCTGGTGGGTAGCTCCTATCACTATCGCTTATGAGCCACATCTATTTTCCGTTTGGAACACCTGGTAGATCCTGAATTACAGATGTTGCCACGTGTAGCTGTTCACCGTTTTGTGTTGCCTCCGGTATTGGTATCCGATGTTTTTGTTAATTGACATTGCATTTCATAGCACGTTGCATATATCTTATGTACTACGTTTGCTGTTTTACTTTGTTCTCCATACTAGGGTTTGCCCTCTCTCCCTTCGTGACTGTTTTGGTTGTGTTGTACCATTACAGTTATTCAGGTACTTCAGCTGGGCCAAGAGGCGTGTCAGCTAGTGAATCCCCTTACGAGGTGATCGAGTACTATATATATATATATATGTAATGTATAGACATTACCAGGGGATGCCTCAAGTATTTTTTTTGTTTGATTTGACTTGACTTTGTGGATTGTTTGATTTTTATATACATATTGTAGTTGTCTAGGACTTGGACGTTGTTTATTATTTCCTGTCTGCATGTCCTATGAGCATGTTGGATCTGCGTGTCTTGGTAAGCAGTTTTTAAATAAGCTAGTATATTTATTTTGTGCATTCGAATATTTTAATTGCTATTTGTATCAGGAAGAAAAGAAAAATATGAACCACTTTTAATGGATAAGTGTGTGCTTAATCTCTAATTATGAACATCGGGCGTGACATTTTGGTATCAAAGTTTAAACTGGGATAAGCTCAATTTAGATTCTATTTCACTCGAGTCTAGCGACAAAAAATGTTTCCTTGCATGTGTTTGATTATGTGCTTTACCTGTTTTCATCCTTATTACCTTTGTGTCTCGTAGATGATGCCTAAGAGGATAGGTAGAGCTGGGGAACAAATTGCAGAGGAATCAAGGGCTCAGAACCATGAGGACAATGTTGTTCAGCCCAGTGTTCTTGTGTGTAGGCGTGCTAGGAAGGTCGAGGATGAAGTTGAGCACTAGTCGGGTTGATGATATGGAACTTGTTCTAACTAGGTTTAAGAGGATGAACCCAGAAGTTTTCAGGTACTGAGGGTGGTGCAGCTGCCGAGGGTTGGTTGGAGCATATGGAGGGTCCTTCGACAGGGACCGTTACTGTGGCGCCCTAGTCCATCGATTTCACAATAACACTCAAACTCTTAAGAAAATACGCACAAACTTTTTCGTATTGGGTGGAATTGAAAATAAAACATCGAACAGGGATGGTTGTGCGATAAAAGGCAAATCATCTCACACGTAGTTAAACAGATTAGGTTGAGATATTAAAAACTGAAAGGATTACGTGAACTGATCATCACACAAGCTAGGAAACAATGACTGAAATAAGGTCTCACAATATAAAATATCTCGGGCTAAAACATCTTAGAGTAAAATAGATCGCAACAACTTACGGCTTGATAGAGCTTAAGACGAGACAGATTGAAACAGAAACACTATCATACAAATATTTTAATAAAAAGTTTCGAAATAGCTTTGAAACAATCTGAGATGAGGTGTTTAATACATCTGCAATCACAAAAAGAAATATGGTCTGCAGCAACAAGAAAACGATGGCTCCTCAATAAACACACTTCCGCGATCCGGTTCAGTTCGCGTCAAACAGCTCACCCAGAACAGCCTTAACTGCACCAAAGAGAGATAATGAGCCAAGGGTCTCATCAATCAATTCTAGTAATAACAAGGATAAGCAGTACAAGAATGAAAATAACTTTGAACTGTAAACTGAAACTGAATGTTGAAGCTGAAAGCTGAGAGAACTGAAAGCTGCACAACTAATACGCTGATAAACTGTAACTAGGAAAAGCATAATCTGAGCATACTTAACTATCCTTAAGCATTTAAAACATTTGTAACATCACTGGACACGCTTGAAACACTTAAAACTTTAAAGCATAAACTAAGCATGCTCGCATCATTGCAAACATTACAGGTATAAAAGCGTTGATTTTTAAGGAATTAAGTTGTAACTTAATTTTTACTGAAAGTTACGGTTGTAAACAACCTAGTTCTTATTTTCTCTGTGACTTTTGGCTGTGAAGTTATCTGTAGGTTTAGGAACTTGATCAATCTAACATCTGAATTCAAGAATCTGGGGAAATCAATCCCAACTTAACTGTGGAAAGAGGTTATAGTTTGCTAACCATAACTCTCTCCCTTTTCTGGCACCATGGGTCATCCATGCCATAAATCCTTAAAAACTGAAAATCACTTCCCTTAAACTGATGAAATATCTTTGCCATAACTCATTTAAACTTTTAAATTCTACTTCCTTCAAAACTGGCATAACACATTTTTTGCTGAAAATTTACTTTATTTGGCTTTTATATAAAACTGGTTTAAACTGTTTTCTCTTTCATCTGAATCAGATCGCTTAAAACATAAATGGTTCGCATGTTGAAAACTTCTTTGACATTTAAAAGTTTGTGGGAGTGCATCAATGTTCAAACGAAGAAGATACATGGAGAAGCTCGGGCTATAGGAATGAAGAATAGATAACCAAGCTCTAAGCTGGAGACTATGTCATGAAATGGGACATAACTACGAATGGATTTGAGTTACACTTTTGAATCAATGCTAAAAAAAGAACAAAGCATGAACCATATCGAGTTAAGCAGCACACGAGCATTATGGTTTGGAATAGAAATAAACTCTGGACTATTTAGTTACTCAGACTAGAGTAATCTGGGCAGGTTGCAATTTTAGAGAGGAAAAAAGATTACGAACGGAGTGTACAAAGAAACCAACTCGTGAAGAACTGCACAATGGAACCAGCTCGGAGACGGACTGGATAAGGGAACCAGCTCTGAGTGAATGTTCGAAGAATTGAGTGTCAAGGATTAAACCTCTAATATGGAATAATGGAACCAGCTTGGACTATACCAGCTCAATTGATGGAACACGAAGGATACTATACCAGCTTGGAAGAAGCCAGCTCAGCTGATAGAACACAAGGATACTGTACCAGCACGGGAGCGGACTGGACAGCTAGCTCAGGAAAAATGAGCGGTTAACAACATAAACTAGACTAGATCCGGGGTCAAAAGATGAATTGAAATGATAGAAGGACCAAAAGAGATTATAATAACAATAGAATACTGAGAAGCAGCTTTAAGAAGTTCAAACCTATTAGCTAAGCGTATCAGACCAGAGCCAAGTTCTTATCCTACTAGCTTCGCCTATCAGCTTGGAACCTCGACTCATACTCGCTTAGAACATCAACTGGGTACTAAAACCAGCTTGGAGAAGTTCGAGTAGACTAGTTAAGCTTACCAGAAGAGAACATCGCTCTAACTAGACCAGCTCAGCCTAGCAGCTCAAAACCTCATCATCGCCATCCAGTACGACATTCTTACTATCTCACTGATGTTACTTTACTTTCAAACTTTCTTCGTACATCCCACCAGTTTTGAAAAAAACAAACATCAGTTTTGTCAAAACCAAATCTTTCTGCTGCTTCTTCAAAACAAAATACATACAGTGAACCCAAAGCTTTTAGAAAACCATCCCAGCTGTTACATAAAACGTAAACTTGGAGAAACTGCACAACTCAAGCACACAAGCTGAAAGGAACATATAATTCTTTCTTGGATATATCAAAGAACAGAAAGTACTTGACTGAAACCAAACGACGCTGAACGGCAGGTTGCAGAGAGCAGCTCCAGCTCGAACCTCCCACAAGCACGATCAAATTCTCAAAACTCAAGAGGAAAAATTTAAAGAAAATACTCGGTTGTTAGTTTTTTTGAAGAAAAAAACTTCCTCCGTGCCTTCTATAAGCTCAATAATTCAAAAGAGTGTAGAAAACTCTTACACAAGGCATATTTGACACTACCAACCGTAATCTTGTTGTCTTTAATAAATCGAATTTTATTTATTATTAAAGGAAAAAAGAAACATTTAAATAAAATATTTTGAAACGAAACCTTTTGAATCATTTTAAATAAATAAAAGAAACTTTCTTAAGATAATGTAAAAACTCGAACCGAACCATTTTTGGGTTAATTATTGCCGGAACCGTCCGTGAACCGCCCTGATAGAACTAAAAAAATCAGCTTAGGCCAAACTGAAATGTTAAACGCAAAATAGCAGTTTAACCCTTCAATATAAAAATAAATGTCTTGTGGATTTATGGATTTCCTAGGCGTTACAACTCTATCCCCCTTAAAATAAATTCGTCCTAGAAATTTAACTTACTAAAACAGCTTAGGGGAAAGACTACTCAAATCTGCTTCCCAAACTCGTCACACACTACGACTGCATCAGCACAGTGCCTAGTCCTAACATGGAAGCTTCACGAAAACAGCCTAATATCTTTGCTCAGCTGAAATGACTTACACATGTGCTTACCCTTGGGCTTGCTTCAAAACCCAAAACTCAACTGAAAGTCAGGGGCCTAATCATACTTGACACGCTTCCTCTATGCCACTATGATAATTGGCTGTGAAAGTCCCAAAATTCTCAAAAACTACGGACTTCAGTACGCTCTTGGACATTGCCAGTCCCGAACTACTTCTTCTTAAGTTGGGTCAATAAATAATTATAATTGTGTGACCTAGAAGGGTAACCTTCCCTAATCCAGAATTCACACTTAGTGATCTTAGCAAAAAAAACTGCTTGATCTTGAACTTTGTAGTGCTGTCCTAAACCGAGATCGAGTGCTCTCCTCTGTTGTCAAAATTTCTTAAGACGTCAATCACAGAGGGCTTTGACTAAAACTCGTATCGACCCTAACACGATCTGAATATGGCCCTACAATTCTCGCTCCTCTAATCATAAACTTGCAGTATCCAGCTGGGAGGCCGATCTGGAGAATACTGTCACTCCTTGAAGTTGGTAAAAAGGCCTTTGTTCCTAGGTAAAGGATGCTTCTGGTATGACAGCTTATACAATCTTTGAAATATAAACACAACCTCAAGCTTCCATCCTTCTTCTTGACCAACAGCACAGAAGCTCCTATAGGTGATGTACTAGGATGATCACAACCCAAACTATCGATCTAGGGTATGCCTAAGCTGTCACCTGGAAATGAAAACTAGCACATAGTACCACCAAAATGGTTTTCGATGGTCTCAGCTCGTAGTACCTAAGCTCAGAATAGCTCACAACAATAAACCAGCTTATGCGTAAAGGACAGTCCTTGCTTAAGCTAAAACCACCAAAAGACACGGCACCACAGTAGAGATCAGAACCGTCAGCTCAGGGCATCCACAGCATCCCTAAGCTGAACTCAACTTAAGCTCTCTACTATCACAAGTATCTTCTTAGGTCCCATCACCAACTAAATTCTAGTAAAAATTCCTCAAAATATTTTCAGCTTTTGGGCTTAAAGAGCTGAAATCTTACGAGGGAGTCCTATAATCTAGTTAGCCTCAAACCGAAATTGATTCTCTCTGGGTGATTTGACCTCTACCGTCCTTGTTTTAAAAATAATAACTACTATATTTAGTTACCCAATCAATTCCCAAAATTAAGTCAAACTTAGGCGTGGGTGTTAAACATCCTCAGTCGTATGCTACGAAATGCACTATGGGGTGCAAATCTCATTCCTGTCGGTAAGGTCACACCATCGCATACTGCTAATAGCTCAGACTGAATGGGTAATTCCTTAAACAAAATATTTTGGTACAACTAATTGGTTACTTCCAAATCTAACAAAACAATAAAAGGCATACTATCAAATAACCCAATCTTTCCCAAAAAAACTCTGCGCTAACTAGATTCGCCTGATTACGGACTGCTTTAGCTTTGGGAAGTACCTAGAAATGTGTCCTTGAGAACCACACATGTAGCAGCCACTCTTATCTCGTGCTACGTAAGCTGTTGAAGAGCTTAGGATTTGACTTAGAAGTGAATCTGGTGTGAATCGTTGAGTGAAGGGAGAGCTTTAGCGCTAGACCTATTTGGTGTATCGGGAGAAGCTGGAGTTCAGATTTGGATAATACCCCGCACGAGTGAATTAGAAGCGTGTGAGAATCGGCTTGTTTTGTTGTTTGAGTAGACCGGTTCGTTATTTAGATTTGAATAAGATCTAGGTGTCCATTTCTGACCCTCGTGAGAATGAGCAGGTTTGTCTTCAGCTGGAGATGAAACGAAGTCGTTTAGAATTACCCGGGTAGACACAGGTTGAGTTTACGCAATGCGATGTCGTTTGGAATATACAAAATTTTGCACTGGTTGAGTGTAATAGATTCGACGTCGTTTAGCAAGAATCAGATTTGATGAGAGATGGACCCTGGTGCGACGTCATTTGGTGAAACTCAGATCTGGTGTAGCGAGAGGAATCAGATTTGGTTAGTGTAGAGGAGTCAAAGCTGGTTGATTGCTCAGATCTGATCTTGTTGGTGACACTGTAGCGTTTAGTGGAGAATATATTTATGTGTTTACCAACACTTAGCGAATTGGAGACCCGACATTTCTTATCTTCTTCCTCAGCGAGATATCGAATTAAATCTGATTCCAAACCCTTACTATTCAATCGAACCCTTTTTTCCTCAGATTACCGTGGATTTACGCCGCCATTTGGAGCAAGATAGGTGGCGCTGAGCTAGTTTCCTTAATATCTTTTGATTGATACCCATTTGGAGACTTGATTCGTTGAGCTGAGGGAGCGCGAATTATTTGCAGTGTTAGAATATCTTCACGATTTTGACCAGTGGTTCTTTTTTTCTTAAGAAGCTTTGGGTGGTAGCTACATGATTGTTCGAGCAACTTCTGTTAGGTGTTCGCCGAGAGCTATAGGAGCTGTGTTCTCGTGCGTGAGCTGTTGGACGAGCACACCTGTGTGTTCTCTGAGGTAGTAGTTGTGCTGAGATTTGAGGTACGAATTGAGCGTATTTTAACAGCGCTAATATCAGAATGTGAATATTTCATACGTAGTTGAGTTGCAGTGGTTATGTGCTAGTTGAATTATCTATCTGTGCTGGTATTGCTTGGTTGCTCGATGATTGTGCTTAATTATTATGCATTTTTTGAGCTGATGTTTTCTTGCATTCATGCGTAATATTGAGCCTGATTCCTTGATACCGTGGCGGCCGACTGAGTTGTCGTGCCTGAATACCACTAGACTGTCATTTACCGACTGAGTCGTCGGACCTGAATATCACAACATAGTGGTGGCCGGTTGAGTCGGCGTGCCTGAATACCATTGAACTGTGTGGGCTGCTGATTTGTCGTACTTGAATATCATAGGATTATGATTTCTACACAGCTGAGTCATTGTGCCTTGCTTACTGATGATTCTTGATAGCCCACTTGCATTGCACATTTGAGATATTGCATATATGATATGATTGTTGTTTTCTTGATGCTCTTCGTACTGATGTTTGACCTCGTCTTATTTTCCGTTTTTGAACTGCGTTGGTTTGTGTTGGCCTTTGCAGGGTTTTCAGGTAATCCAACTGGACCGAGTGGAGCGTCAGCTGGTAGATCCCCGTTTTGAGTCCCAGTTATTCATATTATGTATTGAACCAGAGGATGACCTTCGTGACTATGTATTTGGGGATCTGTAATTGTTCTTATTGATGTTATTGGATTTTTGAGTCAAAATTCATATTTTGAGTATGATTTTATTTTGAGACTTAATGTCAGTTCAAACCCAAAACAAAAATTTTGAGCACATATTTTAATGCTTCCGTGTAATTATGATTAATTGAGAAATTAATCTGTGATTTAGCGCACCGGCCCTGACATTTTTAGTATCAGAGCTTAAACTAGGATAAGCTCTATTTCTTTTCCATCACACTCGAGTCTAGGCATAGTGTTTGTGTTTTATTTGTGATTAACTCTGTGTTTGCGCTGCTTACCTCTGTGTATTATCTGTTTTTAGTTCTTACCTCTGAGTTTTGGTAGATTCCGTCGAGAAGAGGTAGGAGTAGAAGCGTTAGGCAGGTATTTTGGGAGTGTAGAGCCCCGGGAAGCGATGGGGATGTTGAGCAGCAGAGTGTGCCTTTGCATCGTTAAGCTACACAGGTAGAGGTTGAGGTGGAGGATGTGACTAGACAGATTGGTGAGATGGATCAGGTTCTGGCTAGGTTCCAGAGGATGAATCCCCTTACGTTCACTGGAGCCGAGAGTGTTATGATGGCTAAAGGTTGGTTGGAACATGTGGAGGAATTGTTTGATACGATGGAGTACTCTCATGAGATGAGATTGAAGTTGGCTGTCTTGCAGTTGAGGGATCATGCTCAATGCTGGTGTAAAGGTACTTCACAAGTCAAGAGAGAGAGTAGTGCTTTGATTTCTTGGGAGATCTTCTGTGTAGCGTTTCGATAGGAGTATACCCCTGAGTCGTACTAAAATAACCTTGAGCGGGAGTTCGATAATCTAAATCAAGGGAACTTGAGGGTGGCTGAGTATGCGAGAAAGTTTTCTTCCCTTCTATCGTATGTTCCCCATGTTGTTAACCAGAAGAGGACGAAGAGGAACAAGTTTCTGAGAGTTTGAGGCCTGATTTGTTCTGAATGGTGTTTGCTGGTCCTCCTGCGACTTATGCTGAGGCAGTGGATAGAGCGGTGACATTGAGGATAGTCTGTTGGAAGCACATAATCTGGTTCAGCCGACCGTTGGAAGCACTTTCCAACCTGTGCCCTAAGCTATGCAATAATTTCAGCATCCTCAAACTTCGCAGTAGTATAATTGCCAGATGTTTAAGCCTCGAGGAAGCAGTTTAAGAGACAGTCGAATTAGAGTTCTTTTGGTTCTGTTAGCTCTGGAGGTAATGGCTCTGGCGGAGTGATGTGTGCACAGTGCGGAGATCGTCATATGACTTCTCAGTGTCGTGGAGTTCAAGGTCCTTGTCATAAGTGTGGGCAACCTTGACATTTCACTAGAGTTTGTCCTTTGTCGGGAGGACAACCTTCGAATCAGTCACAGCAAGGTTCAGCTTGTGGTTCTTCGCAGAGACCGCAACCTTTTTCTCAGTCCCAACGATCAGGATTCCAACCACGAGAACCGTCTAGGTTCATAGGATCTTATTGACCTCAGTTTTCGGAATCGCAGCAAGCTCAGGTGAATGCCTAGACAAGAGAGCGAGCTCATGATATGCCTGGAGGAGTTATTGCAGGTACTTGTGCTATCTTTGATTTTTCTGCACGAGTTTTGTTTGATACAGGAGCATCACACTCTTTTATATCTGATTTGTTTGTGCATTAGTGTGGGTTGAGTGCTACCCCACTCTGTGATGTTGTAGCTGTTTCTACTCATGTTGGTGTGTGGTTGATGTCCCATGAAGCGGTTTTGGATTGTGTGATTAGATTTGATGAAAATGTGTTGGTGACGAATTTTATTTCTCTGGAGATTAGAGATTTTGACTGTGTCTTAGGTATGGATGTGTTGTATGCTTATAGAGCGACTGTAGATTGTCTCCATGGTGTAGTGAGGTTTAGACCTCAATTCGGTCACTAGAGAATTCAAGGTTTATGATTTAGGCCTTGGATGTTTCCCAAGAATCGCGGATAGAGTTGAGTGATGTCCCGATTGCTCGAGAGTTCCCAGATGTTTTCACGGATGAGATTCTTGTTGTGTGATTAGATTTGATGAAAATGTGTTGGTGACGAATTTTATTTCTCTGGAGATTAGAGATTTTGACTGTGTCTTAGGTATGGATGTGTTGTATGCTTATAGAGCGACTGTAGATTGTCTCCATGGTGTAGTGAGGTTTAGACCTCAATTCGGTCACTAGAGAATTCAAGGTTTATGATTTAGGCCTTGGATGTTTCCCAAGAATCGCGGATAGAGTTGAGTGATGTCCCGATTGCTCGAGAGTTCCCAGATGTTTTCACGGATGAGATTCTTGGATTCCCTCCGATACGAGAGATCGACTTTAGCATTGAGTTGGTTCCAGGGACAGCCTCGATTTCGTGAGCTCCTTATCGATTGGCGCCAGCTGAGTTGAAGGTGCTGAAAGAACAGTTGCATGATCTTCTAGGGAAGGGATTCATTAGACCGAGTATGTCGCCTTGGGGAGCTCCGAGCTCCGATGTGTGTTGATTTTCGGCAGTTGAATAAATCGACGATTAAGAACAAGTACCCTTTGTATAGGATTAACGATCTGTTCGATCAATTGCATGGATCTACAGTGTACTATAAGAATGATCGGCGATCTGGTTATCATCAGTGGTGGATTAGAGATGCTGATATGGCGAAGACAGCCTTCAGGACTAGATACGGACATTTTGAGTTTCTTGTGATGCCGTTTGGATGAATAATGCTCCTGCTGTCTTCATGGATTTGATGAATTGAGTCTTTAGTGGGTACATCGATCATTTTATGATTGTCTTCATAGATGACATTCTGGTGTATTCGAGGAACTTCAGAGAGCATAAGGAGCACTTGAGATTAGTATTGCAGAAACTGAGAGACTCACATCTGTATGCGAATTTTAGTAAGTGTGAATTCTGGTTGGATAAAGTAATCTTCTTGGGTCATGCCATATATGCACAAGGTATTTCAGTGCATCCTAGTAAGGTCGAAGAGTACATAACTAGGAGCGACCTAGGAATGTTTTGGAGATCCGTAGTTTCTTAGGTTTGGCTGGTTATTATAGACGTTTCATTGAGGGCTTTTCTTCAATAGCCAAGCCTATGATGCAACTACCCAGAAGGATAGACGATTTCTGTGGACAGATGAATGTGACTCGAGTTTCCAGTTGCTTAAGGAGGAGTTGACTACTGCTCCTGTGTTGGATTTTCCTTCGGGTTCTGGATGTTTCGTAATTTTTCCGATGCTTCTATGAATGGTTTGGATTGTGTATTGATGCAGAACGGGCGAGTGATAGCCTATGCGTCTCGACAGTTGAAGCCTCACGAGACGAGATACCCCATTCTTGATCTAGAGTTAGCCGCCATTGTCTTTGCATTGAAGATTTGGCGTTATTACTTGTATGGTGATCAGTTTGTGGTGTATACAGACCATAAGTGTTTGAAGTATATCTTCAATCAGTCATATCTGAATATGAGGCAACGTCGTTGGAGGGAGTTTCTCAAGGATTTTGACTGTGAGATTCAGTATCAGCCTGTGCAGATGAACTTAATGGCAGATGCTTTGAGTAGGAAAGCCGAGCCTGCGATGCTAACATCTTTGAGTATATCCAAAGTCCATGAGAATTTGGGGACTTCTGGATGGATTTTTCAACTAGATGATCAGTACTTTGTGGTTTCTTCTTTTCAGATTGAACCACAAATTGTCGCAAAAATTAGAGCAGCGCAGAGAACTGACCCTTATGTTGAAGATTAAGGCCTAGAATGGTCAGTAGGAAGATTTTTCTGTTGCTTCTCATGGATGTCTGAGATTTCGTGGTCGATGATTGTTCCAAATCTGATTGATTTGAGAGAAACTATTTTAAATGAGGCCCATTCCAGTCGTTATAGTGTGCATCCAGGTGAGAAGATGTAACGCCCCAAAATCCATAGGAACACATAAATGAACTTTTCTATTTTAAGGGTCAAATTGATATTTCATATTTCAGCAAAAGTTATTTTATTTATTTTAAAAGCTGATTTCTTTAGTTACAGAAGTGAATTACGACCCCGGAAATTCCACTGCAGATTTCACTCCAAGCGCAATACACGAGCAGTTTTCAGATGCTGTCGAAAATGCTTTTAAAAGAGAACAAATTTTATCTTTCGAACTCTCGTGGTAAATTGCAAAACTAAAATATTGAGAGGGAATATTTACCAAATTTCACAATTATAGGAATGGTGTGTCATGCTTAATCATTACACATCATCTGCCACTAATCCCTCTCCCATATAGTATTGATTTTGAAAAGTAAAGTTCATTTCTCACTTGTGAAGAAAACTCTTTCGTGTTCTCTCAAATATTTCTAAGGAGCTCGTTGTGGTTGCTTGAGGAGGATCTCTGCAGGAATCAACTGTTTTCGTGTTTCACAGTTTAAGGCAAGTAAAATCTGATCCTTTGCTACACCATTTAAAGCATATATTGTTTTCCCTCAAATTTATGGATTTCTTGCCTGTTTATGTTAAAGATAAAGCTACGTTCATGTTTAAGAATGTTTAAGAAAACGAAAGAACGATCGGGTTCAAAGATATGTTTCTGTTTTAAAGCTTTCCAGAATGTTTTAATGAAAATATTGAGGTTTCAAAGTATTGAGCAGTTCAGATTTGAGTCATTGTATATTCAGGAAAGTTCTTATTTCTGGTGAATGACGACGTCTGGACTTGACTCCAAGTAATCGGTGATGTTAGTTAAATCAGAATCTGGTTCTGTTTTGATAGGCACCACTGGTATCGTTGGTTGTCGTTCGCGATGTTGCATCACAAGTTCCACAGACAGATTCCGTTTCTTATTCTATCGACCAGATTTCATGTTCAAATCTGGAATGCTCATGTCGTATTCAGTTTTCGCTTCATATCTTAAATTTGTCAAATTCTACATTGTTGACCGTTGACATCTGAATAAATCCATTTAATATCGTTGACATCTGAGTTGACTTATGTAAAATCTGTTTATTTTCTAAATAAATTTTCTATGATTACATCTGTTTTTCCCGATAGCGATATAAGCCCTGAAGACAAATTTTTTTCCTACGCTAATGATACAGTTCTTTTGTCACATCTGTTTCAACGTTAGCGTATACCACCTCTATAGTCGAATCTGTTTTCTTGCTAGAGATCTGTTTTAGTTCCCGAACATCCATTTGTTAGACAGATCTGTTTCACTTCAGCGATGAGTTCCCAGCAATCGAATCTGATGCTCAGTAATATTTTAAAGAGAAATGATTTTTGAAAGGAAGAGAAACTCGATAATGTTCAATTTTGATTTTAACCAGATATGAGTTTAGAGGAAGAAAAGTTTAGTTTTAAAGGATTTATGGCATAGATAACAGATGGTCGCAACGGAAGGGCAGCTGTCCAGTTGTCAGTTGCCCTTTCACAACGGAAGGGTGAGCAGTCGTCGAGAGTGTCGATTGCCCTTTCATAAAGAGCTATATGCTATGACTGAATTCAGAAGTAACTTGATCAAGTGCCAACGGACCTAAGGAGAGCTTCTAAGCCATAAATCACAAGAAAATAATGATGGAATCTGGGTTATTATCCCCACATCCGACCTTACAAAAGAAAGTTTATGTTTAAATGTATTCTTTAAACTAAGCTATGTTAAAGTTAAAGAGTCTGCCTGCATTAAGTGATTTTGTTATTTTCAGATTTTACTTGCTGAGCCCCTAGGCTCACTAGCTTTTAAATGGTGCAGGTGAGACAGATCAGGGGCAAACGGGTGGTGGACACTGAATCAGCTGTGGTGTTGTGTTTATCAATGGATAGCGTTTCCGTGTCCTAGATGTTGTTGTTTTTTATCTTTTGACAAGTTTGTATTAGATCTGTTACAACAATAGTAAATTCATATAGAATTTCAGAAGTTGTAATATACTACTGGTGGGAAGGTATGAGGAATGACATCTCTAAATTTGTAGCTCGATGTTTGAGCTGTCAACACGTCAAGGCCGAGAGAAAGAGACCTGGTGGATTGCTACGGAGTTTAGAAGTGCCTCAATGGAATTGGGAGCACGTCTCCATGGATTTTGTGACTCATTTAGCTCGTTCGAGCCGGGGATGTGATGCGATTTGGGTTGTTATTGACAGGATTTCAAAGTCAGCCCATTTCATTCCCTATGATGTGATGTTCCATAAAGAAGATGGCGAGACTGTACATTGACCATGTAGTTAGATTGCATGAAGTGCCAGCTTAGATAGTGGCCGATAGAGATCCAAGATTTACTTCCCGAATTTGGAAGAGCTTGCAAGCAGCGATGTGTTCGAGATTGGCTATGAGTACAGCTTAAAACACGCTGACAGATTGCCAATCCGAGAGGACCACACAGACTTTTGAGGACATGATGCGAGCAATTGTGATGGATTTCAATGGTAGCTGGCAGGATTCTTTATCCCTGGTAGAGTTTTTGTACAATAATAGCTACCAAGTGACTATCGGGATGGCCCCATTTGAAGCTTTGTATGGTCGAAATTGTAGATCACCTATTTGTCGGGAAGAAGCTGGTGAAAGACAACTATCTACACCTGAGTTTGTGCAGCATATGAAAGATCATGTTCAGCTGATTCGGAGTAGAATGAAAGCTGCTCAAGATCTTTAGGCTAGATATGCTAATAAGAGGTGCAGACCTTTGGAGTTTCAGGTTGGCGATCGGGTATTTCTGAAAGTTTCTCCTTTCAAGAGCGTGATGAGATTCAGATTTAAGGGTAAAATGGCTCCTAGATTCGTTGGTACCTTCGTGATTATTGAGAGGATTGTATCTTTGGCATACGGATCACAATTGCCTGTTGAGTTAAGAGCGATGCATGATGTGTTTCATGTGTCAATATTGAGGAAATATGAGCCAGATCCGTCCCATGTGCTAAGGACTGATGAATTTGAACTGGATCAGACCCTGAGTATGTTAAATATCAATTGCAGATTCTGGATAGGAAGGAGAAGCAGTTGAGAAATAAGATTATTCCTTCGGTGATGGTCCAATGGACCAAGCATGGATGAGAGGAAGGTGCCTGGGAAGTTGAAGAAAAGATGAGACAAGAGTGGCCTCATCTGTTTGAGCATTCGCGGAATTGATTCAGGTAATCTTCTACTCTGCTGATTTACGTCTTGATTTTTTTTTGAATTTGAAAGTGATTTTGTTAAGCACTGAGATATGCTAGATTGTTGATGAGCTTTGAGAAATTCTGAAGAGATTGTGTATTTTGTCTGTTGATTTTCTAGTAGTCCTTTGATATTGATCTGTAGTTGCCTTTTTATTTCGAGGACGAAATCTCTTAAGGTGGGGAGGATGTGAGGACTGTAATGTACTGGTGAGCATATTTGATTAAATGGCTAGATTTAATTGTGTAAGACATTCGGGAGAATTAGATTGGAATGAGGATTTAAATCGGAGAAGTGTGCCTTGTGAATTAGTCAAATATTAATGGTGATTGAGTCCCGAGAGGTATCTCGTGCTCAGTAAGCTGTTGAAGAGCTTCGGATTTGACTTAGAAGTGAATCTGGTGTGAATCGTTGAGTGAAGGGAGAGCGTTAGCGCTAGATATATTTGGTGTATCGAGGAGAGCTGGAGTTTAGATTTGGAGACTTGAGTCATCGAGTTGAGGTAGCGAGAAGTAGTTGCACTGTTCTAATATCTTCACGATTTATGAGCAGTGGTTCTTTCGTTCTTAAGCAGCTTTGGGTGGTAGCTACGTGATTGTTCGAGCAGCTTTTGTTAGGTGTTCGCCGAGAGCTATAGGAGCTATGTTCTCATGCGTGAGCTGCTGGACATGTACCCCTGTGTAATCTGCTGAGGTAGTAGTTGTGCTGAGATTTGAGGTATGAATTGAGCGTATTTTAACAGCGCTAATATCAGCATGTGAATATTTCCTACGTAGTTGAGTTGCTAGTTGAATTATCTAGTTGTGCTGGTATTGCTTGGTTGCTCGATGATTGTGCTTAATTATTATGCATTTTGTGAGCTGATGTTGTCTTGCATTCATGCATTCATGTTGAGCCTGATTCCTTGATACCGTGGTGGCCGGCTGAGTTGTCGTTCCTGAATACCACTAGACTGTGATTGACCGGCTGAGTCGTCGGACCTAAATATCACAACATAGTGGTGGCCGGCTGAGTCGTCATGCCTGAATATCACTGAACTGTGATGGACGGCTGATTTTTCGTACTTGAATATCATAGGACTATGATTTTTGCACAGATGAGTCGTTGTGCCTTGCTTATCGATGATTCTTGGTAGCCCACATTCATTGCACGTTTGAGATATTGCATGTATGATATGATCGCTGTTTTCTTGATGTCCTTCGTACTAAGGTTTGACCTCGTTTTATTTTCCCTATTTTTTGAATTGTGTTGGTGTGTGTTGGCCTTTGTAGGGTTTTCAGGTAATCCAGCTGGACCGAGTGGAGCGTCAGCTGGTAGATCCCCGTTTTGAGTCCCAGTAATTTATATTATGTATTGAACCAGGGGATGCCCTGCGTGACTATGTATTTGGGGATCTGTATTTGTGTTTTACCTGTATTTGTTCTTATTTGAGTATGATTGTATTTTGAGACTTAATGTCAGTTCAGGCCCAAAACGAAAAGTTTTAGCCCATATTTTAATGCTTCCGTGTAATTATGATTAATTTAGAAATTAATATGTGATTTTGCGCACCGGGCCCTACATGTACTCTATGATACTGAGTGAAAAACTCACAAATTGGAGAAATCGGCTGACGTGAACTGGCTTAGACTGGAGGTAAGTGTTTATCTCAAATACCATGCTCTGATACCAATTTGTGGCGCCCTAGTCCACCGATTTCACAATAACACCAAAAAGCTTATGAAAATACGCACAGACTTTTTCAAATTGGGTGGAATTGAAAGGAAAACATAGAATAGGGATGGTTGTGCGATTAATGGTAAAATCAGCTCACACGTAGCTAAACTGATTAGAGGTTGAGATATTAAAAAATGAAAGGAATTACATGAACTGATCATCACACAAACTGGGAAACAATGACTGAAATAAGGTCGCACAACATAAAACAAATTACGGCTAAAACAGCTTAGAGTAAAACAACTCTCAACAACTTACGGGTTGAAAGAGCATAAGACGAGACATATTGAAACATAAACACTATCACAAAAATATTTTAATATAAATGTTTCGAAACAGCTTAGAAACAATCTGAGATGAGGTGTCTAATACAACTGCAATCACAAAAATAAATATGGTCTACAGCAGCAAGGAAACGATGGCTCCTCGATAAACACACTTCACAGATCTGGTTCAGTTCGCGTCTAACAGCTCACCTTGGACAGCCTTAATTGTACCCAAGAGAGATAGTGGGCCTAGTGGGCTCAACAAGTAATTATGGTAATAACAAAGATAAGCAGTACAGACATGAAAATAACTTTAAACTATAAACTAAAACTAAATGCTCAAAGTTGAAAGCTGAGAGAATGAAAGCTGAACAGCTCATTTGCTGATAAACTGTAATTGGGAAAGCATAATCGGAGCATACATAACTTTCTTTAAAAGCATTTAAAACATTTGAAACATCACTGGACATGCTCGAAACACTTAAAACATTTAAATCATAAAATGATCATGCTCGCAGCATTGGAATCATTATTGGTATAAAACATTTACAGATTTTAATGGAAATAAGCTGCAACTTAATCTTTACTGAAAGTTGCGGTTGTAAATAACCCTGTTGTTATTTTCTCTGTGACTTATGGCTGTGAAGTTCTTTGTGTCCATACACTTAATCAATCTAACATCTGATTTCAGAAATCTGGGGAAATCAATCCCAACTTAACTGTGGAAAGGGGTTATAGTTTGTTAACCATAATTCTCTCCCTTTCCTGGGACCGTGGGTCATCCATGCCATAAATTCTTAAACACTGAAAATCACTTCCCTTAAACTGTTGAAATATCTTTGCTATAACTCATTTAAACTTTTAAAGTCTATTTCCTTTAAAACTTCCATAGGACATTTTCTTCTGAAACATTACTTTAAACCGCTTTTCTATAAAACTGGTTTTAAACTGTTTTCTCTTTGATCAGAATCAGATCGTTTTAAAATTTACTGGGAGTGCATCGAAGCTCAAACAAATAAGAGACTTGGAGCAACTCAGGCTATAGGAATGAAGAACAGATAGCCAAGCTCTAAGCTGAAGACTATGTCATGAAATAGGACATAACTACAAACGGATTGGAGTTACACTTTCGAATCAAAGCTAAAGAAAGAAGAACGAAGCTTGAACTTACTGTATCGGTCCAGAATAAGCCAAAGATGGACCATCTCCGGTGAAGCAGCACGCGAGCGTACTAGTTTGGATAGAAAATAAACTCTGGACTGTTTGGTTATTCAGATTAGAGTAATCTGGGCAAGTTGCAAGTTTATAGAGGAAACAGATTACGAATGGACTGGACAAAGAAACCAGCTCGCAAAAGCACTGCACAATGGAACCATTTCGGATAAGGGAACCAGCTCTGAATGAATGTTCGAAGAACAGAGTGTCAAGGATTAAACAATGATATCTAATATGGAATAATGGAACCAGCTTGGACTAGACCAGCTCAACTGATGGAACACGAAGGATACTGTACCATCTTGGAACAAACCAGCTCAGCTGATAGAACGCAAGGGTACTGTACCAGCACGGGAGTGGAATGGACAACCATCTCTGGAAAAATGAGCGGTAACAATGTAAACTAGAACAGCTCCAGGACCAAACGATGAATTGAAATAATAGAGTGACCCAAAGAGATTAGAATAACAACAGATTACTGAGAAACAGCTTGGATAAGTTGAAATCGACTAGGTAAGCTTATTAGACCAGAACCAAGTTCTTATCCGACCAGCTTCACCTATCATCTTGAAACCTCGACTCCTGCTGGCTTAGAACATCAACTGGGAACTAAAACCAGCTTGGAGAAATTCGAGTAGAATAGCTAAACTTACCAGACCGAAACAACGCTCTAACTAGACCAGCTCAGCCTATCAACTCAGGACCTCATCCTCATCATCCAGTACGACATACTTACTCGGTCACTCATGTAACATTATTTTGAAAATTTCTTCGTACATCCCATCAGTTTTAAAAGAAACAAATATCAGTTTTCACAAAACCAAATATTTTCAGTTTCTTCTTAAAACAAAATACTTATAGTGAAGCCATAGCATTTAGAAAACCAGTTCAGCTGTTACAGAAACCGTAAACATGGAGAAACTGCACAACTCAAGCACACAAGCTGAAATCAACATATTATGGTTCCATGGATATGTCAAAGAACAGAAATTACTTGCCTTAATCTGAACGACTCCGAACGGCAGGTTTCAGAGAGAAGCTCCAGCTCAAACCTCCCACAATCACGATCGAGACGCTCAAAACTCAAGAGGAAAACTTTAAAAAAAAATCCTCGATTGGTTACGTTGTTTGAAGAAAGAAACTTCCTCCATGCCTTCTATAAGATCAATAATACAAAAGAGTAGGTATAAAACTCCTACACAAGTAATGGTGGACACTACCAACCGTAATCATGCTATCTTTAATAAATCAAATTTTATTTTATTATATTAAAGGAAAAAGAAACATTTTTAATAAAACATTTCAAAACAAAACCTTTAAAATCATTTTAAATAAATAAACAAACTTTCTCAAAATCATTTAAAAACTCGAACCGAACCATTCTTTGGTTCATTCTTGATGGAACCGTCCACGAACCGCCCTGCTAGAACTGAAGAAATCAGCTTATGCCAAACTGAAATGTTAAAGGTGAAATAGCAGTTTAACCCTTAGATATAAAAATAAATTAATTGTGGATTTATGGATTTCCTATGTGTTACAGTTAATAAGGACCGGAGACTAAGTTTAGCTACGCTTCAATTGCGGGAGCATGCACAGTGTTGTCGGAAGGGTGCTTCTAGAGCTATGAGAGAGATGTGTTTAGTAATCTCGTGGGGAAGTTTCTGTGCGACTTTTACACAGGATTATATTCCAGATTCCTACTACATTACCAAGGAGCCTGAGTTTAATAATTTGATGAAGGGTAACCTGTAGGTGGCAGAGTATGCTCGATAGTTGTCGTCCCTACTCTCCTATGTCCCCTATATCACCAGTCACGAGAGTGCAAAATGGGATAAATTCTGAGAGGGCTTGAGGTTGGATATTTTTCCATTCGTTTTGGCTGGTACCCTGATACGTATGAAGATACAGTGAACAACGCGATTGACATTGAGAAGGGTTTGATGAACATGCAGTCACAGGTTCAGCCACAGGTTTCTTAAGCTTTTCATCATGTGCCTCAGGTGAAGTACTCCTCTCAGCCTCCTCCAGTGTCACAACAATCGATTCGTCAGCGGTTTACACCCATGGGAAATCATTTTAAGAAGAATTCGAGTTCTAGTTCTTCTCATTCCGACAATTTCATATGTGGTAGCTCGAGGATAGTGTTCTGTGGTGAGTGTGGTGGTAAGCATCTGAATTCGTAGTGTGTGGGAGTCCAAGGAGTCTGCCATCATTGTGGATAGTATGGGAACTTTGTGAGGGTTTATCCTTATGCTAGGATTCAGCGCACTATTCCATCGCAATAGGGTCAGTCGGGAGAATTGTCTCTGAGACCTCATCCTTGTGCCCAGTCTCAGTAGTATCAATAGTCGTTTCAGCATCCTGGATTTCATAGTTCAGCAGTCTGGATTTCATAATTTCAGTTCTCAGGACCTCAGCAAGCTCAAATAAATGTGTGAGCAAGCTAATGATGTGCCCGAAGGAGTTATAGCAGGTACTTGTTCAATTTTTGATTACCCTGCACGAGTTTTATTTGACACTGGAGCATCACACCCATTTCTTTCTTATGTGTGTATTTGTAAGTGTGGGGTTGATACCACTTGTCAGGCCTCGTGCTCACAACAGATAAACACATGCGGAAGCTATCAAAAAGTGGGTAAAATTTTCGCTTTTAGGCCCGACGGTTTAAAACATATAATTAAAAATAGAGCGATACTCAAAATAGAATTCAACGCACAGCAACTGAATCTGCAACAAATGGTGGCCACTGGGTGTGTTCCAAGTGTGGTAGCTAACCACTCGCCGGGAGACAACACCCAAATACCAGATGCATCAACAACTCGGGCTGCTGTTACCCCACCTATGAACTGTGGTAGTTAGCCACTCGGCGCATAGGGGCAACATGACCCAGCAGGGAAAATGAGAGTGCGGTATTGCCGCTCGCCCTCGCAACCTGGTAAGAGACAGAACAAGAACGACGCAACGATGGCAATGAAACTGGAATGAGATGCAATAAGTGTATGCACATGCTGTACAATAACAAGCATATCAACATATGCGCAACAGCAATACCAACAGCATGTATACAACACATAACACACAACCACCTCATAAATCGGCAGCCTCAACAGGCAAACAAACACATAAGCCAGCAAAGCCATCTCACAATTCATCCAAGCCGTTCATAAGCTGTAAGTACAAGCTCAACCCGTACCTTAATTTCCTCAAAGAACGAAGCAACTCACTGCCTGCGCAAATCTGTCAAAATACACAATACACAGATTTCAGGGAAAGCAACCAAACTCCTCGGCCAACTCACCAATTCTCACAGCCTACTTCTCAAGAACTCACGGCTGGAATTAATCACTAAAACCAGTGCTCATCATAAAAACTCATGGCTGGAAAATCATACGCACAAACTAGCCTTCAACCTTTCCCAAACAACTCACAGGAAGCTTAAAATAAAGCCTAGAACAAGATTTCAACACTAAATTCGAAAGCTACCTGCAACTGACAAAAAGCACGCACACACAGTAGCTTCGAGCTTCCAATCCAGCCAAATCTAGCTTCCAAAATGGGTACGAGAAGGAAGAGCTTCTCAAGAGGAGTCCAACGCTACCTCAAACGTGAAAAACGATGGCCGGAATCAACGGGAAAAGGCCGGAGAATGCTACGGTGAACAGTGACAAGGGTTTGAGAAAACAGAGAACGAAAGGCTGGAAAATATTCTAAGTATAGAATCTGGTATCGAATTTGAAGACCAAGTCTTCCTATATGCACCACAACAAAATACATTGCACACGTCATCAAATCTGTTCGAACATTACACATGCCTCAACAACAGATCTCTCCAAAACGGCGTCGTACAGAGACCAGATCTTAGCGCCTCAACTAACTCACGCAAAACACAAAACGGCAACGTTTCGATAAAAACAGATCTTACGCTACGAAAACAGATCTCATCTACAAAACGCACAACAAGATCTCATGAAACGACGACGCGCTACAAAAACAGATCTCTCAAGACAGATCTCACGCTACGCTATGCAAGACTTCATCAAACGACGGCGTTTAAGAAAAACAGCTCTCACGCTAAAAGCAACAGATCTCTCCAAGTTCGAACAGATCTCTCGAGCAGCAACGCTTACGTCATCACGCTAAGCAAACACGTAATGCTGACGTCATCAAAGCTTACCAGATTTCACCCAAAATTTCGAAAATCTAAAAACTTCCCGAAATGCTCCAAATACCATTCTTAACTCGAAAATGCAACCCAAACATTCGAAATGAAATCTGAATCACCAGAAATCACTAAAACTTGATTAATTCAACAATTAATCCTTTACACCAATTCAGGTCTCACATTGACTGAGGACAGAACTTAGAGATGTGGCCTCGAGCACCACAATTGTAACATCCTCTATGGCCAGCTTTGCATTGTCCCGGGTGGTTCTTATGGCACTTGGGACAAACCGGCTTACTAATTCCAACTGGTACTGCACTGATAGGTTGGGCTGGTATAGGTTTTGGTTCTTGGGGTCGCTGCTGGTTCTTATTATGCTTCTTAAATGGCCTCGGATCTACCTGCTGAAAAGATTGTCTCCTCTGCTGTCTCTCCTGTTCCACATCTTTCCAATCCCTCTCCACTTGAAGGGCATTATCTACTACTTCCCTATAAGATCTGGGTCCTGCTAACCTGACATTAAACTTGAGTGTAGGTCTCAATCCTTCCACGAAGTGGATCAGCTTCTCCTCGGGCTCCCTCCCAATAAGAGGTACAAAGTAACAGCCTCTCTCAAACTTCTGGATGTACTCTTGCACAGTCAAAATCCCTTGCTTCAAGGTCAAGAACTCTCACTTCAACTCAGACCTCTTGTCTGCTGTGAAGTACTGCTCAAAGAACACTCGTTTGAACTCATCCCACGAGAGATTCGCCAAATATACTGACAGCTTTGCTCCCTCCCACCAGATCATTGCATCATCTCTTAGCATATAGATAGCGCACCTTGGCCTATCCAGATCTGGAATCTGAAGGTACTCAAAAATCACTTCTAGGGACTTAATCCAGCTCTCAGCAACAAGCGGATCTGTTGTACCACTGAACTCCTTCGGTTTCTGTCTTCAAAACCTCTCCTGGGAATCGTCATAATGTGGTCCCCTGCTGCTTGAAGATTGACCATTGCCTCTGCCGAATTGCTCTACCAACAGCTCTAAGAGTTGGGCAAACGAGCGTTACTATCTGGATTGGTTTCGTCTACTGGGTGCTTCTTCTACCTCTTCCTCTTCCTGACATCTTAATATATAGCCCGCAATCCACCACAAAAGTACATCAGAACTCGAAAGAGAAAGAACTCTTAACATAAAAATAAAACTCAGAAATCAGGAGATGCGGACGACGAAAGCTGCTCCAGACTGGGAAGGGTGTGTTTATCTCAGGAACCATGCTCTGATACCAAGTTGTGACGTCCAAACCCATGGGAGTCAATGGAATTGGAGTAAATTTAAAATTTGAAATAAATAGAAGGACTAAATTCGAAATAAAGTAAGCTGTATTCCCTTACACAAAACAGAAACGAAGCTGATGGCGCCAAAGGTACACAGTAGAAACAGATTTGACTAACAGATTCAATACACTATTGCGAAATGCGATATCACAACTACTGAAACTCTATATTAATTCTTCATTGTTGTAATGGATCTTAATACAGTTGTCAAAGATAAAAAACAACAACAACTATGACTACGCGGAATGCCGGCCGTTGACAAACACACGCAGCCCCCATATCTGGTTCAAATTGCGCCACCCGCCTGCCCCTGAGCTGCCTCACCTGCATCGGGAAAACTAGTGAGCCTAGGGGCTCAACAAGGAAAACTGAGGATAAAAAGATCACATAAATGCAGGCATATCTGATCGTAATACATAAATTAAAGGAAGACATCTGAATCTGAAATCTGGCTACTGAAAGACAACTCGGAACTCGGATCTGAATTGTTTATACTGGATGACTTATGGTCTAGAGGCTCTTTGGTGGTCCTTGTGCATGAAGCATGTTAACTGATCAGTAACTCTCTATGAAGGGATTACAATATTTCCATAATCCTGTCCCTTCCATGAAGGGATTACGGTCCTACTGTAATCCTGTCCCTTCCTGAGTGATCAGGTCCTCTATACCATAAATCCTTAAATCTGAAACTTTACTTCCTTTCACTGAAATAGCTATATATTGGCTCTTGATCGAAGGTCGATCACTGAAATCCGGTAGATTCACTACTATGAAACTCATTTTTTTATTATTTTTTTAAAAACACTACTGAGTGTACAGCTGGACTCGGAGCTGATGATAGCAAGAACCAGCTATGAAGGAACGACTCGAGCATGCAATCAGATGTGGGTTAAAGAAAACAGATCTTGGGTGTGGAAAGCTGCACATAGATGTGAATAACAGCTTTGACTAAAAAGAATAGCTTGTGAATGGGAAAGACAGATCTGATTCTTCGAAAAACAGATTTGACTGAACAAAACAGATCTGATCGAGAAAACTGTAACAGGAGCTTCGGAGAAAATATTTCAGATTTGGTAGGTTACTCAGCTGTGAGAGACCCAAACAACAGATTTGGCTAAGAACAACGTTACGCATAGAAACAGACTTGGCTAAGAAACACGAAATATTGCTTCGACTCAGACAGTCTCTAAACAAACTAGCTTCGCTTATCCAATCGGAACTTGCTCCCGATCAAACCAGCGTTTCTTATCCATTTAGATTCAATATCCAGAACCTTCGCAATACTTAAGAACAAGAAGAAACTTCTCTTGGCTTTATCTTAACAGGAACTTTTACAACTCAGTATATTTTAAAACACAGCTGCTTGCTAAACCATATTGTGAGTTTCCTCAAAACAAAAGCATCAAAGCAGTGAATCTATAGCTCAACTCAAACATTAACTGAAACTGAAACAAGCAAGCATGCACAGAAAACAATGAAGTAATATGTGTTTTCCAGATGTAGCAAGAATCAATTTTACTTGCCTGAAAGAAGGTCGCAAGGTGCAGATGGCTGCGGCTGGAAGTCTCCTCAAGAACACTCCTGTGAACTTCTTAGTATTTAGAAAAGAACTTAACGTTTTCTTGCAACCAAAATGAATCAAGAACCTCACGTAATAAATTTTATACAAGGGAGAATGATTGGGTAGTAGGTAAAAACACTTGAGTACGCATGGCTTCCGTGCCAACGCTTGTCCTTTTAAAAGATTTGCTAAAAACTCCCTACTTCTATTTTAAATTTGAAATCTTGCTACCTTATTTTAACAAACAGATCTCCCAGCTTAAATCGTTTTATTTGTAAAGGAAATTCAGATCTAGACCATTTCAGATTTGTGCTTGGGCGAAATCCTTCCGGAACCTTCTGACCGTTGCTTCAAAGTTGGAAAAAATAAAAATCAGGTTTGAACTGAAATCTTAAATTCTCGGAAATCTCGAAACAGCCCTTAGAAAAGATAGGCTAATCGATTTGTGGTCTTATGGATTTTTGGGGCGCTACAGGCAAGCCCTAGTCCGATTTAACCAGATTTTAATCTATCGTTTTGGTTTCATCATAATCCCGATCGATGATCAGATTGGGTCGATGTGCACAGTTTCCAAAACTATACATTCTGATGTGAAAACAAATTTTCAGACCATTGAATCTAAAACTAGCAGTTCCACTCTAGTAGCAAAAATTGAAGTCATACTCTCGCAGCAAATTTTGGAAGTAATGCTCCCAACTGTACTCAACACCTTGAGTTCCATATCTGTAGGGGAATTGGAACCAGTACTTGTGTGATCCTCAATGGTATAGGGATACAGCTATTCGTGGGCTCACAACTCCTTGTGACTCGGAAAACATATTTTTCGATTTACCCATCGAACCATGGTAAAGTGTCTAGAAACATCATCTCATGATCCCATAGATATCACTGATAGTGTCTGCGAGAAGTAGTAGGTAATGGTTAACGTATAGTATGGTCCCTTCAACTCAAATATCCTGACCAAATCAACGACCATTGGTAAATTGAGAGTCGTTAGAAATTCTATAACTATGCGATACATCTTGGAAATCAAATAGCAACATCGCATGTGCTACTAGATAAATCCATTTACCTAAAGCACATCTAGTACTATGTCTAGAGATTTTTCACACTATTATCTCCTCAGCATATGATATCCATGTTGGCGCAGCGGCGAATCCGGATCCCGCTCCCGGGGCGCAGCGAAAGTTTAAAAATTTTTGAGCCCGAGAACGGTCAATACACCTAAACAATAATCTAAACATTCATAGGATGTTTAGAAGATTACCTTGTTGGCATCTAGGCGCCTGGCTCCGACTAGTTCCATGAGGGAATTGGCACTTCAACGGTTGAACGGCTGGATCGACGCCTAATCCGGTCCACGACCAGAATCTCAACTCCTTCGCCGGTTAGCACTAGAAAATCGACGAAAATTTATCCGACGGAATCTCCTCGCCGAGACGGTCGGAACAAATTCCGATTGCGGCGGTGGACGGCGGCGATGTCGACGGCGGGCGACGACGGTGGCGGCGCTACGGCGCGGCGAAGGGGAGGAGGAAAGGGGAAAGAAAAATATAACTGAAGGGAGATCATTTAATCCAACTTTGAGAGTTGTTCCCAACTTTTGGTGCGAGTAAAATGAATATCACAGGGCACCTATTTATAGATTTTCCATGGGTTTAAACCAGGTTAATGGGCTTGGGTCGGGCCCAGGCCTAGTGAACATTGGTTTCAAGTTCATCGTTGTGGCTTCATCATAATTACGATCGACGATCAGATCGGATCGATCTACATAGTTTAAAAATTGAACATTATGATGTGAAAACAATTTTTCAGACCACCTAATCCAAAATAGCAGTTAGGCCCCTATCAGCTTTAATGATAGTCATACTAGTCGAAGCCAATATAGGAAATCTCATTTCCACCCCAGTTAATGTTAGGAAGTCACACTTCCATCCTTCTCCTACCACTCAACAAATTGAGCTTAATTTCTATACTGGAATTGAGAAACCAGTACTTGTGTGATCCTCAATGGTTCAGGGATACAACTAGCTGTGGGCTCCACAATATTTGTGACTCTAAAACACATTTTCGGACTTACCAATCGGATCATGGTAAAGCATCTAGCAACATCGCCCTATATCCCCTAGGTATCACTGATAGTGCCTGCAAGAACCAGTACGGTTCTTTCAACTCAAATATCCCGATCAGATCAACGACCATTGGTAAATCGAGAGTCGCTAGAGATCCAATAACCATGCATACATCTTGGAGATCAAATAGTGACATCGCATGTGTTACTAGGTCAACCCATTTACATAAAACACATCTAGTACTCTGGCTAGAGATTTGTAACACTATTATCTACTCAGATAGCATAGGATATCCATGCACAAGGGCCAGCGATGCATCCTAGACAACGAAGCATCGACACCTACATGCATCGGGACCTCACCCAACCCCGTCACCTGATGACCCCAACTGAGTCGGTAAACGGTCAAAGTGAGCCACATATCATGTAGAGTCTCAATGAAGTTTCGAGTAATAAGTACTAATCTACTTGGTTCTGGAACCTGAATTAGTTAAGCTGAAATGATAACCACTTGGAAAGTCCGAACGAGGGTAGTTCGATAGATCACCAGGTCACTATCCATCTGCATGCTCAGAACAACACTATGTTCCCTACCAATGAAACATGGTACTTTGCATCACAGATGCTAGTCTCAAGATCGAGCGGCCCTTATCCTCTTTTCGATGGCCAAATCGACAAGGATCTAGTTTAGAATACACAGTGACTATTAGATGTGTTTCATGATAGCCATCAAACCACTATCACATCTAACATACACTATAGTGCATTAAATTTCTTTATCCAACAATTTTAATCATAATAATGAAGATAAAGAATGCCATAAAAGAATGCGAATTTCACAAATAAAGATCGTTTTACATAGAGTCAACAAGAACCCACACGCCACAACTTGGCTAGCTGGGCACCTACTCTAACATTCCCCCACTTGCCCTAAAGACAACTACTCATCAGACGTAGTCCCATTGCTTCGCGATGTTTTTCAAGCAATGGTCCTAGCAAGGGCTTCGTAAGTGGATCAACAATGTTGTCTGCAGAGGCGACTCTCTCAACTGCTATGTCACCTCTCCCCACAATATCCCGGATTATGTGGTATTTCCTCAGTATATGTTTGGATCTTTTGTGAGACCTAAGTTCCTTTGCTTGTGTAACGGCACCTGTTTTGTCACAGTACATCGGGACTGGACCAACTCCTTCAGGAATCATGCCCAACTCTTGGACAAAATTCCTCATCCAAACCGTCTCTTTAGCAGTAGCTGATGCTGCAATGTACTCAGCCTCAGTGGTTGAATCCGCTGTGGTGTCTTGCTTGGAACTCTTCCAAGAGACAGCACCACCATTGAGCATGTATACAAATCCAGAGGTTGACTTCGATCGTACACATCGCATTGGAAGCTAGAATTAGTATAGCCTTCCAATTTCAGTTCACCACCCCCATAGACCATGAACATATTCTTAGTCCTTCGTAAGTACTTCAGAATATCTTTCACAGTCTTCCAATGCATTTGATCGGGGTTGGCTTGGTAGCGGCTCGTGACACTCAGAGCATATGCGACATCCGGTCTAGTCGAGATCATCCTTCCATAGAGAACCTCTTAAGTATGGTATCAATGTAGGTCGCTTGGGTGAGTCCGAGCATCCTTTTCGATCTATCTCTATAGATCTGTTTTCCCAGAATATAGGATGCTTCACCCATGTACTTCATCGAGAATCTACTAGACAACCACACTTTAGTTGACTGCAGCATTCCTACATCATTCCTAATGAGTAACATAAAGTACAAGGAATGTCACAACATTCTTAACTACCTTCTTATACACACATGGTCCCTCGGGATTCTTGATGAAACCAAATCTTTTATTGTTTCATCAAATCTCAGGTTCTAACTTCTCGATTCTTGTTTGAGACCGTAGATCGATCTCTGAAGTTTGCATACTTTATGCTCAGTTCCTATAGATGTGAAACCCTCACATGCGTCATATAGATCTCTTCTTTAATGTTTCCATTTAGGAACGCAGTTTTCACATCCATTTGCCATATCTCATAGTCGTACCATGCGGCTATGGCTAGCAGGATTCTAATTGACTTGAACATTGCAACTGATGAAAAGGTTTCATCATAGTCACACCTTTCCTTTGAATGTAACCTTTTGCGACAAGTCGTGCCTTGTAGGTCAGTACCTTACCATCATGCCCAAGTTTTCTCTTGTATATCCATTTGCACCCAATAGGAACTATTCCTTCGGGAGGATTCACAAGAATCCAAACTTGGTTCGAATGCATTGAGTCAATCTCAGATTGCATTGCTTCAAGCCACAATTTAGGATCAGCATCGGAAATTTCCTCCTTAAAGGTTCTTGGTCACATCCAACAGTTTGATCACTTTGATCCCCTTCAAGCAGGAAACCATATCTAGCAGGGGCTCTGGAACCCTTTCAAATCTCCTATGTGTGTCCATATCAAGGATTGGCTCTTGAGTTGCGGGAGATTCACTTGGTACTTCAGTTGGATCTTGAACTTCTTCGAGTTCTACAATCTTGTCTTTTCTATCAAGTAGAAATTCCTTTTCCAAAAAGGTGGCATTTCTAGAAACAAACTGTAGTGCACCCAAAATCCATAGGACCACAATTTTTAAACCTTTTATTCTAAAGGGCTGATATGATATTTGAACTTTCAAATTTGAGATAGTTTTATTTATTTAAAGCCTATTTCTTTTCTTTCAAATTTGACACACGATCCTGAAGGTTTCCAGACAGATTTCGCCCCAAGCACAATCCGAGTTGGTCAGATCTGATTTCTCCTTTTAAAATAAAATATTTTGAAATGGGAGAATCGTTTACAAAATGCTTGTAGCAATTTCAAAATTTAAATAGTAGTAGGGAGTTTTTAGCAAATATTTTAAAAATGACAAAGAGTTGGTATGACAACCATGCCTACTCAAGTATTTTTACCTGCTACCAATTATACTCCCTTATATGATTGTTTACGTGAGTTGGAAGCTCATTTTAACTTTCCAAGCAAAATCTTTAGTTCTCTCAAAAGTTCTAAGGAGCTCGTCGCTTGTGCTTGAGGAGATCTTCTGCAGAAACCAACTGTTCCTCGTGTTTTCCAGTTAAAGGAAAGTAAAAGCTGATTCTTTGCTACACCATGAAAGTATATATTGTTTTCTTCAGTTCTATGATTGCTTGCCTGTTTTACGCCCAAATTTTAGCTTATGTTCATGCTCTTTCTTGGTTTACGAAAATGAATGATCGGGTTCACATAGTTGATTTCAGTTTTAAAACTCTCCAGCATGTTTAGTGCAATTATGGTTGTTTTTTAAACACTGAGCTATACAGCTTCGAGTTTAATGCATGATAATGAATTCCTTCGTTCTGGTGTATGGCGGCGTCTGGACTTGACTCCAAGTTCATCGGCGATGCTGGTCAAATCGAGATTTTGTACCGGTTAGATAGGCGGAGCTGGTATCTTTGGATGCCGTTCGTGATAACCGATAGTCACATCTGTTTTAATGCTAGCGATGTTATTTCTATATTCAAATCTACTTCGCACCTAAACACTGTTCTCTACAGTCAAATCTGTTTCACGCTAATGATATGATTCTAGAAGCCAGATCTGTTTCCCGCTAGCGATACTATTCATATAGTCACATCCGTTCCTCGCTAGCGATACCGCTTCGATAGTAAAATCTGTTTTCCCCGACCCAAATCTGTTTTAATGCTAGTGATACTGATTACATAGTCAATTTTGATTCTCACATCTGTTCACGCTAGCGGCACTATTCCCATGGTCAAATCTGTTTTCCACGACTGAGATCTATTTCGTACCCGAGTACTATTTTTATTAGCCAATTCTGTTTCCACGTCAGCGATATGTCTCTTGTATCCAAATCTGTTGCTCAGTACAATTTTAAATAGAAATGAGTTTTAAAAGAAGTGAACCCAAGCTATGTGATCCGAATTTGATCAACAATTTGTTTAAAGATTCTCACATCTGTTCACGCTAGCGGCACTATTCCCATGGTCAAATCTGTTTTCCACGACTGAGATCTATTTCGTACCCGAGTACATTTTTATTAGCCAATTCTGTTTCCACGTCAGCGATATGTCTCTTGTATCCAAATCTGTTGCTCAGTACAATTTTAAATAGAAATGAGTTTTAAAAGAAGTGAACCCAAGCTATGTGATCCGAATTTGATCAACAATTTGTTTAAAGGAAGTAATGTTCAGTTTTAAAAGGATTTATGGCATAGATAACAGACGGTCATATTGGAAGGGTGAGCTAGCTGTCGAAAGAATCAGTTGCCCCTTCATATTGGGTGATGTTTCGCCATATTGTTACCGAATTCAGATGTAGTTTGATCAAGAACCAATTGGACCTAAGGAGAGCTTCTAAGTCATAAGTCAAAGGAAAAATATAGATGAGATCCGAGTTGTTTTCCCAAATATGATTTTACGAAAAGAATTTATGTTTAAACTGACTTCCTTTAAACTATGATTATTTTAAGTTATGTATATGTCTGTCTGCATTTAAGTGAACTTGTTATACTCGGTTTTACTTGCTGAGCCCCTAGGCTTATTAGATTTTATGGTGCAGGTTAGGCAGATCTTGGGCATACGGGAGGAGGGAGCTGAATCTGCTGGGGCGTGTGTGTGTTTATCGAAGGCCAGCGTTTCCGTGTTGTTGTTGTTTTTGATCTTTTGTCAAATCTGTATTAAGATCCATTACAACAATAGAGAATTCATATAGAGTTCCAGTAGTTGTAATATCGTGTTTTGTAACTTGAGCCTCAAACATGTTACTCAAGTCTGTTATTTCTATGTATTTTTTCGCCAATTGTTTTGGTATATCTAGCTTACAACATTTTGCATTCAGCCCTTCTTTTCCTTTGTCTATTCAATTAAGTCCACTCCGTTGATTCCCATGCGTATGGGTGTCACACAAACACTTTTGTTTCATTGGGATAGTAGAAACAGTACCCAATAGAATTCTTTGGATACCCAATTAAGTAGCATAAGATGGATCTATTATCCAACTTATCTCCCACTGTCTGCTTCACGTAAGCAGGACATCCCCAAATCCTCAAGTACGAGTACTTGGGTGGCTTGCCCATCCATATCTTATATGGAGTTTTATCCACTGCCTTTGTGTGGACATTGTTCAACAACATTATCGCTGTTTCGAACGCATAGCCCCAAAACAAGGTAGGAAGTTCAGTGAAGCTCATCATAGACCGAACCATGTCCATCAAGGTTTGATTACGACGCTCGCTACACCATTTAGCTGGTGTGGTCGGAGGGGTCCACTGAGAGAGAATCACATTCTCTTTAAGATAGTCTTGAAATTCGGCACTCAAGTATTCTCCACCTCGATCGGATCAAAGTGTTTTAATACTTTTTCCCAATTGATTTTCTACTTCAGCCTTGAATTACTTGAACTTTTAAAAGGATTCAGACTTGTGCTTTATTAAGTACAAGTACCCATACCTAGAGTGATCATCGGTAAAGGTGATGAAGTAGGTGTGACCGGACTTAGTACCAATGCTAAGTGGGCCACACACATGTGAGACCCGAAATATTATAGGATTAATTGAGTTAATTAATCGAGTTTAGCATAGACCAGATTTGGCGTGAACATATCTGGGATGAGCCAGCTTTGAGCTGGTATGCTGGGTGAAGTAATCGGGTCAGTATAAGCCTTCAAACAACTCTGGATTGTTGGAGTATTCTATGGAGAAATGATCGGATTTGAGTGTTGGTCAGTGCTGGATGATCGCATTCAGATTTGGTGGTGAAATCTGGTAGTCGAGCATTATTTTGGGCACGCTAGTGAATTTTGTTAGCGGGCAGCGAAGCGACATCGTTTTGGAAGAAACCATATGTGGTTTAGCGTGTTGTAGCATTATGTGGACAGGTTCGGTTCGTAGTCCCGGTTCGTGGTTGGGGTAGACCGGAGCGGTCCACGGATTTTAGATTTGACTGGTCAACGCTTATGTGAGATCTGGTCTTTCAGATCTGAGTGGCGATGCGACGCCTTTTTGTGAGACGCGTGTATTAGTTTATTGACTTGTGTTGAGAAGTCATTTGGTAGCAGCGCACTTCGTTAGCATAAGACCCAGATCTGGAGTGTTATTCGGATCTGAGTGGGTATCAGCTTTGAGCCAGAAATGTCGATGGTTACTGTTTATCAGATTTGGGAAACTTAAGTGGTATATATAGAATACTTTGACCGTAGTCTTGCTATTGTTTTCCGACACTTCGAAATATTCTCGTAACCATACCCTAGCTACTGTTCACCGAAGCTTATCTTTTCCGATTGCCGGCGGTAGGCAGCTCCTACGGACACAAGAGTGGTAGTGCTGGACTCCTATTGCTAAGGCGCTTCATTCTATACCTCTTTTGAAGACTTTGGAGAGCTGGAAGAGGATCGCAGGAGAAGCTTCCCTTGTTTAGTCTGTTAGCATTTGAGCAGAATTGCTTCTGTCTTTCAAATAGCTTGTTGGGTAAGTGTGAGTTCCTACCTTGCGCTTTGTTTAGTGCTGTTTTTTGAGCTAGAAGGGTAGGACAGAGCTGGTTGAGTTCGTAGCTCCCAGTTCATAGCTCTGAGCTTTGCGTCTCTGAGTTAGCGTTGTTGTTTGGCTTAGCAGGTTTCAGATCTGGTTGCTCGGGACTTCTTGTTGTGGTAATTGTAGCACGGAACTAAGATACGGATGTGAGCTTGTTTTACAGCGTTGGAATTGGCATGGATATTATGTGTGCTGTTGTGTATGATTCTGTGCTGTCTTTTCTTGCCTCTGTTGTGTTGTTTATTGGCAAGCTGTTACATTGCATACACGCATTATTCATGTTGAGCTTAGATCTTGCTAGCCTTGCCTTGTTGTATTGATATGTGCGTACCAGGATGCTTGTTTGGAGGCCGAACGGGTAACTCCCGTCACCCTCATCTCCCTGCTGGATCTGTTAGCCCTATGAGCAGAGTGGGTAGCTCCCACATCTCATGGGTTGGGCAACAACAGGTTGAGTGATGTGGTATGCATCTGGTACCGTGTGTTGAGACGAGTGGGTAGCTCCCATATGCTCACACACCCCGTGGCCACTATCTTGGTCAACTAACCTATAGACAACAACTCGTCAACCTTGAGATCCTTTGGCTCCCTGCCTTCGGTTGTAGCCTTGTTCTCATGCATAGAATTTGCATTTTATATCTTCCTATTTAACTGCTGTTTTTCAGTTGCTCTCCGTACTGGGGTTTGACCCCAAGGTCCCTCTAGGCTGGTTGTCTTGTTTGCCTTTATGTGTTTTCAGGTTACCATGGTTTCTCCGCTGGTCGTGGAGTGGATCCAGCTGGTAATGCCCCAGGAGGTGGATAGAGTGTCCCAGTTATATGTAGTAGATACATATGATATTTTCGTTATATTGTATTGTATCTATGTTTAGCGAGAGACTCATATTTTTTGTTGATTGAGAGTCACTCCTTGTTGTATCGTTGTTTGATAATGTATTGGGTTTTCAGTGTTGTAAAACCTGTATTTTGGATATCAATGTATTTTTAACTTATGTTTCCTAAATCAGGCAAAAAGAGAAAATTTTAGCCACTATTTTGATGCTTTTGCTATGATTTATTGCGTGGTTAACTCTGTGTTGTGCACGAGGCCTGATATTTTTGGTATCAGAACTTAAGGATAACTCAATTTTTTTTATCACACTTGAGTCTAGGCACAGTGTTTCTTGTTTCCTGTGCATGACTATGTGACTCATTTGCTATGTGATATATATGTTTCTGTGTGACCTTATTGTTTAGTGCCTTCTTAGACACCGCCTAGACGTAGGGGTAGAGGTAGAGGGCAGATTCCATAAGAGTCCGAGGGTCAGAATGATGAGATGCAGCGTAGTTTTCCTGGTCGTAGGCGTGATAGTCAGGCTGAGGTTGAGGTAGATGTGATGGCAGCCCGTGTGGACGACATGGAACTTGTGATGGCGAGGTTTCAGCGGATGAACCCTCAGACGTTTAACGGTGATGAGCCAAGTTATGATGCGGAGTCCAGGTTGCAGCACATTACCGGCTTGTTCGATCGTGTGAGGTACGATGACGAGCGTAGGTTGAGTTTGGATACGTTCCAGTTGAGGAGGAATGCTGAGCGTTGGTGGAGAGGCGCTTTGAGGACTCTCGAGGAGACTGGAGTAGGGATCACGTTTGAACAACAATTGTACTGACTTCCGTCAGGAGTACGTTCCGAAATCCTTTGTTAACGCCAGGGAGCGTGAGCTTGATAACTTGGTGCAGAGGACTTTGTCTGTAGGAGTGTATGCCCGGAGATTTTCTTCTCTTCTTGCGTATGTTCCGCATGTTTCTAGCCGAGAGAGGGAAAAGAGGAACAAGTTCTTGGAGGGGCTGAATGAGGAATTGTATTCTTTGGTGCTGGCGAGTTCACCGGCAAGTTATGCGGAGGTGGTAGACAGGGCTACAGATATCAAGGAAGGCCTACAGAACCGTAGGTCTCGTGTTAGGCCTCAGGTGGTGCAAGGTAACCGTCCCATGGTTCCGGGGGTGCAACCTTCCCAGTTTTTGCAGTCATCCCATCCACCTAAGCAGCAGACAGCCCAACAGTCTGGACGCCACAAGTTTAGGACTCGTGGTCATCAGTTCAAGAAGAAGTCGTGTTCTAGTTTTTCTGGTTCGGGCAGTTCTAGCATTAGTAGTTCCAGGGCCGAGTTTTGTGGCCAGTGTGGAGGAAAGCATCCTACGGCGTAGTGTGTTGGTGTGCAGGGTGGGTGTAATAATTATGGGCAGTATGGACACTTTGCGAGAGTGTGTCCATTGGCGGGATCTCAGCACACCGCAGCCCCACCCCAGGGTCGTTCTGGTGGGTCGTCTCGAGGTCATTATTTTCCTGCTCCGCAGCAGAGGATAGGGCAGACTCAGTATTGGCAGTTTCAGCAGCCTGGCCCTTCGCCTATCGGACAGTCTCCCCAGCCTCATTTCTCAGGACCCCAGCATGCCCAGGTGAATGCCATGACGAGGGAGGGCGGAGGGCACGCCAGGAGGAGTGATCGCAGGTACTTGCTATGTTTTTGATTTTCCTGCGCGTGTATGGTTTGATACAGGAGCATCACATTCGTTTATTGCTGATGCATTTGTGGTTGAGCATGGTTTGCATACCACTTCTTTGTGTGATGCTGTGTCTGTTGCGACTCCTACCGGGGCGAGCCTGTACTCCCTAGAGATTTTGTTGAATGGCATTCTTAGGTTTGGTGAGAACGTGTTCTTAGCGAATTTGATCAGGCTAGTGATGTGGGATTTCGATTGCATTGTGAGAATGGACGTGTTGTCTAGCTATAGGGCCACCGTGGACTGTTTCCATGGCGTTGTGCGTTTTAGGCCCAAGTCTGGCGAGAAGTGGGACTTCAATGGCCTCGATTCCCGATCGAAGATTCCTTTGGTCTCTACGATGGAGATGTTTGGCCTGTTGTCATTTGAGAATGCTGGATTCATGATCTATGCTATGGACACATCCTTTTCGTCGTGTGTGGAGCTTAGCGATATCCCCGTTGCTCGAGATTTCTCTGATGTGTTTCCCGAGGAAATTCCTGGCTTTCCTCCGAGGAGAGAGATCGACTTCAGCATTGAGTTGGTACTCCGATTTCGTGCGCTCCGTATCGTTTAGCGCCTGCTGAGTTGAGGGAGTTGAAGGTACAACTTAGTGATTTGCTGGAGAAAGGTTTCATTCGACTGAGCATGTCACAGTGGGGAGCTCTTATCTTGTTTGTGAAGAAGAAGGATGGTTCCATGAGGATGTGATAGACTTCCGGCAACTGAATAAGGCAACCGTGAAGAATAAGTACCCTTTGACAATGATCGATGATTTGTTTGATCAAATTCAGGGTTCAGCGATGTACTCTAAGATTGATCTTCATTCGGGGTACCATCAGTTGTGTATTCATGAGCAAGATATTGCGAAAACTGCATTTCGTACAAGGTACGGGCATTACGAGTTTTTGGTTATGCCTTTTGGTTTGACGAATGCCCCTGCAGTTTTCATGGATTTGATGAATCGAGTCTTTCGATAGTTCATCGATCAGTTTGTGATAGTGTTTATCGATGACATTTTTGTTGTACTCGAAGACTGCGATGCAGCATAAAGAGCATTTGAGGCTGGTTCTCCAGAAACTACGAGCCTTGCAGCTGTATGCTAAGTTTTCCAAGTGCGAGTTCTGGTTGGATAGAATTGTATTTCTGGGTCATGTCGTTTCAGATGCAGGTATTTCTATGGATCCCAGTAAAGTGAAGGCTGTTGTTAACTGAGAGCGTCCCAATAATGTTTCAGAGATTCGTAATTTCTTGGGTTTGGCTAGCTATTATCGGTGCTTTATCGAGGGATTTTCTAGCATAGCTAAGCCTATGACGCAGTTAACTCAGAAAGACAAGAGATTTTTGGACTGAGCAGTGTGAGAACAGCTTTCTGTTGCTCAAAGAGAAGCTAACTTCTGTGCCTGTGTTAGCTTTGTCGTCTGGTTCCGGTGGTTTTGTAGTTTGTTCAGATGCTTCGTTGAATAGATTGGGTTGTGTGTTGATGCAGAATGGTAGAGTCATTGCGTATGCTTCTCGTCAATTGAAACCGCATGAGACTCGATACCCAGTTCATGATTTGGAGTTGGCAGCAGTGGTCTTTGCCTTTAAGATTTGGCGCCACTATCTGTATGGTGAGCAGTTTGTGGTGTACACTGACCACAAGAGTCTTCAGTATTTGTTTTCTCAGCCGGATTTAAACATGAGACAACGTAGATGGATGGAGCTGCTAAAGAATTTTGATTGCGAGATCCAATATCAGCCTGGGAAAGTGAATGTAGTTGCTGATGCATTGAGCAGGAAGGCTCAAGTAGCGATGCTTGCTTCGTTGCAGATTTCGAAGTTTAATGAGCATCTGAGCACTACTGGTTGGCGGTTTTACCTGTCAGGCCTCATGCTCACAACAGAGTAAAACCACATAAGCACAAGCGGAAGCTACTAAAAAGCGGGTAAAATTTTTTGCTTTTGGCCTGACGATTTAAAACAATATAATTTAAAATACGACAATACTCAAAATAGATATTCCAGTTTAACAAAACCACCACAACAAACGGTACAGCATAAACATGTATCAAATACCTGGTAACAACCAAAACTGAGTACAACAAAATACAACAATAGCACAGGACATCCCCTGGCTAACTATACCGATACATAAATATATGCTATACGCTACTGGGATACTCTAACCACCTCCCGGGGCACCTCTAGCTGGGTCAGCACCACGACCAGCTGAATAACCTGGGAAACCTGAACAACAACAGGCAAACAAACAAACCAAGCCCCAGAGAGACATGAGGTCAAATACGGAGAGCAACTGAAACAGCTAAAGAAAAGCATAAGATAAAATGCAGATGCTATGCATGAGACACAGGACAACCGCTGAAGGCTACTACCGAAAAGGGAGCCAAGGAACTCAAACATAGCTCCACAGAATCCGCAACAAACGGTGGCCACTAGTGTGTGTTCAAAGTGCGGTAATGAGCCACTCGCCTTGACACTACACCCAAATACCAGATGCATCAAACAGCTCAACCTGCCATTGCACAACTCATGAACTGTGGTAGTTAACCACTCGGCGCATGAGGGCTAACAAATCCCAGCAGGGAGATGAGAGTTCGGTATCGCCGCTCGCCCTCGCATCCTGGTAAGAAACAATAGCACAATACAACAAGATACGAGACAACACCACAATGCACAATACGGCTGAGATCTGACAAGTGATATAATGCGTGTATGCACATAACAGCAGGCAGTAAATACTTGCAGCAATACACGAAACAACAATCAGCCATCACTGCATTTATCCATGCCAAACCTCACGTTCTAACAAGCTCAACCCATACCTTGATTCTGTGCAACGATTACCTCAATTACAGGCCCAAGAGATCTGGTTGAAACCTGCTAAGCACACAACGTACAAAGCATAAATCTCATGGGACACAGGAACAGAACTCACGGCTGGGAGGTATACACTCAAACCAGCTATCAATCCCAACAATACAACCTAACAGGAAGCTTAATTCGAGGCTAGTAACAAGATCTCATCAAATTAAACGAAGTTCTACCTGAACTACACAACGCACGAACGGGCAATAACTTCGCGTTTTACAACTAGCCAATCGCGGCCTCCAAAAGTTGTATAGGATGAAAGAGCTTCTCAAGAGGAGTCCAACGCTACCTCGAACGTCCAAAATGGCGGCCGGAAACGACGGGAATTCGTCGGAGAAGCTCACGGTGAACAGTACCGAGGGTTTGAGCGAAGAATGAAAGTCGGGAGGATTTTTGCTAAGTATGGGATCTGCTAATATAACTGAAGGCCAACGCTTCTTACATATATATACATGCCTAAAATTTGCTAAAACATACACCGACAAAAATAGATCCCTCAACAAATTAACGCATGCATTAAACAGCTCTCAACAAAGAAACGACGTCGTTCTAAAACCACGGAGAAGTCTGAAAACCAAAAGCGCTGAATGCTGGAGAAATCTGGAACTAACGCTAGAGACATCTTCTCAAACAAACGCTAAACACTAACTCTCACGCCACAGATCTCTCCATCAAGCGCTAACCAAAATGGCGACGTATTGGTGACATCTGAAAACCAGACCTATACATTGTCCCCTGCACCAGCGATCATGCTCACCAGATCTCACAATCAAACGCTAAGCCAAACGACTCCGTATGAACTTATATAACGACATCGTATTGCGCTCAACACAAAACACGCGGGGCAGATTCCAAATCAGATCCTAGCGCTAACGAAATATTAGATCTCTTCTAAACGACGGCGTATGATGTTCTCTAGCTACAAAACACGCTGATCGCTGAACGCTGAAAGAAATATGTTCACTCGCACGCTAAACTCGCGAAACAGATTTCACACGCAACACAAAACACTCCGCAACACCAAGCGTCCAGATTTCACCAAACCGATCAGCTTTCACCAAGAATTCAGATTTCACATTGTGTGTAGATTTCTCCTCGAAAACTCAAAAAATACGAAAACTTCCAGAATTGTTCTAAATGTGAAATATGACCCGAAAATGCAACCGAAACCTTCAAATTGAAATCTGAACATCCAGAAATCTTTAAACCGATTAATCCAAAAATTAATCTTTAACACATTTTCAGGTCTCACATTTCTCGCCCACTAAAAAAGGATTTCGTCCTCGAAATCGCACAACAATTCTGAAAATACAACTCAACAACAGGTTATCAAAATAGAAATTCGGCTAACACATGGCCAAGAGTTCAAGATAACTAGGCAAGCAAATAACAACAACTAGGAAAGAAATATAACCAACAACTACCACTACTGGGAATCTAGTACAACAGCTACTCAAACAGATGCGGCCACTCGCGCTGCATCTTTTCCTCCAGCTCCCATGTAGCTTCTTCCCTGCCATGCTTGCTCCATTGCACCATAACCAACGGAATGGTTTGGTTCCTCAATTGTTTCTCTTTTCTACCAAGGATCTGCAAGGGATACTCCTCATAACTCAACGTCTGATCTAGCTCAACCTCGTCAGTTCTAAGCACATGAGATGGATCTGGCTCGTACTTCCTCAACATGGAAACATGAAAGACATCATGTAGAGAAGGTAATTCTGGAGGCAACAACAGCCTATACGCCAAAGGGCCAATCCTCTCAACAATTTCATACGGTCCGACGTAACGAGGGGCTAACTTTCCCTTGTGTCCAAAGCGCATAACACTGCGAAACGGAGAAACTTTGAGAAATACCTGATCACCAACCTGAAACTCTAGAGGTTGACGCCTCTTATTCGCATAACTGGCTTGGTGATCCTGGGCAGCTTTCATCCACTGACGAATCAGATTCACATGATCCTTCATTTGCTGCACAAAATCTGGGGCAGATAGCTGCTTCTCCCCCACTTCTTCCCAACATCTGGCGATCTGCACTTCCTGCCATACAAAGCCTCAAACGGCGCCATGCCAATCGTCACTTGATAGTTGTTATTGTAGGAAAACTCCACTAAAGACAACGCGTCTTGCCAGCTACCCCCAAAATCCATCACAACAGCTCGTAACATATCCTCCAATGTCTGGATAGTTCGCTCAGATTGGCCATCTGTCTGGGGGTGGTATGCTGTGCTCATAGCCAATCTGGTACCCAAAGCTGTTTGTAGACTCTTCCAAAACCTGGAAGTAAACCTTGGATCTCGGTCGGAAACAATCGAAACAGGCACACCGTGCAGTCTAACCACAAAATCCACGTACAGTTTCACCATTTTCTTCAGAGAAAGGTCATACCGTAGGGAATAAAATGTGCAGACTTCGACAATCGATCGATAACCACCCAAATATCATCGCACCCTCTGCTAGTACGAGTCAGATGCGTCACGAAATCTATAGCTATGTGCTCCCACTTCCCTTGGGGCACTTCAAAACTCTGCAACAGACCACCAGTTCTCATCCTTTCGGCCTTAACCATCTGACAGTTCAAACATCGAGCAACGAATCCAGCAACGTCGCTCTTTAGGCCAGCCCACCAGAACTGCGGCTTCCACGCATGGTACATCTTCCGTGCACCAGGATGAACACTATGTATAATGCAATGCGCTTCCCGAAGGATCTCCTCCTTCAAATCAATGAGGTTAGGCACAACCAGCCTGCCAAAAAACCTCAAGAAACCATCAGAAGAAACAAAATAATCTTCAAGTTCTCCAGCCCTGACCTTTAACTTCAACTCGTGGATGGAAGGATCAGTCCTTTGAGCTGCTCGAATACTAGAAACAATCTGTGGCTCCACTTGGAAAGAAGAAACCACAACACAATCCTCAGTCGGGTAGAATCTCCAACCAGTAGTATTGAGATGCTCCTGATCCTTAGAAATATACAACGAAGCAAACATCTCACTAGCCTTCCTGCTCAAAGCATCGGCCACTACGTTCGATTTCCCAGGCTGATACTTGATCTCGCAATCAAAGTCCTTTAGCAGCTCCATCCACCTACGTTGTCTCTAATTCAAGTCAGGCTGCGAAAACAGATACTGTGAACTCTTGTGGTTCGAGTACACCACAAATTGCTCGCCATACAGGTAATTACGCCAGATCTTAAATTCAAAGACCACGGCTGCTAGCTCCAAATCATGGACTGGATAACGAGTCTCATGCGGTTTCAACTGCCGCGAGGCATACGCAATGACTCGACCATTCTGCATCAAAACACAGCCTAATCCATTGAGCGAAGCATCAGAACAAACAACGAAACCACCTGATCCGGACGGCAAAGCCAACACAGGTGCAGTAGTCAGTTTCTCCTTGAGCAATTGAAAAGCACTCTCGCATTGCTCGGTCCACACAAACCGCTTGTCCTTTTGAGTCAATTGAGTCCTCAGCTTTGCTATGCTAGAAAATCCTTCAATGAAACGACGGTAATAGCCAGCCAGACCCAAGACACTGCGAATCTCCGACACATTCCTGGGACGCTCCAAGTTCAAAACAGCATCAACCTTACTGGGATCCACAGAAATCCCCTTGGCTGAAATAACATGACCCAGAAACACGACGCTATCCAACAAAAACTCGCACTTGGAGAATTTAGCATACAGCTGCTGGTCTCTCAAAGTTTGAAGGACAATTCTCAGGTGATCCTTATGCTCCAAAGAGTCTTAGAATATACCAAGATGTCGTCAATGAACACTATCACGAACTGATCTATGAACTCTCTGAAGATCCGATTCATCAGATCCATAAAGACTGAAGGAGCGTTGGTCAGCCCAAACAGCATAACCAGGAATTCAAAGTGCCCGTACCTAATACGAAAAGCAGTCTTTGCGACATCTTGATCTCTTACTCTCAGCTGATGATACCCAGATCGCAAGTCAATCTTCGAATACACCGCAAAACCTTGCAGCTGATCAAACAGATCATCGATCCTGGGTAAAGGGTACTTGTTCTTAACAGTCGCTTTGTTCAACTGGCGGAAATCAATGCACATCTGCATTGAGCCATCCTTCTTCTTCACAAACAAAATGGGGGCTCCCCACGGCGACATACTTGGTCGAATAAAACTTTTCTCCTGCAAATCATCCAACTGCACCTTGAGTTCTCTCAACTCTGCAGGCGCCAAACGATATGGGGCACGAGAAATTGGAGCTGTGCCAGGCACCAGCTCAATGCTGAAGTCAATCTCTCGCCTCGGAGGAAAACCAGGAACTCCTCCGAGAACACATCGGGAAAATGTCACACCATGGGAACGTCACTGAGCTGCACACGAGAAGAAGAAGACGCATCCAAAGCGTAGATCATGAAACCAGCATTCCCTAAGGACAATAAACTGAACCTCTCCATCATTGAGACTAACGGGATCTTCGATCGAGAATCCTGGCTAGAAGTCCCACTTCTCGCCAGACAAAGGCCTAAAACGCACAATCCCATGGAAACATTCCACGGAGGCCCTATAGTTGGACAACACGTCCATCCAAACGATACAATCAAAATCCCACAACATCAGACGGATCAAATTTGCTACCAACACATGCTCACTAAATCTGAAAACGCCATCTAACAAAACCTCCTGGGAAAACAGGCTCACACCGCCAGGGGTAGAAACAGAAACACCATCGCGCAAAGGAATGGTATGCAGACCATGCTCGATAAAAAAAGAATCAGAGATGAAAGAATGCGATGCACCGGTGTCAAACAACACACGTGCAGGAAAATAAAAAACAAAAATGTACCTGTGATCACCCTGCTCGGCGTCTCCTACGCCTGCTCCCTAGTAATGACGTTGGCCTAAGCATGCTGAGGTCCAGAAAAGAATGGCTGAGATGACTGTCCGAATCGTGACGGACCAGGCTGCTGGAACGGCCTGAAATGAGTCTCACCCAACCGAGCTGCTGAAACTGAGGGGAACGACCCCTAGACTGTCCTCCACGAGCTTGAGACGGGGCTCCGGCTGGCTGCGATCCAGCTGACGGACACACCCTAGCGAAATGTCCATACTGACCACAAAGATTGCAGGAGCCCTGCACACCGACACACTGGGTAGAAGGATGCTTGCCACCACAATAACCACATAACTCAGCCCGAGAACCATTGCTACTCGAGCTACCTGAACCAGACGATCCAGAACCAGACTTCTTCTTGAACTGTTGACCGTGGGGTCGAAACCTCTGACGGACAGACTGCTGAACCAGCTGCTGCTGTGGCTACTGCTGTGGCTGCTACTGTGGCTGATGAGCTGATTGGGAAGACTGCGAAGACTGCGCTCCCTGAACAGTGGGACGGCCATCCTGCCCCACCTGCTGCCTAGGAACACGACGACTCCTCAAACCATCCTCAATATCGATAGCATTATCCACCGATTCAGCATAAGTCTTGGGTTTGCTTGTCAGCACCATCTGATACAGTTCCTCATTCAAACCCTCTAAAAATTTGGTCCTCTTGGCCCTCTCTCGACCCGAAACATGAGGGACGTACGCCAACAAAGAAGAAAACATCCGAGCATACTCACAGACAGACATCGAGCCCTGCTCCAGATGATCAAACTCCCTCTCACGGGCGTTCACGTAAGACTCAGGAACATACTCCTGCCTAAAATTCTTGCAAAAACTATCCCACATAATCCCAATGCCGGTCTCCAACAAAGTACTAGAAGCACCTCGCCACCAGCGTTCTGCACCCTTTCTAAGCTGAAGGGTCACCAAACTCAAACGAAGCTCGTCGTCATACTGGACACGATCGAAAAGACCAGTGATGTTCCAGAGCCATGAATCTGCATCATCGCTGTGAGACCTGGATTTGTATTAGAGATTAATTGTTGGAATGTATCGGTTTTTAGAGATTTCTGGTGGTTTGGATCTCCGTTTGTATGTTTGGTTTGCATTTTCGGGTCTGAAATAGAATTTGGATCAATTCTGGGAGTTTTTGTGTTTATGAATTTGAAAGCTGGTTTTTGGTGAAAGCTGGTTTTTGGTGAAAGCTGGTTTTTGGTGAAAGCTGGTTTTTGGTGAAAGCTGGTTTTTGGTGAAAGCTGGTTTTTGGTGAAAGCTGGTTTTTGGTGAAAGCTGGTTTTTGGTGAAAGCTGGTTTTTGGTGAAAGCTGGTTTTTGGTGAAAGCTGGTTTTTGGTGAAAGCTGGTTGCATAGTGAAACGCCGTCGTATTGGAGAGATCTGGTAGCGTTTGTAAAAATCAGCAGTTGCCTTAGCGTGAATTTGTATCTAGTTGGATACGGTGTCGTTTGAATAAGTTTGAGCGACGTCGTTTTGGTGTAGCGTTAGTGTGAGATCTGGTCGCGTGTGCCTGCTGGTTGTCCATTCGCTACTGTAGCTTGCAGCTGGTGGTGGTTACTGTAGCTTGCGTCTGGGTGTTTTGTGCGAGAACTAGCGACTGGATGACGTAGGCTATGCGTCGTCCTTTTGTTTAGCATGGTTTGAGATTTCAGCAGCTGGTTTCTTTGCATCTGCTGGTTGTTTGTGCCTGCTGGTTTTTGTCGGTGAATTTGTTCAAAACAGATTTCAGCAGCTACGGGATTTACATATAGGAAGACTTGGTCTTCGATTGAGATATCAGATCCCATACTTAGAATATTTTCCCCGACATTCGTTCTCTGTGTCTCGAACCCTAGAGCACTGTTCATCATTGATTTTATCCGGTGGTTCCCGTCGTTTCCGGGCGTCGTTTTGGACAATTGAGGTAGCTTTGGACTCCTCTTGCGAAACTCTATCATTCCATACAACTTTTGGAGGTTAGCGTTCACTGGAGAGAGATCGCGAAGCTGCTATCTCCGGCAGTGTGTTTGTGCGTGCAGGTAGCCTTTGGGTTTTAGCTTTGAGATCTCGTTTCTAGTTGTGTTTTAGCTTCCTGTAAGTTGTTTTGGTAGTAATTGAGTTGGTTGAGCGTGGCTCCCAGCCGTGAGCTTCGGTAATTGGCCGTGAATTTTGTGCAGCTTTTGAGATCTGTGTGTTGTGTATTTAGCAGGTTGCTATCCAGATCTCTCAGGCCTGTTTTGTAGTAATTGTTGCACAAAAGTATAAAGTACGGATCTGAGCTTGATATTGCTGGGAATTGGCGTGAGATTGAATGCTAGATGGCTGTTGTGTATTGATGAGGATGTTGCTGTGTGCATACGTGATTTTCTGTTGATCGTTTAGCTGCCCTTTTATGCATACATGCATTTCCCATATTGCATTCATATTGTTATTGCAGCCATTGTTCGTATCTTGTATTGCTGTTGTTGATTCTTACCAGGATGCGAGGGCGAGCGGCAATACCGCACTCTCATCTCCTTGCTGGGATCGTTAGCCACCATGCGCCGAGTGGTTAACTACCACAGTTCATGGGCGAGGCAACGGCAGGTTGAGTTGTTTGATGCATCTGGTATTCGGGTGTTGTATCACGGCGAGTGGCTCATTACCACACTGTGAACACACCCCATGGCCACTGTTGTTGCAGATTCTTGGAGTTGTGCTTGAGTTCCTTAGCTCCCTTGTTTGTTGAGCCTTCCGTTGTTATCCGGTGTCTCATGCATAGCATCTGCATTTTATCTTATGCATTCTTTTAGCTATATCTGTTGCTCTCCGTACTGGGGTTTGACCCCATGTCCCTTTGGGGCTTGGTTTGTTTCCTTGTTTGTGCTGTTTTCAGGGAACACAGGTTTTATAGCTGGTCGTGGTTTTAATCCAGCTGGTGGTGCCCCAGGAGGTGGTTAGCGTGTCTCAGTTGCGTATAGCATATTATATTTATATATGTATCAGTTAGCCAGGGGGATGCCCTGTGCTTCGTCTTTGTATCCAGAAGTGGGAGTTTGATACATGTTATTGTGTTTATGCTGTATGCTATACTGTTGGTCGTTTTTACGTACTGGGATATATTTTGAGTATCGCTTTATTTTAAATTATATTGTTTTAAACCGTCAGGCCAAAAGCGAAAATTTTACCCTCTTTTTGATAGCTTCCGCATGTGTTTGTATGATTTTACTCTGTTTAAAGCACGAGGCTGACATTTTTGTTATCAGAGCTTAAGCTGGGATAAGCTCGATTTCTTTGATCACACTCGAGTCTAGGCACAGTGTGGTGTGTTGTATGTGCTTGGTTATGTGACTACGTGCTGCATATTTCTGTGTTATATGCTATCTATGCCCGTATCTGTTCTGTTTTGCTTGATCTTTTTGAGTGTTTTTGTAGATGCCGCCTAGACGTCGTGGATCGATGTCAGTATGATGTGTCGCGACATGGCGGATCCGGATCCCGTTCCGAGGCGCAGACGGTAAGTTAAATTTGCCCCGAGATACGTTCAATACATTAAACCAATCAATAAACCATTCAGTAGGGCGTTTATGTTAGAGTAGATGCCCAACTAGCCAACTTGTGGCGTGTGGGTTTATAGACTCTTGTATATGACAGTCTTTATATATGATATTCGCATTTGTTTATGGCATTCTTTATCTTCATTATGTTTATATAATGTTAACAATTGTGTTGGATAAAGACCTAAAATGCACCATAGTGTATGTTAGATGTGATAGTGGGTATGACGGCTATCATGAAACACATCTAATAGTCACTGTGTATTCTGAATTAGTTCCTAGTCGATTGGGCCGTCAAAATGAGGATAAGGCCGCCCGAGCTTGAGACTAGTATCTGCGATGCAAAGTACCATGTTTCATTGGTAGGGAACATTGTGATGTTCTGAGCATGCAGATAGATAGTGACTTGGTGATCTATCGAACTACCCTCGTTCGGACTTTCCAAGTGGTTACCATTTGTCGAGTGGATAAGTCCTAGGTCTTGGTTGTACTGATTAGTCCTCACGACTCGAAACGTCATTGAGACTCTACATGATAGGCATCTCACTTTGACCCGTTTGCCGACTCACTTGGGGTCATTAGACGGCGGGATTGGGTGAGACCCCGATACATGTAGGAGTCGATGCTTCGTTGTCGAGGATTCACCGCTCGCTTACATGCGTGGATATCCTATGCTATCTGAGGGGATAATAGTGTATAAATCTCTGGCCAGAGTACTAGAAGTGTTTTAGGTAAATGGGTTTGCCTAGTTACACTCGCGATGTCACTATTAGATCTCCAAGATGTATGTATAGCTATCGGATCTTTAGCGACTCTCGATTTACCAATGGTCGTTGATCTGATTGGGATATATGGATTGAAAGGACCGTACTGTACGCTAACCACGACCAACTAGTTTTTGCAGGCACTATCAGTGATACCTAGGGGATCATGGCGCGATGTTGCTAGGCTTTATCATGATCCGATGGGCAAGTCCGAAATTGTGATTTCGGAGCCGCAATGGTTGTGGGCCCACGGCTAGCTGTATTCCTGACCCATTGAGGGTCACACAAGTACTGGATTCGTGATTCCCGCACAGAAACCGAGCTCAATGTGTTGAGCATAGGAGGAGGATTTTGGAAGTACGACTTCCTAAAAGTCAGCAGGGGTCAAATTGCAATTTCCAAAAGTTGGAGGACTAAATTGCAATTTAGGGTTAGATGATCTGAAAAATTGTTTTTCATATCATAATATTCAGTTTTGGAAACTGAGCCGATCGGTCCGATCTGATCGGTGATCGGAGTTGTAATGAAGTCGCAGTGATGGATATCGTCATTTGGACCCGGGCCCGTTGGGCCGGTCCAAGTCCATCACTAGTCTACTTAAAGTAGACTAGGGCTTCATAACAAAACTACTAATACACTACTACTAAAAACCCTAGCACCACACGCTGCCTCCCTCTCCCTCACCTCACTTCGCCGACCGCCGCATCACGCCGCCACCCGCCGGCCGCCGCTTGCTGGCCGCCGCCCGCCCTCATCCGATCTTCGCACGATTGGACTTGTTCTGATCCGTGCGACGAGGTGATTCCGTTCGTGATAAAATCCATCAGCCTTCTAGTGCAGGCTGATCGGAGGAAGATCAAATCCGGCCGTGGACCTGATTAGACGTAATCTACCGCCGCCTACCGTGAAGAGTCAGTCTCCCTGTGATTCTGGTTGGAGCCAGGCGCTTGTCGCCAGCAAGGTAAAACCCCTAGAAACGCCCTATGAATGGTTTATAGTGCTGCCTTTATTGTATTGAATGTTTCCCGGCTCTAATTTTAAACTTCCGCTGCGCCGCCGGGAGACGGGATCCGGATCCGCCACCGCTATCCCAACAGTGGTATCAGAGCCAAGGCTCGGATCATTCAATACATTGTTGCCATAATTGTATCTAATCTCTATTTTTCAGATCGAATCAAACAAAAAAAAATTGAAGTAGGCCGCCGGCCGCCGCCATGGGCGGCGGCAACCACCCGCCACATGTGCACGCGCAACGTCGTGCATCATGCGCGACACCATCACGCGCTGGCCGCGCGATGGACAGCTCCTGGTCGCGCGCTGGCCGCGCGACTGCGGCGTGTTGGCCGGCCAGTGATCGCACACTGGTTGCACGAGGTGCTGTCCGACGATGGGTGGTGGATGCGCCGTTGCTGGGCGCTGTTTTGCCTACGGCCGCGCGCAATGCGCGATGCTTGGCCGCTGCGCGCGGCTGGACGTGCGCTTGTTTGCGCTGTCGCGCAACGTGTTGCCGGCGGCCGCCGCCATCCGACGAAGATCACCGGCAGATTGTTGAGACGGCTGAATTTTACTTCTAGGTTTAGTTCGGGCCTGTCCCGTGCAGCCCATTAAGTTTTCGGGCCGATATTCGATATCAGGCCGATTTTGGTCAATTTTGAAATTTTTGAGATTTTGGGCCGAAAATTGTTTTTGGCCAAATATGATGCAATTGAAATTGAAAAATCGGATTTTGATTGTAAACAAGACTTAGTGGGAGGACTTTTGAAGATGGTGGGCCCGATGACGATCAAAGATATTGAAGACCGAAGATCTGTAAAATCGGAAGCAAATGTAATAGGATTGCATTGCATATTGCATTTCACCTAGGATTGGACTCAGGTCCGTGATTGGCAACCACGGACCGCATAGATCTCGCGATCGATCATCCCAATGTTTATATATGTGATATATAGTTAGTTGAATCCGCATGTTTTAAATATGATTTAAAATATATTGCATGAGACCAAATTTTCGAAAATAAAATCCCTCGTTTTAAATATGATTTAAAACTAATATCAAGATAAAAGTTTATTCGATAAACCAAAGGGGATTTAAATTTGTTTAAATTTCCCTACCTTCCATCAACAATGGGTGTACGCCGATGCTACCCGTATACATGGCCCGGCTCATATTATTGAGGGGGTCATGTATGCCGGAAAGCTTTCCACGCCATTGACACTCGTTGTGAGTTCGGTTGGAACTCCCTTTAACGTTGGCTCATATTATTGGGGACGTTAAGGGGACCGTCCTTCACGACTCAACATTGATGTGTCATCTTGACACGTGATAGTAAACGGCGTCATATTATTGGGCCCTTACTGGACGTGAGGTGAATACATGGAGGTTGCACCAGTTGCAATTGGAAACTACCTTTTTGGGGTCATGGTTGGCTGATATTATTCGGGACCATGATCACTTGATTGGGCTCCGTGTACCCACTAAGGGAACTTGCTTTCCCGATTTCATTAGAGGGTGGTGAAATCGTTAAAATAGTGGGAGGGTAATTCATAGAACTAAACGACCTTGTTTTATGTCTTAGCGATTATTTTATATAGTTAGTAATGATTGTTTGTTTTCTTTTCAGTATTACTGCTTATATAATATCTTCGATCAAAAACCTACTCGCTGCTATACTGGATAGCAACAAGTTCACCGGTCTGAACTACCAAGACTGGCTTCGAAACCTCAACATTGTGTTGGCTTCGGAGAAACTTCTTTATACGATAGAGAAGAGATCTCCGAAGGAAGCCCCTGCTGATATCAGCCCTGAGGAGCTGGTGACGCTTCAGCAATGGTGGGACGACGAGCTTAAGACTCGAGCTATGTGATGGCATCGATGTCTAACGAAATGCAACGGCGCTTTGAGAAGACAAAGTATGCTGCTGACATAATTTTTCATCTCAAAGAACTGTATGGGGAGAACTCTAGACATGAGAGGTTCACGGCTGTCAAGGAGCTTATGACGAGCCGCATTCGCGATGGGACTTCGGTCCGCGAGCATGGTGTTCGTATGATTGGGCTCGTTGAAAAGCTGTCGGGCCTTGATATCACACTTCCACACGAGCTGTCTGTGGATGTGCTTCTCCTCTCACTGCCTGCTGCATTCGACCCCTTTGTGGTCAACTTCAACATGAACAAGCTGGCAGCCACCCTTGAAGAGGTGGTTAACATGCTTGTAGTGTTTGAAGGAACCATAAAGAAGGACAAGCCCGTACTCCTCATGGGATCTTCTTCCTCTGCGAAGAAAGGGCCCAGACGCAAGGGTAAGAAGCGTTCTGCCCCTGCGAAGGAGGAAAAGCCCACCAAGAGGCCCAAGGCAAAGGCTTCCAAGCCAAACAAGACTGAGGATGTTTGCCACCACTGCCACAAGCCTGGGCATTGGAGGAGGAACTACAAGGAGTACCTCGAGCAGTTGCGAACTGCGAAAGGTATGTTCTATATTGAAATAAATATGTCTCTTAGTTAGACTTCTTGGGTACTTGATACCGGATGTGGATCTCATATCTGCAATGATTTGCAGGTGATGACAAGAAGCCGATGTCTTAGAGAGGGTGAGACCCACTTGAGGCTTGGCAATGGAGCATGTTAGGACCGGTTAGCCAGCACTGTTACTAAAAATTAAAAATTTTGCGCTGCTATTCAAAAGATGAGGTGCAATACCTCTGGTTCTTGAACATTAAAACAGAGCACCGGAGACAGATCTGGTATGATTTAAAAATCATGCAGAAAATACCAGAACTGAATCCTATATTTTAAAACAAACTCAAACAGATTTATGTACAACATAAATCTGTTCAAGACTATGCAAGTGCTAAACTGTTAACGTGCGATGCTAAGTATAAGTGCGTGCTGTATGTTATGCGATGCAAGAATGCTAATTAAAATATGCAGGTGCTGAATGAATAACAGAATACGATACACAGCATATTTGTTTCTGGAAGTTCGGACCTCAATGTCCTACATCTCCCCTTCTTCCACCTCGGAAGGATCCACTAGAAGATTTGATCTTACAACTCGTGTACAGACCCAATCCCATAACCAGCAGCTGTGAGAACTCCTAGACTCCAGAAATGCACATCAGCCGCAACTGTGTGACTAACTACATACACATGAGTTTTACGTCATCGTGCTTGGACGGTAACTGAGAAACGTTTTGAGATTCATTCACCAATAAGGTGTGAATGAATCTCTGTGTGTGAGATTTGATACAATGAAGCTCTCAACTCTCTGTTTCTCACACACTAGGAAAATGCTCCTAAACGAGCTGATGAAGATTCAGCAGTCGACACAATAAGCTCCTCTCAAGAATGATTGTCGACTGCTTCATCTTTCCGTGTTCTTCCCTCTCGTTGTTGTCTCTTTTAATTTTCTCTTTTCTGTGCAACAACAACTTCAACAACAACACTATTCTTCAATGGCGTTGCCTTCGCATAAATAGCCTCTGTTTGAAATATGGCCGTTAGATAGATTCCAAAACTGTTCTGCGCTTGTCAAGGCTAATTCGTCGCTTCTTTCCATTCCCGTGCAACGCTCCTCTGTAAATTTGTACTATTTCCCAGAATAGTACAAATCTTGTT
>KV007460.1:0-15637 GCA_001598015.1 Dorcoceras hygrometricum
GGATTTCGGGAAGTGCGACTTCCTAAAAGTCAACAGGGGTCAAACCGGGATTTGACTACGTTGAGGGGCAAAACGGTCATTTTGCTATTTAGGGTTTGATGATCTGAAAAATTGTTTTTCACATCATAACATTCAGTTTTGGAAACTGAGTCGATTGGTCCGATCTGATCGGCGATCGGAGTTGCGATGAAGTCACAGCGATAGATATCGTCATTTGGACCCGGGCCCGTTGGACCGGCCCAAGTCCAACTTGAAGTCTATTTAATTAAGACTAAGTGACTTAATCAAACAACATCATCATAACCCTAGCACTAGCCGCCACCCTCCCTCTCCTCTCTCGACCACGCCGCCGTCGCCGCCGCCGCCGCCGCCCAACTTCGCCGGAATTTCGTTCCGGCCTAGTTTTTCGTGGAGAATCCGATCGTGCTGATCTCGTTAGGACTTCTAGTGCAGTCTGACGAAGGAGTCTCAAATCTGGTCATGGACCGGATTGACGTAACTACCGCAATCAACCGAGAAGCGCCGGGTTCTTGAAACACCGGTTGGAGCCAGGCACAAGTGCCAACGAGGTAACACGCCTGAAACACCCTATGTATGTTGATACATGTAGAATTGTTCTTCGTATTGATCGCCTCTCGGTTCTCTAAATTTTTGTTCTTCCGCTGCCTGACCGGGGGGCGGATCCGGATCCCCAACAATTTTTAGTTTGTTGTCGCTAGAGAATTCAGGGTTTATTATCTATTCTTGGATGTCTCTCATGAATCGAGAGTAGGGTTGAGTGATGTCCCTATTGCTCGTGAGTTCCCTGATGTGTTTCCGGACAGATTCCTGTATTCTCTCCGAAGGGAGAGATTGTGTGAGGCTCTCTGCTCACAATTAATCTTCTAATCTCATCTTATGGGAGTTTAGTTAGCATCTAATTTAACCTTCGAATTTAAGTGATGAAATCTGGAAATCCATTTTTTTTTGTTATTTATATAGTTGGTCCCCTCAGCTGGTCCTGGGAAACAAGACAATACTACGATCGTGTTTCAAAAGCTATTTATTTATAACAGAACAAACCAGTACAAATAGCTATTACATATGATGTCTGTTAATACAAAAGCTGACCAGCAGCAGTAAAACCAGGTTTCATCTTATCGCTAACTATATCACTACTATGCTATCTGCTGATCTCTAACTTCGTTGTTGCGGTTCGTGTAGTTAGCCAGCTTCCACTACCCATGGCCCAACTCAGTTCAGCTCTCGTCTACCTGTTGTCATGCGCACACACAAAACAAAACAACAGCCGGATAAACTCCGGTGAGAATCATCTCAGTATAATCAGCAGGTACGCATAATAACAATAAAATGCATAACATGTTATCAACTGTAAAACAAATATAATGTAATGAAATGATTCTAATTCTCTTCTTCGATCTCAGAATTGATTCCATATCAGGTCGACGCCATCAAGATTCGTATCCGATCTTGACATGAATATTCATCTATCGAAACCATCTCCGGCTTCGAAAATCAGGCCAACTCAGTCCTGGGCATTAGAATCAATTCAATTCTCTTCAATATGCAATCTCATGCAAATATAAAAGATCCACTACCTGTGATGGATCGACACACACATAACTCAAGTTCTAAATCAAGAACATTAATCAAACATGTATGTGATTTCAGCGGGATAACTCAAGAAATATCCTTCTTGAGTAATCTAATCCCTGACTCTTCTGTCAGATTATACCTTCGTTCCTCTGTTTTCAAAATGCTTCAGTCAGTGTTCTTACGCTCTGTTCCTTACTTCCTGAGATACTCGCAGAATCAAAGGTCGATAGCTGCAGTCAAGATGTTCTCAGCATTTCAAATTCACTCGTATTTATAGACAACGATCTCTGTGGTTCTGCAGCATTTCCAACGTGTTCAATTCGAGTTCCACGTGTCATGCTGAGTATTCAAACAGGATACTCCCACCGCTTCGAAAGTGGATAACGGTAAATAGATTCCTCAACTGCTGTTGATCTTTCTTAGTTGCTGTTCGAAATAATCAGCATTCGCTTGTTAGAAGCAACAACCAGCCGCAGTAGAAATCAGTCGCAACAAGAAACCAGTCGCAACTATTCGAAACTCAAAACGATGTCGTTACAATTAATTCCAACGATGTCGTAACGTGTCATCAGCTGGTATCACCTCTATTTAAAAGAGACCAGCAGCTGGTCGCTCTAATAATCCAACGAATGATTTCGCAACATTATGCGAAACGGCATCGTATCAAGATTTCCCGTTTCATAATCAAAACGGTGTCGCATTTTTCCCTCAGCTGAGTAACCAGCAGATACAACAACCATCAGTTGATTTCCAATTCCTCGCCTAGTCGCTACTTCATGCAAAACGACATCGTATCGAGGTTCCTAGTCATAAGTCAAAACGATGTCGCATTATTCTCTCAGCTGGACTCCAAACTTCTCGACTGGTTCGCGTTGAACCTCAGAAACGACGACGTTGCACCTACGTCATCAAAACCAGTCAATACATCAATAAACCAGCAGGTACACAAAGAACTCTTACTGCTGGTTCCCACATGCGTAACAGTAACAACACGTGTCGCTTCCCCGTTGATCCTTGTATTCGCGCGTCTGCTTCCAGCTGCAACCAACACTAGCGCTTCGACTGAATTTCACAATTCAACCAGTCGCAAGCTACAGTAGTGTTGACCCGTATTGACTTTGCTACAGTAACCTGCTGCTGAACGATTTGATCAAATCGTTTCGTCTGGTTTCCACACTTAGCGCAACTCAACAATACACAGTTCCTTACTCACCCAACACTTCCAGAAGAAATCCGAGCTCATAATCACGCTTCATCAAATTCTTAAATGTCGGAATTATTAAAATAATCCTCTTATTAATGATTTCGGGCATTATATTTCTCCCCCTCTAAGATTCGAGTTCGTCCTCGAACTCATCAGCAGTCGCTATATGTACATGGAACATAAGGAGAAAATTGATTCGGAACAAGAGCTAACCTTATTGGAAGAGATAAGGGAATCGTTTTTTCATATCATCTTCCACTTCCCACGTTGCTTCTTCAACGCCATGTCGATTCCATTGAATTTTCACCAATGGAATCACCTTCGTTCGAAGTTGTTTTTCTTTCCGATCAAGAATCTGAATTGGTTGCTGTGCTGTTCGCATTCTCTGCTGAATCAACTTTTACTTTTTCAGTCATTTCTCTAATCAAATCTGGTCCCAATTCAGGTACCTCTGATCTATCATCCCAATACAATGGCGAACGACACTTCCTTCCATACAACTCTTCAAACGGAGCCATTTCTATACTGGTTTGGTAGCTATTGTTGTATGAAAATTCCACCAGCGGTAATGAATCTTGCCACGACATACCAAAGTCTAGTACCACTGCTCTAAGCATATCCTCAAGAGTTTGAATTGTTCTTTCAGATTGTCCATCGGTTTGAGGATGATAAGCAGTGCTTAGATACAATTTTGTACCTAAATATTGTTGCAAGCTACTCCAGAAATGTGAAGTAAAGCGGGGATCTCTATCAGAGACGATTGATTTTGGTATCCCATGAAGTCTTACCACTTCTCGAACATAAAGATCTGCCATTTGATCATGTCGATAGGTCATTCGATAGGGAATAAAACACGCAGATTTTGTCAACCTATCGATAATTGCATCACAACCTCGGGATGATTTTTGCAATTTCGTTACAAAGTCCATGGAAATGTGATCCCATTTTCATTCAGGAACTGATAGACTCTGTAATAAACCAGCGGGTTTCTTTCTTTCCGCTTTCACCTGCTGACAATTCAAACACTTTGAAACAAATTCAGCCACATCCGATTTCATTTGTTTCCACCAGTAGTGTTTCTTCAAATCATTATACATCCTCCTGCCACCAGGGTGAATGCTGAATTTACTTCGATGGGCTTCATTCAAGATCTGGTATTTCAATTCTATGACATCTGGAACAACAAGTCTGTTGTTCACATACAACACATCTTCGTTGTTTATACAATACTCAGATTGGTGTCCCGATTTTATCATTTCAACAGATCTTTGGATATTCACATCTCTCTTCTGTGCCTCTTTAATTCGAACTAACAATTCGGGTTCAACGCTGAGAGCACAAATTCTCATTGGTTTTCTTTCTGTTTCAAATAAATACCCAGAAATGCAGCAAGTTTCTATCAAATTAGACACCCCGATTGTAGTCAAAGACAAAGCACAAAGCTTCCTACTCAGAGCATCAGCTGCTGCATTCGATTTCCCTGGATAATACTTGATCTCACAATCAAAATCTTTCAATAAATCTAGCCATCTTCGTTGTCTCATATTTAATTCGGACTGCGAAAATAAATACTTCAAACTCTTATGATCAGAGAAGATTTCGAATTTCTCACCATAAAGATAATGTCGCCAGATTTTCAATGCAAATACAATGGCTGCCAATTCAAGATCATGAATTGGATATCGAATTTCATGCGGTTTTAACTGTCTTGAGGCGTATGCAATCACATGACCTCGCTGCATCAAAACACACCCCAATCCTTGGTGAGATGCATCACAATACACGACAAATCCACCAGTACCCAAAGGAATTGTTAACACTGGTGCGGTAGTTAATCTCTTCTTCAATTCAAGAGAACTATTCTCACATGCTTCTGACCAAACAAAGGGTGCATTTTTCTGTGTCAACTGAGTTATAGGCTTTGCAATACTCGAGAAATCCTGTATAAACCGTCGGTAATACCCTGCAAGACCCATAAAACTTCGAATTTCTGGCACAGATTTCGGTCTAGGCCAATTGATTACTGCCTCTATCTTACTGGGATCAACTGAAATGCCCTCTCCAGAGATAATATGCCCAAGAAATACCACTCTTTGTAACCAAAACTCACATTTCGACAGTTTAGCATACAATTTCTCATCTCTCAAAGTCTGCAAAACTGTTCGAAGATGGCTCGCATGATCACTCAAATTCTTCGAATAGATTAGAATATCATCAATAAATACGATCACAAAATCATCAAGGTATCTTTGGAAGACTCGGTTCATTAGACTCATGAACACTGCTGGTGCGTTAGTCAGTCCAAAAGGCATAACCACAAATTCATAGTGACCGTATCTTGTTCGAAAGGAAGTCTTCGATATGTCTTCATCTCTTACTCGCAATTGATGATATCCCGATCTCAAATCGATCTTTGAATACACTGTCGACCCCTGCAACTGATCAAATAAATCATCTATTCGTGGTAACGGATATTTATTCTTTACTGTTGCTTTGTTCAGTTGCCGGTAGTCAATACATAGCCTCATTGATCCATCTTTCTTGCGCACAAATAATAGTGGAGCACCCCAAGGAGAAACACTTGGTCTAATGTATCCCCTGGTGAGAAGATCCTCCAGCTGGTCTTTCAATTCCTTTAACTCAATTGGTGCCATTCGGTACGGTGCTTTTGATATTGGTTGTGTACCTGGCATCAATTCAATGCTGAAGTCTACCTATCGATATGGAGGCAATCCTGGGATCTCATCAGGAAAAACATCAGCAAAATCGCAGACCACTGGTATATCAACCAGACTCGAGCTCTGTTTCTTCGTATCTATTGCATAAATCAGGAATCCCTCCGCTCCTTTCCGCAATAGATTATTCATGGTAATAGCAGAGACCAAGGGAATTCTGGCTCGTGATCCCTTACCATAGAATTTCCATTCATCAGCTTTTTCTGGTTTGAATCGAACTATCTTCTGAAAACAATCTACTGTTGCTCTATACTTGGTTAACATATCGATACCCACGATACAATCAAAATCAGATATCCCGAGCACAACACAATCAATTTCAATTGTGTGACCCTCAAACTGTAACACACAATTTCTAACAGCAGTGAGTGATAACAGTCCCTTCCCCAGAGGTGAAGAAACCGATACTATTTCGGCTAAGGGTTCAGCAGACAACTTATGTGACAAAATTCTCAGAGATAAAGGTGTGTGATGCACCAGTATCAATTAATACATAAGCTGGAAATGTGCACAAGTAGCAGTTACCTGCAATAACATCGTCTGGGGCTGCCTATGCTTGCTCCTCGGTTAATGCAAACACTCTTGCTTGTTATTTAGGAGGTTGGCTCACTGTCTGGCTTCCTCCTTGTCTACTCTGTTGTGAATGTTGAGGTTGATACGAATGTACAGAGGAGGCTTGCCTTTCTGGTATTGGCATTGTTCTTGACGCTTCCAAATTCTGTGAATTCCCAGAATTACGTTGAGGACATATTCTCACGAAATGTCCCGGTTGATTGCAAATACGGCAGAGGCCAGACACTCCTATACATTGTTCTGTAACATGTCTACCTCCACACTTGGTACAATAATCACCAGATTTTTGTCCAGCTCCCAGTTGTTTGAATTCACTTGAACTGGAGGAGCTACTGGTACCTGAACATTTAAATTGTTTTCCTTTTCCTTTAAAGAAATTTTTCTTTTTCCCACTGCTGCTGCTTCCAGAATCAAAGCGAGGGGGTGGTGGAATCTATGGGTTCTCTTGTGCTGCTTTGGCTGCTGCTGGCACAAATTGTGCTCTTCGCTGCCTTAGCAATCCAGCTTCTGCTCCTTTTGCTCGGTTCAACGCATCAGCAAAAGCATTTGGTCTTCCAGTATTTACCAAGGTAAATACATCTGGATTCAATCCATTAATGAATTGATCCGCTTGTGCTTCATCACTCATAGCAACATGTGGCGCAAATTTCAGTAAACTTGTGAACTTGGCAACGGGAATCTATGGGTTCTCTTGTGCTGCTTTGGCTGCTGCTGGCACAAATTGTGCTCTTCGCTGCCTTAGCAATCCAGCTTCTGCTCCTTTTGCTCGGTTCAACGCATCAGCAAAAGCATTTGGTCTTCCAGTATTTACCAAGGTAAATACATCTGGATTCAATCCATTAATGAATTGATCCGCTTGTGCTTCATCACTCATAGCAACATGTGGCGCAAATTTCAGTAAACTTGTGAACTTGGCAACGTAATCCTCTATATCCAACTGCCCTTGTCGCAAGTTTGCAAATTCCGCTCCTTTATCCTTCCTATAAGAAACTGGGAAGAACCGTTGATAGAAAGCTGTTCGGAATACTGCCCACGTAATCACAGTACCCTGATTTTCAAGCGCTTTCTTTGTTGCCACCCACCAGCTTTTCCCAATACCATGCAACTGGTGTATAACCAGTTTCACCCGACGCTCATCAGTGTACTCAAGTGCTTCGAATAACTGCTCAATATCTTCCAACCAGTTTTCACAATCAATAGCACTTTCTGTTCCTGTCAACGTCGGTGGTTTAAACGACTGGAATCGTTTCAACAAAGTTTCCATTGGAGTAGCAGCTGCATTCAAAACCTCAGTAGATGTACTACCCTGCTCTGTCTGCCGATTGTGGTTCTTCGAGGAGGCATATCTAGGAATCAAACAGACGTGTTTATCATTTCTCATCAATCAATAACAAGTCAATCTCAGTCCCTCCTCTGATTAGCATACATCAATGTACTGCTGCTCAAGAGATCGAGTTCTGATTCATACTTCACTCAATACATGCTATTAATCACTTCCAAAGCATGTAATTCTCATAACTCTTCGGTATATTCTTACCATTTATTCACAAGAATCATGTGATATAAATTCAAAAGTAGTAAGACATATACCATACAAGCATGCAATTCATTTGTTTCTGTAATCTAATCAATCAGGAAGAACTCGATCTACCCTACTCATCTAATTCAATGATCTCAATAATTTAGTAGCGCTCTGATACCACCTGTTGTGAGGCTCTATGCTCACAATTAATCTTCTAATCTCATCTTATGGGAGTTTAGTTAGCATCTAATTTAACCTTCGAATTTAAGTGATGAAATCTGGAAACCCATTTTTTTTTTGTTATTTATATAGTTGGTCCCCTCAGCTGGTCCTGGGAAACAAGACAATACTACGATCGTGTTTCAAAAGCTATTTATTTATAACAGAACAAACCAGTACAAATAGCTATTATATATGACGTCTGTTAATACAAAAGCTGACCAGCAGCAGTGAAACCAGGTTTCATCTTATCGCTAACTATATCAATACTATGCTATCTGCTGATCTCTAACTTCGTTGTTGCGGTTCGTGTAGTTAGCCAGCTTCCACTACCCATGGCCCAACTCAGTTCAGCTCTCGTCTACCTGTTGTCATGCACACACACAAAACAAAACAACATCCGGATAAACTCCGGTGAGAATCATCTCAGTATAATCAGCAGGTACGCATAATAACAATAAAATGCATAACATGTTATCAACTGTAAAACAAATATAATGTTTCTCTTCTTCGATCTCAGAATTGATTCCATATCAGGTCGACGCCATCAAGATTCATAGCCGATCTTGACATGAATATTCATCTATCGAAACCATCTTTGGCTTCGAAAATCAGGCCAACTCAGTCCTGGGCATTAGAATCAATTCAATTCTCTTCAATATGCAATATCATGCAAATATAAAAGATCCACTACCTGTGATGGATCGACACACACATAACTCAAAAATGCTTCAGTCAGTGTTCTTACGCTCTGTTCCTTACTTCCTGAGATACTCGCAGAATCAAAGGTATATAGCTGCAGTCAAGATGTTCTCAGCATTTCAAATTCACTCGTATTTATAGACAACGATCTTTGTGTTTCTGCAGCATTTCCAACGTGTTCAATTCGAGTTCCACGTGTCATGCTGAGTATTCAAACAGGATATACTCCCACCGCTTCGAAAGTGGATAACGGTAAATAGATTCCTCAACTGCTGTTGATCTTTCTTAGTTGCTGTTCGAAATAATCAGCATTCGCTTGTTAGAAGCAACAACCAGCCACAGTAGAAATCAGTCGCAACAAGAAACCAGTCGCAACTATTCGAAACTCAAAACGATGTCGTTACAATTAATTCCAACAACGTCGTAACGTGTCATCAGCTGGTATCACCTCTATTTAAAAGAGACCAGCAGCTGGTCGTTCTAATAATCCAATGACTGATTTCGCAACATTATTTGAAACGGCATCGTATCAAGATTTCCTGTTTCATAATCAAAACGGTGTCGCATTGTTCCCTCAGCTGAGTAACCAGCAGATACAACAACCATCAGCTGATTTCCAATTCCTCGCCTAGTCGCTACTTCATGCAAAACGACATCGTATCGAGGTTCCTAGTCATAAGTCAAAACGATGTCGCATTATTCTCTCAGCTGGACTCCAAACTTCTCGACTGGTTCGCGTTGAACCTCAGAAACGACGACGTCGCACCTACGTCATCAAAACCCGTCGATACATCAATAAACCAGCAGGTACACAAAGAACTCTTACTGCTGGTTCCCACATGCGTAACAGTAACCAACACGTGTCGCTTCCCCGTTGATCCTTGTATTCGTGCGTCTGCTTCCAGCTGCAACCAAAACTAGCGCTTCGACTGAATTTCACAACTCAACCACTCGCAAGCTACAGTAGTGTTGACCTGTATTGACTTTGCTACAGTAACCTGCTGCTGAACGATTTTATCAAATCGCTTCGTCTGGTTTCCACACTTAGCGCAACTCAACAATACACAGTTCCTTACTCACCCAACACTTCCAGAAGAAATCCGAGCTCATAATCACGCTTCATCAAATTCTTAAATGTCGGAATTATTAAACTAATCCTCTTCTTAATGATTTCGGGCATTACAGATTGATTTCAGCATTGAGTTGGTGCTAGGAACAACCCCGATTTCTAGAACTCCGTATCGGTTGGCGCCAGCTGAGTTGAAGGAACTCAAGGATCAGTTGCATGATCTTTTGGAGAAAGGCTTCATAAGACCGAGTATGTCGCCTTGGGGAGCTCCGATTCTTTTTGTGAAGAAGAAGGATGGATCTATGAGGATGTGTGTGGATTTTCGGTAGTTGAATAAAGAGACCGTGAAGACTAAGTATCCGTTACCGAGAATCGATGATCTGTTTGATCAGTTGCAGGGATCTGCTGTATACTCTAAGATAGATCTGTGATCTGGGTATCATCAGTTGCGGATTAGAGACGCTGATGTGGTGAAGACGGCTTTCAGGACGAGTTACGGACATTATGAGTTTCTGGTGATGCCTTTTGGATTGACGAATGCTCCTGCTGTCTTCATGGACTTGATTAATCGCGTCTTTAGTGAGTATATTGATCATTTTGTGATTGTCTTTATAGATGACATCCTGGTGTATTCGAGAAGCTACAGAGAGCATAAAGAGCACTTGAGATTGATGTTACAGAAATTGAGAAATTCACAGCTGTATGCGAAGTTCAGCAAATATGAATTTTGGTTGGATAGAGTTATCTTTTTGGGTCATGTCATTTCAGCGCAAGGTATTTACGTGGATCCGAGTAAGGTTGAAGCAGTTCTTAACTGGGAGCAACCTAGAAATTTTTCCGAGATCCATAGTTTCTTAGGATTGGCTGGCTACTATACACGTTTCATTGAGAAGTTCTCTTTGATAGCCAGGCCGATGACTCAGTTCCAGAAAGATAGGAAGTTTGTTTGGACGGAAGAGTGTGAGTCTAGTTTCCAGTTGCTTAAGGAGAAATTGACACTGCTCCGGTGTTGGATTTGTCGTCGGGTTATGGAGGTTATGTAGTGTGATCTGATGCTTCTCTAAGTGGTTTGGGATGTGTGTCGATGCAGAACGGGCGAGTGATAGCCTATGCGTCTCGACAGTTGAAACCCCATGAGACGAGATACCCCGTTCATGATCTGGAGTTGGCTGCGATTGTCTTTGCCTTGAAGATTTGGCGTTATTATTTGTATGGTGAGCAATTTTTGGTGTACACGGACCACAAGAGTTTGAAGTATATCTTCACCCAGTCTGATTTGAATATGAGGCAACGTCGTTGGATGGAGTTGCTGGAAGATTTTGACTGTGAGATTCAGTATCAGCCTGAGTGGGTGAATTTAGTGGCCAATGCCTTGAGTAGGAAAGCTCAACCTACGATTTTGACGTCGATGAGAATATCCAAAGTCCATGAGGATTTGGGGACTTCTAGATGGTATTTTCAGCCGAATGATCAGTGCTTTGTAGTTTCTTCTTTTCAGGTTGAACCACAGATTGTTGCAGTCATTAGAGCAGCACAGAGAACTGACCCGTACATCCATGAGTTGAAGATTAAAGCCCATAATGCTCAGACAGAATATTTTCTGTTGCTTTCGATGGATGTCTGAGATTCCGTGGTAGATTGGTGGTTCCGAACCTGATTGATCTGAAGGAGACTATCTTGAATGAAGTCCGTTGTAGTCGATACAGTGTGCATCAGATGGAGAAGAAGATGTACCATGCCTTGAAGTCTCACTATTGGTGGGAAGGTATGAGGAACGATATCTCTGGATTTGTAGCATGATGTTTGAATTGCCAACAGGTCAAGGCTGAGAGGATGAGACCTGGTGGATTTCTACAGAGTCTAGAAGTGCCCCAATGGAATTGGGAGCACATCCCATGGATTTTGTGACGCATTTGCCTCGATCGAATAGGGGATGTGATGCGATTTGGGTTGTTGTTGATAGGCTTTTGAAGTCATTCCATTTCATTCCCTATGATGTGAGGTGTTTGATGTAGAAGATGGCGAAGTTGTATATCGAACATGTGGTAAGATTGCATGGAGTGCCTGTTTCGATAGTGTCTGATAGAGATCCAAGGTTTACTTCCCGATTTTGGAAGAGTTTGCAAGCAGCCATGGGTTCAAGATTGGCTATGGGTACAACTTATCTCCCCCAGACAGATGGCCAATCTGAGAGGACCATTCAGATTTTAGAAGATATGCTGCGAGCAGTTGTGATGGATTTCAGTTGTGGCTGGCAAGATTCCTTATCCTTAGTTGAGTTTTCTTATAACAACATCTACCAAGTGACTATCGGGATGTATCCATTTGAAGCTTTGTATGGTCGTAAGTGTAGATCTCCTATCTACTGGGAAGAGATTGGTGAGAAGAATTTGTCTATGGTCGTAAGTGTATATCTCCTATCTGCTGGGAAGAGATTGGTGAGAAGAATTTGTCTACTCCTGAGTTTGTGCAGCATATGAAAGACCAGATTGAATTGATTCGGAGTAGAATGAAAGCTTCTCAAGATCGAAATGCAAGTTATGCTAACAGGAGATGCATACCATTGGAGTTTGAGGTTGGTGATCACGTGTTTCTCAAAATTTCTCCTTTCAAGAGCGTGATGAGAATCAGATTTAAGGGTAAATTAGCTCCTAGATTCGTTGGTACCTTTGAGATTGTTGAGAGGATTGGACAGATGGCTTATCGATTGAGGATGCCTGATGAGTTAGCAGCGATACATGATGTGTTTCATGTATCAATGTTAAGGAAATATGAGCCAGATTCATCCCACGTGCTGGGGACTAATGAAGTTGAGCTGGATTCTACCTTGAGCTATGTCGAATATCCAGTGCAGATTCTGGATAGAAAGGAGAATCAGCTGAGGAATAAGATTATACCGTTGGTGATGGTACAATGGAGCAAGCATGGTAGAGAAAAAGCTACCTGGGAAGTTGAAGAAAATATGAGACAGTGGCCTCATCTGTTTGAGCGTTGACAGTAGCATTCCAGGTAACTTCTATCTTGTTGATTTCGTGATTTAAGTGATTTTGCTGATGTTTATGGTTCTGTTTAGACTTTGAGTCTTTCTGGGAAGAATGTTAATGCTAGTTTTGATGTTGGTTTTGATGGCCTCTATGGTTTGTATTTGTGGCATTGAGTTGATTTCAAGGACGAAATTGATTTCTAGTGGGGGAGAGTGTGAGGACTAGAAATCTGTATTCTGGTGATTAGCGTAATGCTCGGATCTGAATAGGATTAACCAATGAGATGCTGGTCATCGCGTTTTCATGCATGAGAGAATTGGTTAATTCGTTGATGATTTTCGTGTTTTCAGATTTGGTAAAGATCAAATTTGAGTGCTGGTAGCTATCGCGTTTGACTGGAGGTAACGCTTGGCGAATTTTATGTCGAAATCTAAAGTGTGTGTTGAGTTAAGCGTGCAAGGGTGAGAACAGTACTGGGATGGGTGACCTCCTGGAAAGTTCTCGTACGTCAAGCTGCTGACGTTCGCCGCTTGATCTGGTTGGCCATGTGGGCTGTAAAAGTGTGATGCCAGATCTTAACGGGTAATACTATATCTGTTGGGGATAGGACCGGCGGTAGGGGAAGGGTAAGACTGATCTCTAAGGGAATTGAGACAGCACCAGCAATTAGACACGCACCTCCCTTGACTCATGGGCCTAACAGCCCAACCCTAACGCACATAATAGGTGCACTCTGCGCTACCGTATTATAAGGAAATAAAGTTGGGGGGGGGATTGTTGAGTTAAGCGTGCAAGGGTGAGAACAGTACTGGGATGGGTGACCTCCTGGGAAGTTCTCATACGTCAAGCTGCTGACGTTCGCCGCTTGATCTGGTTGGCCATGTGGGCTGTAAAAGTGTGATTCCAGATCTTAACGGGTAATACTATCTCTGCTGGGGATAGGACCGGCGGTAGAGGAAGGGTAAGACTGATCTCTATGGGAATTGAGCAGCACCAGCAGTTAGACACGCACCTCCCTTGACTCATGGGCCTAACAGCCCAACCCTAACGCACATAATAGGTGCACTCTGCGCTACCATATTATAAGGAAATAAAGTTGCACCTTGGCTAATAGTTATAGCTTTTAGCCCAGTGGTAAGCGCTTGATCCTAACAGTTTGGATTTTTCAGATTTGAGTGAGATCTGGGTGTCCAGATCTGGTCCTCGCTGGTTTGAGTGAGTTACCGAGAGCGGAAAGTGATACGATGTCGTTTTAGGCGCTAGTCAGATCTGGTTTTGAGAGAGGGACAGATTTGGTTAGCGAGGAGAAGTCAAGCGTTGGTCAACGGTACTATTTGGACCAAACCGGTCCGGTTCGCGAGTTCGGAGTAAACCGGTGTGGTTTTAGGATCTCAGATTTGATCACATCTGGATGAGCGTTAGTGAGGTCTGCTTCAGATCTGGATATAGCGCGACGACGTTTAGTTTTAGTGAGCGGGACTCCTAGGCGACGCTGTTTTGATTAGTAGCGCTTGTTTAGTGTAGTGAAGCCAGATTTGAGTTATCGCTAAGGCCAGATCTGAGGGACTTTTGCCTTAGCGCTAAGATCTGAGTTTTCGATGAGATCTGAATAACTCGGTGTCGACTTTACTGTAGCATTGACTGAAGGAGTTAAATGCTAAGTAGCGATCGACACTTAGTCATATTTCAACCCGACATTTCCTATCTCCTTTCCAGAGAAACCCCCGATTAGTACTGTTCATCCGAACCCTTCTCCGTTAGATTGCCATCGATTTTCGCCGTTTCTTGGAGAGAGATTGGTGGCGCTGGGTGTTGGGGAACAACGGTGTAGGATCCGGATCCCGCCTCCCGGGGCGCAGTGGAAAACAAAATTGACCGGGAAACGTTCAATACAATTCAAAATCTAACACAATATGAACCATTCATAGGGTGTTTAGTCAGTTACCTTGCTGGCGTCTTGGCGCCTGGCTCCGACCAGTTTCACGAGGAAACCGGCACTTCACGGTAGGCGGCGGTAGATTACGTCAATCAGGTCCATGACAGGAAGGGAGACTCCTTCGTCAGCCTACACTAGAAGGCCTGACGAGATCAGCACGGACGGATTCTCCTCGAAAAGTTGGCCGGAACAAATTCCGGCGAGGGGCGGCGGCGACGGCGGCGATATTAGAGAGAAGGGGGCGGCGGCTTTTGAGAGCTAGGGTTAGGGTTGCATTAGTTGTAATGTTAATGAGTTATGAAGCCCTAGTCTACCTTAAGTAGATTAGTGATGGACTTGGACCGGCCCAACGGGCCCGTGTCCAACGAATGAACATTCGGTTCATCCCTATCACCGTGACTTCATCGTAACTCCGATCGCCGATCAGATCGGACCGATTGACTCAGTTTCCAAAACTGAATACTATGATCTGAAAAACCATTTTACAGAACCCCAGTGCAAAATGACCGTTTTGCCCTCAACAGTGGGAAATCACGATTTGACCCCTGTTGACTTTTAGGAAGTCGCACTCCCCAAAATCCTCTTCCCATGCTAAACACATTGAGCTCAGTATCCGTGCGGGAATCTCGAATCCAGTACTTGTGTGACCCTTATGGTTCAGGGATACAGCTAGCCGTGGGCCCACAGCCATTGTGGCTCCGGAATCACAATTCCGGACTTGCCCATCGGATCATGGTAAGAGCGTCTAGCAACATCGCCCCATGATCCCCTAGGTATCACTGATAGTTCCTGCAAGAACCAGTTGGTCGTGGTTAGCGTACAGTACGGTCCTTTGAATCCATATATCCCGATCAGATCAACGACCATTGGTAAATCGAGAGTCGCTATAGATCCGATAGCTATGCGTACATCTTGGAGATCGAATAGTGACATCGCGAGTGTAACTAGGTAAACCCATTTACCTAAAACACTTCTAGTACTCTGGCCAGAGATTTATACACTATTATCCCCTCAGATATCATAGGATATCCACGCATGTCTGCGAGCGGTGAATCCTCGACAACGATGCATCGACTCCTACATGCATCGGGATCTCA
>KV007460.1:30551-43912 GCA_001598015.1 Dorcoceras hygrometricum
AGAGCTAGGGTTAGGGTTGCATTAGTTGTAATGTTATGAGTTATGAAGCCCTAGTCTACCTTAAGTAGATTAGTGATGGACTTGGACCGGCCCAACGGGCCCGGGTCCAACGAATGAACATTCGGTTCATCCCTATCACCGTGACTTCATCGTAACTCCGATCGCCGATCAGATCAGACCGATCACTCAGTTTCCAAAATTGAATACTATGATCTGAAAAACCATTTTTCAGAACCCCAGTGCAAAATGACCGTTTTGCCCCTCAACAGCGGGAAATCACGATTTGACCCCTGTTGACTTTTAGGAAGTCGCACTCCCCAAAATCCTCTTCCCATGCTCAACACATTGAGCTCAGTATCCGTGCGGGAATCTTGAATCCAGTACTTGTGTGACCCTCAATGTTTCAGGGATACAGCTAGCCGTGGGCCCACAACCATTGTGGCTCCGGAATCACAATTCCGGACTTGCCCATCGGATCATGGTAAGAGCGTCTAGCAACATTGCCCCATGATCCCCTAGGTATCACTGATAGTGCCTGCAAGAACCAGTTGGTCGTGGTTAGCGTACAGTACGGTCCTTTCAATCCATATATCCCGATCAGATCAACGACCATTGGTAAATCGAGAGTCGCTATAGATCCGATAGCTATGCGTACATCTTGGAGATCGAATAGTGACATCGCGAGTGTAACTAGGTAAACCCATTTACCTAAAACACTTCTAGTACTCTGGCCAGAGATTTATACACTATTATCCCCTCAGATAGCATAGGATATCTACGCATGTCTGCGAGCGGTGAATCCTCGACAACGATGCATCGACTCCTACATGCATCGGGATCTCACCCAATCCCGCCGCCTAATGACCCGAGGTGAGTCGGCAAACGAGTCAAAGTGAGACGCCTATCATGTAGAGTCTCAATGATGTATCGAGTCGTAAGGACTAATCAGTACAACCAAGACCTCGGACTTATCCACTCGACAAATGGTAACCACTTGGAAAGTCCGAACGAGGGTAGTTCGATAGATCACCAGGTCACTATATATCTGCATGCTCAGAACATCACAATGTTCCCTACCAATGAAACATTGTACTTCGCATCGCAGATACTAGTCTCGAGCTCGGGCGGCTTTATCCTCATTTTGACGGCCTAATCGACTAGGAACTAATTCAGAATACACAGTGACTATTAGATGTATTTCATGATAGCCGTCATACCCACTATCACATCTAACATACACTATAGTGCATTCTAGGTCTTTACTCAATGCAATTGTTAATCATCATACAACACAATGAAAGTAAAGAATGCCATAAATGAAATGCGAATATCATATATAAAGATTGTCATATACAAGAGTCTATAAACCCACACGCCACAAGTTGGCTAGTTGGGCATCTACTCTAACACTGGGTTCGTCTTGCTTAGATCTTTCGATTGATACCAGTTGGGAGTTGTAGATCGACCTGTGGAAGAAGAGCGAAGTAGTTGCAGGTTTGAGTAACTTCACGAATTCCAGTCGATGGTTTTCCCCGTTCAGATTTGGGCTTACGGCAGCTTCTGTTAAGCTTCGCCATGAGTCAGTGAGGAAGCAGACTTGAGCAGGTCGTTTGTGCCGTGCTCTGATGAGATCTGATTGAGGTTTAAGCTGGTTTGAGGTATGGATTGAGCCCATGTAAACAGCTTTGAGCATGGACATGTTTATATTTCTTGTTGTGAACCTGTATATGTGACTTTGTGAATATATTTGATTGACTATGCTCTGTTGTATGATCTGTTTCACGCACTGATTATTATATGCATTGGAATCTGATTATTGAATAGTATTCATGCATACATATTGAGCCTGATATTTGAGTGATGACCTGAGTCGAGCTAGCATTTTGATCGACCTGCTGAGTGTTCAAATGCTATCATCGGGGTGGTGGCCGGCTGCTTCATCGCGCCTAAAGAACACTGAAATGTGATGGCTGACGGGCATGAAGATCACGGACTGATGGTTGTTCCACCGGCTGATTGGCTGTGCGTGTATGAGGCTCATTTGAGATATTTGCCAGCTGAGTCATTGGCCTTGATGACCGATTCCTTTGATAGCCATCATGCATTTCATAACTTGAAGTATAGCATGTTGCATGATTTGCTGTTTTTAGATGGTTCTTCGTACTGAGGTTTGATCTTTACTTTTCCCTGTTTTTTGACTGCCTTGGTCTGTATTGTCTTTGGTAGGTTCTTCAGGGAACCAGGCTGGACAGAGTGGAGCTTCAGCTAGTCGATCCCCTTTCTGATTTAAGTCACAGTGTTATGTATTTATATTGAGCCAGGGGATGTCCTGTGCCTTTCTTTCTCTGAGGGGATCTGTAGTTGATTTACTACTTGCTATTTGTACCTGTTGATGGATTGTTTGAGTTTTGAGTTAAACTCATATTTTGATTATGAACTATGTTAAGATGATGTGTTGGATCAGGCCCAACATTTCGAAAAATTTTTAAGCCCTGATTTTGTTGCTTCCGCTTAATTGTGTATTTATCTATGTATTAGCGCACCGGGCCTGACACAGCTTTTGTAGCACAACTCTCTTTTTCATCTTTTACTTTCTCGAATAATTGAGACAACTTTTTGTACTCTTGGACCATGTCATTATTGTCGTGACTAGGTCCCTCCGTGTAAATTCTAGATTGGAGAAATCGAATACCTCCTCAGTGTCATCGGTCATGAGACAATGTACTTCATCCTCGCTTTCACTGGATGAGGATGTTCCTGAGCTGGATTCCTCTGAATCTATTTCAGCCCATGCACTCTTGTTTTACTCAGCAATCATTGCTTTCTCCGTTCTCTTCTTCCGGTAAAACTTCTTCTCTTTTTTGTCCTTGCTGGTGCTGCGATCTGGTTGCTTCTTGGCATCCAGCTTGGGCTTCATGCAGTCAACAATGAAGTGACCCGGCCTGCCACAATTATAACATTTATCGTCAGTAGAAGAAGTAGAGTTCTTTTTGTTGGAATCGAAAGAGAGGGGTTTAGAATTATACTTTCACATAAATTTCCCAAATTTCTTAATGAAAAGGGACATGGTATCGTTGTTGATCTCCTCAGCTGATTTGCTACTTGAAGGACTCTGTTCTGGTATGGTAGCAGCAAGAGCTTTGGTTGGCTGGGAAGTAGAAGTCTCAGACACTGCTCTTGTTTCCAGCTCGAATTCGTAGTTTTCAGATTAGCGAACAAATTTTGGAGCTCCAATTTATTCAGATCCTTGGACTCCCGCATTGCCATTGTCTTCACATCACATTCCTTGGGCAGTGCACGCATCACCTTCAGGGCCAGCTCCCTGTTGCTATATTCTTTCCACAGTCTGGTCAGCTCAATCACCAGTGAGCTGAACTGTTCATCGATCTCTCCCATAGTCTCCTCAGGCTTCATCCTAATCAGTTCAAATTTTTTGAGAGCCAAAGTTAACTTGTTCTCCTTGGTTTTCTCATTGCCCCCACATATCTGGGTTAGCTTCTCCCAGATTTCTTTCGCTGTTGTGCAAGTCTGGATCTTGCTGAACATGTTTTTGTCCAGCGTCTTGTATAGATATCTTTGGCTACATTGTCCATATTTGCTTTCTTCTTTTCTTCGGAGGTCCACTCCATCCTTGGCTTCTCAACCCTGAGGAGCACCCACAGTTATAGCCATAGCTGTGTTAGGCCTCATGATCTTTATGGGACCATCTGTAATCACCGAACCACATGTCGTCATCTTGAGCTACTAAGTGCGTTTGCATACGAATCTTGCACACTCGTACTCTTCCTTAGAAAACATAGGAATTTTGTTGTGAGAGATCGACATATTTAATGAATGTAAATAAACAATCTGTTCAAACACTGAGAATCCGAACTCTGATACCACTTGTTAGGATCTAAAAAGCAGCTCGGGAGTTCAGAGGGGGGGTGAATGAACTCCTTTGCTAATTTTATCAAAAAATATGTTCTAAAAAATTTTACAGCTCGTAGCTAACCTCTAATCTGTTTTACCACCTTGTAGGATCTCAATGAAAATCTGTTGTCTCGTGTAATAAAAAATTTTAAACGAATAAACAGTGAACAGAATGAATGCGTAAATGTAAAAGATAAGGTCAAGAATTTGTTTCTTGAAGTTAGGAGTATAATCTCCTACGTCACCTTCTTCCTCAACAGGAAGGTTATCCACTAAAAGATTTGATTGATACAACTCTTATAAAAACTCAATCCGACATCTAGTAGCTGCAAGAACTCCTAGTCTCTCAACAATAGAAACAAACCGCAATCTGCTCTAAGATACAATGCACACAGCTCTAAGCTGATTTGCTATTTAGCGCTCTCACTCTCTGTTTATGATTGTACAGTGTAAACTCAACACTACAGAGTGTGTGTACAAATATTGTGTGACACAAAGGATAGATAAAAATCTACGTGTGTGTGCCACTTTCTGTCTGAGCTGGTTTAGAGTATGATCTCTGTTTTTTCTCTTGAAAGCTTGTAAGTTCGTTGATTCAGCGGTTCGAAAGTTATGTGAGAAATCGGTGCCTTCTGCTGAACTGCTTCTCCAATTTATACCCTTGGGATACAAAGGTAATAAATGTTACCAGTAGACACGTCGTGTGTTTCCAAGGTGAGATAACTGCGACGTCTTAAATGCTTGTACTATATACGTACACCTCCATAAATGCTTTTCCCTTTTAGCATACTCTGCGTCGTATTTAGCTGAAGACATATGTGAGGTCCGGGGCTCAAAAGAGGGCGAGGATGATTGCCGGTTCCAAGAGGTTGCACGGACAATGAGCGGCTCCTGACAAGCTTTTAGAGGCGAAGGGGAACATGAATGAACCGATCTCACATCGGAATGAGAGGGATTACGAGACTGGGAATTTATAGATATAATTGAGGTTATTTGAGGAAGGCTTATCAGATTTAATTGGTGCTACTCATACCAACAAAGTTCATCTTCTTTTCGGGAGATTCATTTAAGAACCCCAAAGTTAAGCATGCTTGACTTGGGACAATTTTTTGGATTGGTGACCCCCTGGGAAGTTTCTCAGGATGCGTGCGAGTGAGGACAAAATACGCTGAAAATATCAGTGTTGGTATAGTGGGGACAGTCGTTAAATCTGGGCGTTACAGTTGGTATCAGAACCGACCTCTCTTGGCAGGCTTTAGAAGCGAATGGGCACATGAATGAACCGATCCCACATCGGAATGAGAGGGATTGCGAGACTAAGAAGTTATAGATGTAACTGAGGTTAGTTGAGGAAGACTTATCAGATTTAATTGGTACTACTCATACTAACAATGTGCATCTTCTTTTCGGGAGCTTATCACTTAAGAACCCCAAAGTTAAGCGTGCTTGACTTGGGACAATTTTGGGATGGGTGACCCCCTGGGAAGTTTCTCAGGGTACGTGCGAGTGAGGATAAAACACGCTGAAAAGATCAGTGTTGGTACAGTGGTGGCAGTCGTTAAATCTAGGGCGTTACAGCATATCTCTGTATATCTGAGATTAGATCAAAGTAGTTACAACGACTGCAAATCAATACAGAGAAGTCAAACACTTCACATCAATCTGTCGACACCTCAAGATGTTATGAAATGCATTTTGCCAAGTTGTCTTTACTCAGCCGGTTTTCCGATCTGTTTTCTGCGTAGATCTCTCTAATCTGGTCTAAGCTAATCTGCTCAAATCTGCTTCTAAGTTGTTCCAGATATTACTCTTAGTTCACAACTGTGTTCTTCTACAGAAACACAAGCCTTCTTGATTGCATCAATCTCTTCTAAAAGAATCTGACTTGTCCTTCACTAACGCTATCGCTGAACCAATTCCGCTCTGAGCTGTTCTCAACTGATCGAATACAAACTGTTCTTATCTGATCTGTTTTGATATACTATGCTCTTGTAAATTGATCTGAACTTAATCTGCTCTTCTTTCAATCGAAAACTTAACTAGATGCCTGATCTGTTTATCTGAGCTGATTTGTCTTTAACCAACTTAACTGAACTGCCTGAGCTGGTTTGTCCTTAACCAGCTTTGCTCTAGTCTCTAAGTCTCTGAGCTGGTTTGAATGTAACCAGCTTAGCCCCGATCTGGTTTCTATAATCAACACAGTATATTCTGTCTTGAACTGATCGATACATTTCTGAGCTGATTAATCTCTTTTATTTGTCTTCACCAAAACTTATAAATTAACTCCAACAATTTATAATATATTCGAATGATTCGAATAATAACAGGATAAATTAGCAACTACGAAAATAAAATAACACGATATTATGGAAGTTTTAAGGTTAAACCATTCTATGTATCTCCTTCTTACACTAAGACAAAAATTTAATAGAGACTTTGATTTACAAATTGTGTTGTAACGACTCACTTCACTTGGGACTAATCCACTCTCCATAATAAAACTTCTAGTAGCTACTTCGACAAATACAAACAGTAGCTTGATGTTTGAATCCTAAGATTCAATTACAACACTCGCTCAAATAAGTAGATAACCTGCTGAGTTATTGTGTAGACGAGTTGATCCTGAGATAGTTTGTAAGACTTGGGAGTGTGTGCTAGCGAGTAGCTTGATAATGTCATTGCAAGTGTGTTCAAAATCTTTCGAGCAAGATTTCTTGAGAGCATAAAGAGTTAGAGATGTTGCTAGAGAGACTTCAAAGTTTGATATATTTTCTTTCTATAGCATAATTCTCTAATTATCAAATCCTCTCTAATAAAAACCTAGTTTTTGCTTGACTAGCTTGAGGATAAGCAAACTTCATTTTGAAGTTGTTAACATATAGTGCAAATTTTGGCTCTCACTAGCTAGGTTTCTTCTGTAAAAAATTGTAAAACAAAGTGGGGTAATGCCTGTTTGTTCAATAAATTATGTATTGTTTTTTACAATAAAATCATATCACAGAATAAAAATACAGTAGGGGGAATTCATATCTCTTAATAAATAAGTAAAGAATGACTATAGATGTATTTTCTGTTTATGAAGAAAGCTTTTTTATTACTCTATAATCAAGACTTCATATGTATCTCGTTATATGAGCCTCGTTTACTGATTAACTTCGGTGTCATAGTTCATCATTTATTCTAATACCAAACAAATTTATAAAAACCCAATTAGGATCTAAATCCTTATATCTAATTTTTATGGGGTGAATTATACATTGGTGTTTTCTTATAGGAGGTTTTCGTGCAAAAAATCTCAATTATTATATAACTCGATGCAAATATCAGATGAATAATAATAATAATAAAAAATATATCTTATCGTTTGTACGAAACCTATGATCTCATGCTACCAAACTTCCATCTACCAGCCAGGGGCGAAACCAGGAAATTGGGCGGGGGGCTGGGCTTAATAATTTTTTTTCTGGGGGGCTGGGCTTAATATTTTTTTTTTTTTACATTAAAATATGTATATTATATATATATATATACATGGGCCTTTTGGGGCTAGCCTGGGCTGCCCATGAGAAGATCCGCCCCTGGACACCAATGTCTGTGAATAATCCTTTGCGGTAATCATGAAGCTTGAGCTAGAGACTCTTCTGCCTTACGATGAATACTGATTCTTAAGTGGTAAGAAAGGATCCTCGACGAAAGACGTATCTAAATGTGTAATCTATCCACATGGAGTAACTAGCTTCTTTGCTAAAAACCATAGACACCACTGAATTTTCTTAATCACAACACCTTCTGCCACGCCCCGAGACCGAGACTCATGACATCGGCAATATTAAATAATTATAAAATTGTAAAACATTAAGCCTCATAGCATAGCTCAAACCAGTCTATTACATAACCAAAATACAATTGTTTTTACATCTGAAAACAACGTCTGAATAACAGAGTTCGGAAGCGAAAAATAAATACATTAATAAAATTTGAATCTTCACAAGCCCCAGAACAGCTCTTGTTCCTCTCCTTCAACCTGTTCTTCGTTCTTATCTGGGTGGAGAAGTAAGGGGTGGGTGTTTGGGGAAACACTCAGCAAGTGGGAGATACATCGGCTTTGACCAGATGATGATGAAGACGAAGATGATGATGATGATGATTATATGATGATGATGATCAATATTATTATTATTATTATTATTATTATTATTATTATTATTATTATGATTATTACTATTATTATTATTATCATTATATATTATTATTATTATTATTATTATTATTTTAATGATCCATTTAAATTCAGGCCCAAATGGACCACAAATTTCGACGAAGTTAGTTTTTTATGAACTGTTGCAGTAAAATACATGCTTTTTAAAAATATACGAGCTGATATGTTTTCAATATCTTATATTTCATTTATTTTTAATTAAGTTCCTATTTACGTTATTGATAAAATTTGTAGATCCTGTTAGATTTATTATAGTCTTTTAGCTATTATCCTACGATCAAGTTCGATCATTCTCCTCCAATGTAGTTAAATATTAAAATCATTACGATAATTTTATATTATGTGGTCAATTTTTTTTTGGAATTAGGGATAGAAGAGAGTCTAACTTACGCTTGAGTAGCTCATGAGCTCTAGGTCAAAAATCAAGTCAAACTTAATTTAACCAAACTCGAGTCGAATCGAGTAGCTTGATTATTCACTTTAAACGAGCTTAATTTTTATTTTTTTGTTTTGAGCTTTTTGATCAATTAAATATTTTTTCAATATGTACATGTATGTAAATACAAGATTGAAGAGTTGTGACTCTCTCTCACCTTCGAACTTTTTGAAGAGTTGTTGATCTAGAACATATACATGATACATTAGACTGGACCTAACAACATTTCGGATAAGATAAGGGATTATCGATGTAAAGACAACTCAGTTTAGAACAAAGTACAACTCAGTTTAGAATAAAGTGTTTTCGAAACGAACCAAACTCTAGAATTTTTTTTTTAGTAAAGTGAAGTGCGGAATAAACATTCTTTAAAAATATAACTCAATCATTAAAACATTTTCTCAACGTAACTATAAAGGCATAAATGAATAAACATCTCAAAAGATGAAATCATTCACTCTGGTTTAAAATCAACGTGAAAACGCTGTATTTGAAAATGTCTAATAAATGAAAGCCTCTGAAGTGGTCACGGGGTAACAGCCGCAGCGGACGATCAGAGGTCCCCACCCCCAGTCGATATGAAATCAACAGCAGGATGACCTGCACCATTGAAATCAAGTGAACCTAAAGGCTCAGCATTCTCTATCTGATAATAACAAACTACATATAATAAAATCGCATGCAAGCACATAAACATCGTAAAATAACTTAAAACGTGCGTGCCTGAATAAACGTAAATCATGATTTAGAAAATGATCATACTAGTGCATAGTAGTATATCATAACATAATGATGCATGAACATAACATAAAAGTCGTATGAGTCGTATCAATGATGTGTGAGCCATTATACATTAATGATTGATCAATCATAAAAACCAACATACGCGGCGACGCAATTTACCCGACCTTTCTCAGGATTCCAAACACCTCTATGCTGCCACTTCACCATACCGTGAACACATGGATCCATAAGCTCATTATAAAATTAACAGAGGTTCATCGGGCCAGCATCCCGACTCCGCTCACATTACTTGCCATAACCACTTCAATCCCTCAAAATTATTTTTCTTTCTTTCATGTCTTTAACATTTCGTAAAACTTTCATGATGCGTGTACGTTATAAAATATGCAGGTTAAAAGGTTTAGCCCATCAATATATATTTAATATTTTTTTAAACATTAACGGTTTCATCTACGTAAAATGCTACATATATAATTAAATATATATTTACGGACTTCTAAATTTTTTCTTCCTCGGTCAAGGACTGATTAAGTGACTGGACCACTAACTATAAGCTTAAAAGCCCAGACCTAGTCTTAAAATGTAACTTAACCCATTAAACTAAAAATAAGATTTCAAAATTGATAAAAGTACTCGGTCCTACAACTTAAAGCCAGACAATAAAATTTGACTAAATAACATTCCCACTCACTAAAATCAGACTTTAAAATTTAAAACAAACATTAGGCCCATAAATAAAAAAATATTTAGACTTTAAAAATTTTTACTTAACATATGCGGCCCATTACATTTAAAATTTGACTCTAAACTTTAAAATAAAAAAATCCTGTCCAAAAATAAATAACGCGAACCCAAATTAAAATAATTTGTCTCGACCCCTTACTGCCCCGACCCTGTTCGATCGAACTGCCCCAATCGGTCAAACCGAACCGACCGACACCACTCAAAACCCTAGCCGTCGCCGCCAACACACTCAATAATCAACCCTTCGTCCGACCTTTTCCGGCCGCCCTTGGCCGGAACCCCGCCGGCAGGACCCCCCCAGGTCCGGCTGTCCCTCTAGGCCGAGCTATGACTCGAATCATGTGGTGTATGGTTCGGCCGACGCATGCAATGAAGCAACCATGCGTGGCTCGATGGTGGCGGCCAAATGCCGCGACCTTGGCTCGACCAGGCGGTCGAGCCACCCCCTTCCTCGCCTTGGACCATCACCGATCCTCCATGAACCGAACCCCAGTCCTATGAACCATCCGTGACCGAAGAACATCAAAGGATTTAGCATAAACGTGATAATAATCATGATCAATGCATGGATCGCAAACAACAACAGTAGATCGAATATTACGTATAAAAATCATGCAATATCTCATGAAAACAGTATAATATGATTTAAATGGTGAGAGAAAGGGAGAATAGAGCATGCATTTTTAAAGAATTACGAGGAATACGCGTTATCGGAGTGGAGGACAAGAGATTGGGACGATCAACCTTGAAATCTCACCAAAACTTGATGGAACTCGAGCACAAGGGGAGAGGGAGTGTGAAAGCATGGGGGAGTGAGGGAGGAGGAGGGTTTTTCGAAAATTATGGTGTGAAGAATGAGTAGTCCCAAAAGACCCCTCCAAAGATTTTTAATTAGAAAAATAATAGAGTTTTCTCTCACTAACCCGCCAATAAAAAATGTTGATTCAAACTCCAAAATTAAACTTTAAACTTCTAATTTTCGTAATATAAAATCCTCCAATTTTTAAAATGAAGTAAAGTTCATTAAAATAGCTTGTATAGACGAAAAAACGGGTTCCTCTCGACAAATATGCATAAAAATCTTATTTTTCGTAAATACTGCTTAAAATAATAAACTTTTGCTCTTAAAAATCTGAGGGCTTAAGAATTTAAATAAACTTACACCTCGATCGTTCCCAGTCTCGTCCATGCGTCCGGAACTCATGCATAAAAATCTTATTTTTCGTAAATACTGCTTAAAATAATAAACTTTTGCTCTTAAAAATCTGAGGGCTTAAGAATTTAAATAAACTTACACCTCGATCGTTCCCAGTCTCGTCCATGCGTCCGGAACTCAATCAGGCTACTAAAATGTCATGAACATCTTAAAACATCAAATTATCACTTAATCACATAAAATGACATATAATTTTCTAAAAACTAATTTTCCCCCTAGCCATGCACTCATTCTCACATAATCAGAATTTCTGGGCATTACAACTCTCCCCTCCTTAAAGAAATTTCGTCCCCAAAATAAGTTACGTACCGAAAAGCTCTGGATAGCGCGTCATCATATCGGCCTCGGTCTCCCAGGTAGCCTCATCCTCTTAGTGATTCTGCCACCGGACCTTGACCATCGGAATACACCGCGCCCTAAGCCTGCGTTACTCTCCTGCCAAGATCTGTACTGGTCGCTCCTCAAAATATAGGTCTGTGCTAACTGAAGCGGCTCAAAATCTAGCACATGCGACGGATTCGGGACATACTTTCGTAGCATGGATACATGAAACACATTATGCACTGCTGACAGAATGGGTGGTTGTCAGGCCCCGTGCTAATCAACTAAGATTAAAGCACAATTAAGCACGTAATCACAGAAGCATAAAATAGGGCTTAAAAATTTTTCGAAATACATGGGCCTGAACTCAAAATCGTCATTCAAAATAATGCATACTCAAAATAGGATTTAACTCAAAATCCAAACACAGACAGGTAATCAAATAAATCTCAATACAGATCCCCAACATACATAGAAACTCAGGGCATCCCCTAGTTCAATACATAATATAAATACACTGGGACTCAACCAAACGGGGATCTACTAGATGCGGCTCCACTCCCTGCCAGATTTCCTGTGGCTCCTGCAATGGGTAACACAGACCCAAGAACACAAAAGCAGGAAAAGAAATACGAGGTCAAGCCTCAGTACAAAGCGCACTAAGACAACAACTCATAAACATGCAGTATATCAAAACATGAATGCATGAGGGCTGTCAAAGAATAGGTCATCTAGGCCAACGAGTCAGCTGGCAAATCAAAGGCGAGCCTCTATACCACGCACAGCCAATCAGTCGGTGTCGGTCCGTGATCTTCAGGGCTGGCCACTCAATTACCCATCACAGCTCGGTGGTATTCAGACAACACCTTTCAGTCGGTCACCACTCCGATGATAGCGTTGGACCTTTCAGGCACGACACATCTATCTGCCGATCACAACGTGGCTCTTTCTAGGGTTCTCAATCAATCATCAGGCTCAATATGCATGCATGTATGCCATGAAATTCAAATCTGATTTCAACATGCCCAAATTACGTAAATAGAACATAAATTCAGGTATGAGCCTCAACTGTTCACGTAAAGCACAATAATCACACAAACAGTTTCCACAGAGCATCATTCATGCTTCAAAACACTACACGCTTATGCCAAAGCTGTAATCAGAAGCTCAATTCGTACCTCAATGCTCAGATTCTATCTCAAATATCTCACCAGGACACGGAAACACAGCCTTCACTAGTCTGCTCCTTCGCTGGACTCGGCAAACACAGCAGGAACTGCCTGGGAGCTCAAATCTGTCAAGACATCTCATAACTTAGCTCAAATCTGAACTTCTACATCTTACCGCCTATGGATAAAACCCATATTGTTTCTACCTATCAACGCTGGTTCTAACAACTAGAACTAAGCTCAATTGAGTAAGAAACTGTGAGGATTCAGATTTAGATTATTGGTTAATTTTATTGTTGGGTTTAGCCACATGAATTTGAAGATTAAGAGTTGTCGAATTCCTCCAAATATTGAATCAACCGTGCTGTAGCCAACGACTGGTAGGATTTTGAATTTGATGGTTACTGTAGCTTGCAGCTGGTGGAAATGGAAAAGCAGTTGTTGCGCTTGTGTTGCGTCTGGAAGTCGTTGCGCTCGTGAGAGAATGACCAATCGAAGAATGGAAGAACCAGTCGCGAGAGGAATGGTGTTGCGACTGGATGAGCAGCTGCGGGTAGCGATACTCGCGTGAGTTACGGCGTCTTTTGATTTAGTTGAACC
>KV007460.1:43964-56443 GCA_001598015.1 Dorcoceras hygrometricum
AGTTGATAGACTGGTCTAGCTATCCGATTTCTTGATAGCCCTCATGCATTCATAGCATTGATTTATAGCATGTTGCATGTTTATCTGCTTTGATAGCTCTTCGTACTGAGGCTTGACCTCGTACTTGTTTTTCCTGCTTTTGTTGTTTGGGTCTGCGTGCCCATTTGCAGGAGTTTCAGGTAACCAAGCTGGGCAGAGTGGAAGTTCAGCTGGTCGATCCCCTCATCCCTGAGTCCCAGTTTATTTATGATATGTATTGAATCGGGGGATGTCCCTTGTTTTATTTGTATTTGGGGATCCATATTTTGAATTGAACTATGTGGCTACTTGCGGTATGAGTTTGAGTTAACTCATATTTTGAGTATTGAATATTTTGAATGTATGATTTGAAGTTCAGGCCATTGTACTTCGAAAAATTTTTAAGCCCTGATTTTAAGCTTCCGTGATTATGCGCTTATTTATGTGTTAATCGATAGTAATTAGCACGGGGCCTGACAGGAACTCTTACCCAGAAGCTCAAATGAACTAAGAAATTCTCGGGTCAACTGTCGCAGAAATTCACGAACACAGAGATTCCTTCGTGCTCCTCCTATGCGTCGAATCAGGTCACCTAACTGGTAACAATCGAAAGAGCTAAGCAAGACGAGTTCATCGCCACCGGTCTTTCTCTAAAAAACGGCGGAAATTGACGGCAAATCGGAGAAATAATGCTCGGTGAACAGTAAGGGTTTTGAGGGTATCGGGGAAGGAGATAGGAAATGTCGGTTCGAAAATACGCTAAGTTTCAATCAGCACTTGTATTTAAATCCTCGAATTCAGCTTCTGTTCTTATCAACTCAGATCCCACCTTACACTACAGCAGGAATCCTCACATCTGAGTCCAACGCTTACTCACAGCTGGCTCAGCTGTCACAAACCAGACTTCGCAACACTCCACTACGCATAACAGCAAACGACGTCGCGCTAACTAATCAAAATGACGTAGAAGAGCTTCAACAGCTGGAACAGATCTCTCTCTCGCTAGCAACATCTGAACAACGCTAACAACAACAGTCAACTCAGATGTGTTGACCAACACGTGACAGCTTCTCACATCCGTGCGCTAACACAAACAGATGTCTCTCGCTACTCTCATATCAGCGCTCGCTAGCTACACAGCACTATTGACTAGCGTTGACATCTGAATCACGCCACTGCTGAGTACTCACATCTGAATGCTCACAAATTCCCGCGCAAAGACGCTGCTGGCTCATCTTCTTCCAGCGATGATCCTCAAGTCAGAATTACTACTGGAATCACATCTCTTATCGAAAGATTCAATGAATCAACTCCAAATTCAACACAGATTTCTCCCGATAGCGCCTAGCGACTCAAAGCTGAACAACTCTAAACCAAAATCTGAAATTTGAAAATCAATATCTCTCGATTAATCAAAATTTTCAAATCTCAATCCTCACAGTGGTAGTGCTATTCGATATGCCAGCGTACCGATCCTCTCCAAAATCTCGAATGGTCCAATGAATCTCGAACTGATCTTGCCTCTCCGGCCAAAATGTTAGAGTAGATGCCCAACTAGCCAACTTGTGGCGTGTGGGTTCATAGACTCTTGTATGAAACGATCTTTATATATGATATTCGCATTTTATTTATGGCATTCTTTACTTTCATTGTGTTGTATGATGATTAACAATTGCGTTGAGTAAAGACCTAGAATGCACTATAGTGTATGTTAGATGTGATAGTGGGTATGACGGCTATCATGAAACACATCTAATAGTCACTGTGTATTCTGAATTAGTTCCTAGTCGATTGGGCCGTCAAAATGAGGATAAGGCCGCCCGAGCTCGAGACTAGTATCTGCGATGGAAGTACCATCAACTATGGGTGTACGTCGATGCTACCCGTATACATGGCCTGACTCATATTATTGAGGGGGTCATGTATGCCGGAAAGCTGTCCACGCCATTGACAATTTTTGTGAGTCGGTTGGAACTCCCTTTTAACGTTGGCTCATATTATTGGGGACGTTAAGGGGACCGTCCTTCAAGACTCAATATTGATGGGTCATCTTGACACGTGATAGTAAACGGCGTCATATTATTGGGCCCTTACTGGACGTGAGGTGAATACATGGAGGTTGCACCGGTTGCAATCGGAAACTACCTTTTGGGGGTCGGGTTGGCTGATATTATTCGGGACCATGATCGCTTGATTGGGCTCCGTGTACCCACTAAAGAAACTTGCTTTCTCGATTTCATTAGAGGGTGGTGAAATCGTTAAAATAGTGGGAGGGTAATTCATAAAACTTAACGACCTTGTTTTATGTCTTAGATATTATTTTATATATAGTTAGTGATGATTGTCTGTTTCCTTTTCAGTATAACTGCATTAATAATGTCTTCGTTCAAAAACCCACTCGCTGCTATACTGAATAGCAACAAGTTCACCGGTCTGAACTACCAAGACTGGCTCCGCAACCTCAACCTTGTGTTGGCTTCGGAAAAACTTCTTTATGCGATAGAGAAGTGCCCTCCGAAGGAAGCCCCTGTCGATATCAGCCCTGAGGAGCTGGTTACGCTTAAACAATGGTGGGACGACGAGGCGAGGTTAAAATGCTATGTGATGGCGTCGATGTCCAATGAAATGCAACGGCGCTTTGAGAAGACAAAGTATGCTGCTGACATACTTTTTCATCTCAAAGAGCTGTACGGGGAGAACTCTCGACATGAGAGGTTCACAGCTGTCAAGGAGCTTATGACGAGCCGCATGCGCGATGGGACTTCGGTCCGCGAGCATGGGGTTCGTATGATTGGGCTAGTTGAAAAGCTGTCGGGCCTTGATATCACACTTCCACACGAGCTCTCTGTGGATGTGATTCTCCTCTCACTGCCAGCTGCATTCGACCCCTTTGTGGTCAACTTCAACATGAACAAGCTGGCAGTCACCCTTGAAGAGGTGGTTAACATGCTTTTAGTGTTTGAAGGAACCATAAAGAATGACAAGCCCGTCCTCCTTATGGGCTCTTCTTCCTCTGCGAAGAAGGGGCCCAGACGCAAGGGAAAGAAGCGTTCTGCCCCTGCAAAGGAGGAAAAGCCCACCAAGAAGCCAAAGGCAAAGGCTTCCAAGCCAAACAAGCATGAGGATGTTTGCCACCACTGCCACAAGCCTGGGCATTGGAGGAGGAACTGCAAGGAGTACCTCGAGCAGTTGCGAACTGCAAAAGGTATGTTCTACATAGAAATAAATATGTCTCTAAATTCGACTTCTTGGGTACTTGATACCAGATGTGGATCTCATATCTGCAATGATTTGCAGGTGATGACAAGAAGCCGACATCTTAGAGAGGGTGAGACCCACTTGAGGCTGGGCAATGGAGCAAGAGTTGCTGCAGTAGCCATAGGAGATATTTATTTACTTTTGTTTTAAGATTTTAAGTTGTTGTTACGAGACGTTTTGTTTGTTCCTTAATTGATTAAAAACATTATTTCTATTCCTATGCTTGATAGTGATGGATATTCTTGTATGTTTGATAATTCGATTTGCAATATTTACAAGAATGAATGTTTAATTGGAATTGGGGAACGCGAAAACGACTTATACACCTTAAAATTAAAACAAGTTCCAACTCGCGATGTCGAAGCACATACAACAACGATTAAAAGGAAATACGATAACTTGAACCCAGCACAACTTTGGCACGCTACGCTAGGTCATATTTCTCTAAGTAGGATGAACAAGTTAGTTAGGAATGACATGTTTGATCTGTCAGACATTAATCCCTACCAACTTGTGAGTCTTGTCTCAAGGGAAAGATGACTAAGCAACCCTTCAAGGACAAGGGTGAGCGTGCTCAAGGCCTATTGGATTCGATCCATACTGATGTGTGTGGTCCATTTAGTATTGGTACTAAATACGGCCACACATACTTCATCACCTTTACCGACGATTACTCTAGGTATGGGTACTTGTACTTAATGAAGCACAAGTCTGAATCCTTTGAAAGGTTCAAAGAATTCAAGGCTGAAATAGAAAATCAATTAGGCAAAAGTATTAAAGCACTTCGATCCGATCGAGGTGGTGAATACTTTGAGTGCTGAATTTCAAGACTATCTGAAAGAGAATGAGATTCTCGCACAGTGGACCCCTCCGGGCACACCACAACTCAATGGTGTAGTGGAGCATCGTAATCGAACCCTGTTGGACATGGTTCGATCTATGATGAGCTTCACTGAACTTCCTACCTCGTTTTGGGGCTATGCGCTCGAAACGGCGGTAATGTTGTTGAACAATGTCCACACCAAGGCAGTGGATAAGACTCCGTATGAGATATGGATGGGCAAACCACCCAAGTACTCATACATGAGGATTTGGGGATGTCCTGCTTACGTGAAGCAGACAGTGGGAGATAAGCTGTATATGAGATCCATCTTATGCTACTTCATTGGGTATCCAAAGAATTCCATTGGATACTACTTCTACTATCCCAGCGAAACAAATATGTTTGTTTCTAGGAATTCCACCTTTATGGAAAGGGAATTTCTACTTGATAGAAAAGGCAAAATAGTAGAACTCGAAGAGGTTCGAGATCCAATCGAAGTACCAAGTGAATCTCCTGCACCTCCAGAGCCAGTACCAGAAATGGTCGCACCTAGGAGATCCGAAAGGGTTCCTAGGTCTCCTGAGAGATATGGTTTTCTCCTTGAAGATGATCAAGATGATCAAGTTGTTGGATCTGATCCAAGAACTTTCAAGGAGATAATTTTCGATGCAGATTCTAATTTGTGGCTTGAAGCAATGCAGTCTGAGTTTGACTCAATGCATGCGAACCAAGTTTGGACTCTTGTTAACCCTCCCGAAGGAATTGTTCCTATTGGATGCAAATGGGTATACAAGAGGAAACTTGGGCCTGATGGTAAGGTAATGAACTACAAGGCACGACTGGTCGCGAAAGGTTACACTCAGAGGCAAGGTGTTGACTATGATGAAACCTTCTCGCCAGTCGCAATGTTCAAGTCAATCAGAATCTTGTTAGCCATAGCCGCATGGTACGACTATGAGATATGGCAAATGGATGTGAAAACTGCGTTCCTTAATGGAAACATTAAGGAAGAGATCTATATGACGCAGCCTGAGGGTTTCACATCTGTTGGAAGCGAGCATAAGGTATGCAAGCTTCAGAGATCGATCTACGGTCTCAAACAAGCATCACGAAGTTGGAACCTGAGATTCGATGAAACAATTAAGGAATTCGGTTTCATCAAGAATCCCGAGGAGCCATGTGTGTATAAGAAGGTAGTTAAAAGCACTGTGACATTCCTTGTACTTTACGTTCATGACATTCTACTCATTGGGAATGATGTAGGAATGCTGCAGTCAACTAAAGTCTGGTTGTTTAGTAGATTTTCAATGAAGGACATGGGTGAAGCATCCTATATTCTTAGAATACAGATCTATCGGGATAGATCGAAACGGATGCTCGGACTCACCCAAGCCACCTACATCGATACCATACTTAAGAGGTTCTCTATGGAAGAGTCCAAGAGAGGACACCTACCTATGTGCCACGGGGTCACTCTATCTAAGTCTATGTGTCCAAAGACTGATGAGGAGATAGAGAGTATGACACGTGTGCCATATGCCTCGGCAATAGGTAGTATTATGTATGGCATGATCTCGACTAGACCGGATGTCGCATATGCTCTGAGTGTCACGAGCCGCTACCAAACCAACCCCGGCCAATTATATTGGAAGGCTGTGAAGGATATTCTTAAGTACTTACGAAGGACTAAGAATATGTTCATGGTCTATGGGGGTGGTGAACTGAAACTGGAAGGCTACACTGATTCTAGCTTCCAATGTGACGTGGATGATTCGAAGTCTACCTCTGGATTTGTATTCATGCTCAATGGTGGTGCTGTCTCTTGGAAGAGTTCCAAGCAAGACACCATCGCGGATTCAACCACTGAGGCTGAGTACATTGTAGCATCAGCTGCTGCTAAGGAGGCCGTTCGGATAAGGAATTTCGTCCAAGAGTTGGGCGTCATTCCTGATGGAGTTGGTCCAGTCCCAATGTACTGCGACAACACGGGTGCCGTTGCGCAAGCAAAGGTACCTAGGTCTCACCAAAGATCCAAACATATACTGAGGAAATACCATATAATCCGTGATATTGTGGCTAGAGGTGACATAGCAGTTGAGAGAGTCGCCTGTGCGGACAACGTTGCTGATACACTTACGAAGCCTTTGCCAGGATCGTTGTTTGAAAAACATCGTGAAACAATGGGACTGCGTCTGATGAGTAGTTGGCTTTAGGGCAAGTGGGAGATTGTTAGATTAGATGCCCAACTAGCCAACTTGTGGCGTGTGGGTTCATAGAATCTTGTATGAAAAGATCTTTATATATGATATTCGCATTTTATTTATGGCATTCTTTACTTTCATTGTGTTGTATGATGATTAACAATTGCGTTGAGTAAAGACCTGAAATGCACTATAGTGTATGTTAGATGTGATAGTGGGTATGACTGCTATCATGAAACACATTTAATAGTCACTGTGTATTCTGAATTAGTTCCTAGTCGATTGGGCCGTCAAAATGAGGATAAGGCCGCCCGAGCTCGAGACTAGTATCTGCGATGCGAAGTATCATGTTTCATTGGTAGGGAACATTGTGATGTTCTGAGCATGCAGATAGATAGTGACCTGGTGATCTATCGAACTACCCTCGTTCGGACTTTCCAAGTGGTTACCATTTGTCGAGTGGATAAGTCCGAGGTCTTGGTTGTACTGATTAGTCCTCACGACTCGAAATGACATTGAGGCTCTACATGATAGGCGCCTCACTTTGACCCGTTGGCCGACTCACTTGGGGTCGTTAGGCGGCGGGATTGGGTGAGGCCCCGATGCATGTAGGAGTCGATGCATCGTTGTCGAGGATTCACCGCTCGCAGACATGCGTGGATATCCTATGCTATCTGAGGGGATAATAGTGTATAAATCTCTGGCCAGAGTACTAGAAGTGTTTTAGTTAAATGGGTTTACCTAGTTACACTCACGATGTCACTATTCGATCTCCAAGATGTATGCATAGCTATCGGATCTCTAACGACTCTCGATTTACCAATGGTCGTTGATCTGATAGGAATATATGGATTGAAAGGACCGTACTGTACACTAACCACGACCAACTGGTTCTTGCAGGCACTATCAGTGATACCTAGGGGATCATGGGGCGATGTTGCTAGATGCTCTTACCATGATCCGATGGGCAAGCCCGGAATTGTGATTCCGGAGCCACAATGGTTGTGGGCCCACGGCTAGCTGTATCCATGAACCATTGAGGGTCACACAAGTCCTGGATTCAAGATTCCCGCACGGATACTGAGCTCAATGTGTTGAGCATATGAAGAGGATTTTTGGAAGTTCGACTTCCAAAAAGTCAACGGGGGTCAAATCGTGATTTCCCGCTGTTGAGGGGCAAAACGGTCATTTTGCCATTTAGGGTTTGATGATCTGAAAAATTGTTTTCACATCATAATATTCAGTTTTGGAAACTGAGTTGATCGGTCCGATCTGATCGGCGATCGGAGTTGTAAAAAAGTCGTAGTGATGGATATCGTCATTTGGACCCGGGCCCGTTGGCCGGTCCAAGTCCATCACTAATCTACTTAAAGTAGACAAGGGCTTCATTATTCAAAAAATACACTTGTATTACAACATACTCTAACCCTAAACCTAAAGCTCTCGGCCGCCTCTCCCTCCTCTCCACGCCGCCGCCGCCGTGCCCGCCACGCGCCGCCGCCGTGCCCGCCACGCGCCGCCGCGCCCCTGGCCGGAGTTGCTCCGGCCAAATTTTCGAGGAGAATCCATCCGCGCTTATCTCGTCAGGCCTTCTAGTGCAGGCTGACGAAGGAGTCTCCCTTCCGGTCGTGGACCTGATTGACGAATCTACAGCCATCTACCGTGAAGAGCCGGTCTTCTTGTAATTCCGGTTGGAGCCAGGCGCAATTCGCCAGCAAGGTAACTGACTAAACGCCCTATGAATGGTTCATAGTTTGCAGTAGTTTTTAATTGTATTGAACATTTCCCGGCCTAATTTTATTCTTCCGCTGCCTCGCCGGGAGACGGGATCCGGATCCGCCACGGTTCCACAACACAAAACGCATCACGCCCTTCTTGGGCGATATACTCACGAATACGTGATCCCCTACGGCCAACTCCAGGTCTCGTCGTCTATGATCGGCATAACTCTTCTGACGACTCTAGGCTGTCCTCATCCGATCACATATCCTGGTCACAATGTCCGTTGTCTGCTGCACCATCTCTAGTCCAGCCAATGCTCTCTTTCCAACCTCGTCCTAGTGCACGGGAGACCTACATCTCCTCCCTTACAGAGCCTCGTAGGGAGTCATCCCAATCGTCGCCTGAAAGCTGTTATTGTACGTGAACTCTACCAAGGGCAATCTAGAATCCCAAGTACCCTGAAAGTAGATTACACATGCTGTAACGCCTAGAAATCCTGAATACGTAGAAATGAGTGCATGACTAGGGGAAAAATCATTTTAGAATTTTACATGCCATTTTATATGATTTATTTATGATTTTAATGTTACATGATACGCATGTTCCATTTTTTTAGTCTGTTTGAGTTCCGAACGCGTGGACGAGACTAGGGACGACCGAGATGAAAATAATTTTAGATTTTTAAGTCCTTAGATTTTTAAGAATGAATATATTATTTTAAGCAGCAAATTTCTGAAAATTGGGTTTTTTATGATTATTTTTAGGGAAGCCCGTTTTTTCGCCTATACGGGCTATTTTAATGTATTTTAAAATTGGGAAGGCCTTCAATTACGAAAATTAGAGATTTTAAAGCCAAGTTTAAAGTTTTTAATCAACACTTCAATTTAGTGGAGGGTAAGATTATAAAACTCCTTTTTATTTTCTTAATTAAACATGAGGGGTCATTATTGTCACCACCCATTCTTTCAAACATAAAATTTTTGTAACCTAGCCTTCACTCTTCCTCCTTAGAGTCTTCCCATCCTCCCTCAAGCATCCCCAACGTTTTCTTCAAGTTCTAGGGTGATTCAAAGGCGGTCTTGTCCCGATATCGTGTCCTACACGCCGGTAACTCGCAGATCTCCTCTTTCTCCAATTCAGACATGTAATATCTATTCTTTTTATCACCATTTAAGCTATAATAAACTGTTTTAATGAATGATTGAATGTTTTGCATGTTATTTCATTAGATCTATGCACAATTGTATTATATCCATGCATGACTCATGTTTGTCTTTATGGTTTTGATTTGATCATGTGTTGCTTCTGCAAAGGGCTGTTCAATGGGCCTAGGTATGGTTCATGGTAGTCCAAGGGAGTGCTAGAGGTGGCTCATAGAGGTTGATGTTGAGGCTTGATCACGGTTGGACGTGGCTGGTCGGGCAGCCGCGTGATGTGCGACGCACGTCGCTAGTGCAATGCTTTGGCCGAACCATGTGGCTCATGGTTCGAGCCGTGGCTGGTCCAGTAGGGCCCGCTGGACCTGGGGTTGGCCAGCCGACGGGGTTCCGGCCATGGGAGGCAGGAGCTGGGTGGTTGAAGGCTAGGAGCGGCGGCTGGTCGGGTGTGCATGGAGGCGTGCGTGTAGATGTGTTAGGGTTTTTGTGTGTGTGGGTCCGGTTTGTCGAGGGTCGAGTCAAATGTTTTAAAGTTTGGTCCAACTTATTTTAATTCCGGATAGGTTATTTTAGTTTTAAAGATGAAGGTCCAATTTTAAGGATTTTTGGTCAAATCTTTTAGAGTCAAAGTTTTTAGTCAAATTTTTAATTAAAATGGACCTAATACCTTATTTTAAGTTTTAAAGTCAAAATTGGGGGTCTTTCGGATTTTAATTAAGTCAAAATTGGTCATGAGATTTTAATTAAGTCAAAATTGGTCAATGGGTCTTTTCTTAATCAAATTTTAAAGGGTTAGTTTTATGTTATGGGCCAAGTCATGGGTAAGGCTAAGTTAAATTCTAAAGCTAAGTCTAGACTTATGGGCTTAGAATTAGTGGGCCAGGTTGCTGATCCCATCCTTGACCGGAGTAGAAAATATGGAAGCTCATGAATATATATTTAATGATATATGTAGTATTCTATGTATGTTAATGTTTTAAGGAAATAATTAAATATATATTGACGTTGCATGATTTAAGAAATGCACGCATCATGAAATTTTATGAAACGTTAAAGGCATGTTCTTTTTTTAAGAAAAACCCGAGGGATTGAAGTGATGTGACAAAATTTAATGATGGGGACTAACCGGGTAGCCGGGCCCGGGGATCCCCTATTTTAATGTATTACGAGCCTATGGATCCATGTGATCACAGTGAAGTGATATTGGAGGTTCTTGGGATCCCGGATAAGGTCCGGTGAACCGCACCGCCACATACGTTGGTTCTTTCAACTGATCAGTCATACGCCCGCGCACATTTCACTGATACGACTCCTACATTTTTATGTTACGTTACGTCATGCCTTATTTATGCTATATGATATGATACGTTACGAACCATGTTTTACGACCATCATACATGCATGATTTAACGTATTTTATATTACATATGTGCTTGCATGTGATTTTATTATATATACTTTGTTATTTAAAAGATAGAGCATGCTGAGCCTCTAGGCTCACTAGGTTTAAATCGTGCATGTGATGAACCTTTGGAGTTTATCTCGACTGGCGGTGAGGACCTTTGAGCGCCTGTTGCAGCTGTACCCCATGACCACTATGATGTCTTTACTTACGTTATGATACACTTTTCAGACATTGTATTTACATGTTCCGTTTCCCCAACTTTTTTCATACTCTGATTTTTAAACAACACTGATGATTTAATGCTTTCGAGGTATCGGTTTTATTCATGTTATAAAATAATGATTTAGAAAATGTTTAAAAGGAACGAGCCATAGTCTTTTTAGTTATCTATTCGACATATGATTTTAAAAAAAATTTCTATAGTACGGTTCGTTTCAGTTGGTATCAGACCGATGGTTCTGGTGGGGTACTAGCCTGCTGCGTGGAGCTCGGAAGTCGCACTACCAGTCTATAAGTTTAATATTTTTATGATTCATGTTTATGTTCGCATGCTGCATGTTATGAGTTTTTGGCCTTAGAATTTTAAGAGTTATACGCTTAGTCATGCACTTAGATTTACGTGATAAGGTTTTTTGTATCAGTATGCCTCCCAGACGCGATAGAAGCCACCAGGATGATTCTACGCCTCCTCCTCCTCCCCACCTCCTAAGTTGACACTGTACGAGAGGGCGAGGTGGATATGCTAGCCGGGATTACCAGGCTTTGGGAGCGTCAGTCAGAGCGACCCGGGAAGTCGCATGAGGAGGGCATCGCAGAGAGGTTCCGCAAGCAGGGACCTAAGGAGTTTGCCGACACAACTGATCCGCTCGTTGTTGAGGAGTGGATCCGATATTTGGAGACCGTCTATGCTTATATTGGTCTCCCGGACGCTGACAAGGTCCATTGTGCTATATTTTTCCGGAGAGCTTGGGAGTAGCTCTCGCCGTGACGGTTCCATCAGGAGAGGAGTGGACGACGACCAGCGTCGTGCAGGGATTGACGATGATGTTCCAGAATCACACGGTCAGAGCGGATTTGGTAGTTTTGCCGATGTCAGGATTCGACCTCATCCTAGGTATGGATTGGTTGATGGAGTTTGGAGCGGTGATCGACTTTTAGCGGAGGACAGTGACTATCAGGCCTCCAGGGCATGAGGCCTTCTTATTTGAGGCAGCGAGGAGACCACGGAAGTCCAAATTCATATCTTTTCTACAGGACAGGAAGCTATTTGAGCTCGGATGTCAGGCGTTCTTGGCCAGTGTTACCGCTACAGGAGATTCAGCAGGCCCTTCACTGTTTGATGTGGAGGTAGTCAGGGATTTTGCGGATGTCTTCCCTGACGATGTAGTGGGAGTTCCATCGGAGAGAGAGATGGAGTTTTATATCGAGTTAATGTCAGGTACAGTGCCTATCTCTAAGGCACCGTATCGTTTGGCTCCTACCGAGATGAAGGAGCTGATTCAGGAGTTGCTCGACAAGGGGTTCATATTGTTAGAGTAGATGCCCAACTAGCCAACTTGTGGCGTGTGGGTTTTCATTGACTCTTGTACAAACGATCTTTATATATGATATTCGCATTCTTTTATATGGCATTCTTTACTTTCATTATGTGTGTAATGATTTACAATTGTGTTGAGTAAAGACCTAGATTACACTAAAGCGTATGTTAGATGTGATAGTGGGTATGACGGCTATCATGAAACACATCTAATAGTCGCTGTGTACTCTGAACATGTTCCTAGTCGATCGGGCCGTCAAAATGAGGATAAGGCCGCCCGAGCTCGAGACTAGTATCTGCGATGCGAAGTACCACGTTTCATTGGTAGGGAACATTGTGATGTTCTGAGCATGCAGAT
>KV007461.1:10285-26809 GCA_001598015.1 Dorcoceras hygrometricum
TGAAATCTGGTAGATTCACTGCTATGAAACTCATTTTTTATTTAAAAAGCACTACTGAATGTACAGTTTGACTCGGAGTTGAGGACCAGCTCTGAATGAATCAACTCGAGAGTGCAAAAACTGACGTGGTTCTAGGAAATTAGATTTCATGAAAACAGATCTCTCTCGGGAAAACATATGTCACTGGAAAACAGATCTTACTGGAAAACAGATCTTATCGAAAAACAGATCTCACTGGAAACAGATCTCACTGGAAATAGATCTCATTGGAAAACAGATCTCACTGGAAAACAGATCTCATTGGAAAACAGATCTCATTGGAAACAGATGTCTTGTGCAAAAGTCAACTTCTGGTTATCTAAACAGATCTTAGGTGCGGTATAGGCATACAGATGTGAGCAACAGCTTTGGCTAAGGAACACGGCTTATGAATAGTAGAAAAAGATCTTGGTTCTTAAAAAAACAGCTTTGACCAAGCAAGACAGATCTTAATGCGAAAACAATAATAGGAGCTTATAGCAAGTGTTTCAGATTTTGGCAGATTACTCAGCTGTGAGCAACTAAACAACATATTTTGGTTAAATACAAGTTACGCGTAGAAACACTTGGCTAGGAACACGAAATACTTCTTCGACTCATACAAATTCTAAACAAACTGGCATCGCTTATCCAACCAGAACTTGCTTCTGATCTAACCAGCGCTGTGAGCAACTAAACAACATATTTTGGTTAAATACAAGTTACGCGTAGAAACACTTGGCTAGGAACACGAAATACTTCTTCGACTCATACAAATTCTAAACAAACTGGCATCGCTTATCCAACCAGAACTTGCTTCTGATCTAACCAGCGTTGCCTATTCGTTTAGATTCAATGTCTAGAGTCTTCACAGTACTTAGGAAAACGAGGACTTCTCTTTGCTTCTTACCTGTAATCTGTACAACTCAATATATTTTTAAAAACACCATTGCTGGTTAAACGTTCTGGTGAGTTTCCTCAAAACTACAACATCAAAGCAGTGAATCCATAGCTCAACTCAAACATTGAAATCTAAACTGAAACTGAACAGGCAAGCACTTAAAGAAAACAACGAAGCAATATATGATTTCTCAATACAGCAAGAATCAGATTTACTTGCCTGAAACAAAGATTGCAACGTGTAGATGATCACAGTTGGAAGTCTCCACAAGCACACGGGAAAAGCTACTCGACTTTAGAGAAACTAAAAGTTTTAAGTGCAACCAAAAATGAATCCAGAGGCTCACGTAAATCCTTATATACAAAGGATAATGATTAAGTAGTAGGTAGAAATACTTGAGTAGGCATGGCTGCCGTGCCAACTCCTTGTCATTTCTCAAAAGATTTTATTAAAACTCCTCACTACTATTTTGATTTGTAAATATGATACAACATTTAAACAGAGATCCCCCTTTTTTTTCAAAGATTTCATTTTATTTCGAAAGGAAACAAGGTCTGGATTCTAACAAATTTGTGCTTGGGCGAAATCCCTCCAAGACCCTCTGGCTGTTGCTCAATCTGAAAAAAAAAGAGAAAGAATCTGAATGCTCAAAAACTCGAAACAGCACTTGGAAAGAAAGGCTAAGCAATTTGTGGTTCTTTGGGATTTTGGGGCGTTACAATATGGGAGCAACCCACTCGTCTCAACACACGGTACTAGATGCACAACAATTCACTCAACCTGCTGTTGCCTAGCTCATGAGATGTGGGAGCTACCCACTCCGCTCATAGTGGCTAACAGATCCCAGCAGGGAGATGAGGTATACGGTAGTTACCCGCTCGTCCTCCAATTCAAGCATCCTGGTACACTCGGATCAAGATAACAAGGCACGTCTAAACAATATCTGAGCTCAATATGAATAATGCGTGTATGCTCATGCAACAGAATGCAATGGAATACAACAACCAACGAATAGCATACACAGTACAACAGATCAGCAAGCAAACACATATATCCATGCCACATCCAATGCTATAAAACAAGCTCACATCCGTACCTCAGCTTTGAGCTATAATTACCACAAACGAGGTCCCGAGCAACCAAATCTGAAGCCTGCTAACCAAGAACACAACACAGGCTCAGGGACAATAACACAAAACTTACGAACTGAGAGCTACGAGCTCCATCAGCTCGGTACTACTACTCTAGCTAAACCAGTAGCTCTAAACAAAGCACCATGTAGGAAATTAACACTTACCCACGAGCTACCTGAACGGCAGAATCAAATATGCGCTTATGCTAACAGACTACACAGAAGAGTTCCTTCGCGATCTTCCTCCAGCTAATCCCAAGTATGCGAAAGAGGTATAAGAAGAATCTCCTTAACAAGAGGAGTCCAGCGCTACCACTCTTGTGTCCGTCGGAGCTGTCAATGTCCTCAATATATACTTAAGTCTCCCAGATCTGATAGACAACAGCCACCGACAACTTAAGATCCAAAGCTGATCCCAACTCAGATCCGAGTATCACTCCAGATCTGAACTCTATGCTAAACAGATTTGGAACTTATCCAAAATACGTCGCACGAAAGACCGCTCGTTTACTAGGACATGTTATCCCGCTAGCAAAGTCTGAATCACTAAACGGTGCCGCATCGCAACCACGCCAGCACCCTCAAACTGACTACACAAAACCCACCAAATCTGATATCTCTGAACCGCATCGGCCTGTCTAACTAAACACTAACACGCTCAAACTCAAATATGGTTTCTTCCAATACGATGTCGTTTCATTACCCGCTAAGAAAACACTAGCGCGTCCAGAACTACCTGCGATAACCAGATTTCACCTCCAGATCTGATCAACCCTCAAATCTGATTGCTACTCAGTAAAATTCCCAAACTTCCCTGAGTTGTTTCCGATATCAAATCTGACCCGATAGATTCACCAAGCATACCAGCTCAAATCTGGCTCATCCCAGATCTGTTCAAGCCAAATCTGGTCTATGCCAAACTCGATTAATTAACTCAATTAATCTAAGTAAACTTTCAGGTCTCACAGCTGTTGGTGACCATCAGGTTTGGCATAGATCAGATCAGGCGTGAGCTGATCTGAAATGTTAGCTCTGAGCTAGAATGCTTCATTACGCTGGTTTGAGTTTCTACCACGAGCTAGTTTTTGGGACACCAGCTTAGAGGTGAACAGCTCTTAGATTTCACGTGTAAGTGCAAGCTGGATTCAGCTTAGAGATGTGCTAGATGCTCTGAGCTGGTCTGTTTGAAGTGCGATCTGTTTTTTTTTTGTGTTCGCGTGCCTAAGCTGGGACATTGGAGAGGTCTGAGATGGTTTGGCTTTACTGTAGCTCTAAGCTGGGGAGCGTGTATATAAGTATTGACCGTTGACCAACACTTAGTTATTTTTAACAACACTTCTCCTTATCCTCTCGAGAGCACCTGACAGATACTGTCCAAACCATCGTGGCTACCGTTCGTCCGACTAGGGTTCTCCAGTTTGCCGGAGACTGGCCGGTCTTCAGTGAGGGTACCTTGGTTGGAAACCCCTCTTTGAGGCCAAAGTTATTGTACCAGTTTGGAGTATAGAGGAGGCCAGACGGAAGAATCGCTGAGGAACTGCATGAGCTAGGTTTTGCGATTTGCGATCGAGTTGAGCTCCGTTTCAGGTAACCGTGTTCTGATAGTGTTATTTTCTGTTCCTAGAATTTATCTTTGATCTCGATAGTGCTCTTTTGGTTAGACGTAGCTGGTATGAGCTACGAGGCTTTAGACCATGAGCTGTGTAAGCTTAAGAAGAGCTGGCTTCTTAGGTATATTGGCAGATTAGAGCATTTCTTGTGGTTTTTGCCGTAAGCTACTGGCCTTGAGCTATTGGTCGAGACTTGAGCTGAGTAGGGACTGTGTTCTGATATTTTCCAAGCTGTGCTGAGGTATTGTACCAAGATCTGCTTAAGGTACGCATAGAATTATATTAACAGCTTTGACATAAGCAAGAGAATATTTCCAGCGTGAACTGAACTGCTCTGTGTTATGTTCTAGTTGTAAGCTGAGCTACTTAGTTGTGCTTTATATGATGATTTTCTGAGTTTCTTATGTGTGATTATTGTGTGCTGTTGTGAGGTGATACTTTCTTACATACATACATATCATCTTGAGCCGATTCCTTTGATACCAGATATTATCCGATGATGGATAATGACAACATGCTGATTTTTGAAAATGAAATGACGGGTGTCGGTTAGCTCTCGTACCCTCGACTCCCCGCTGCGACATTTGTGTCTGCACTGAGGTTCTTTGGGTAGATCCCACTCCTCATTAAGCTGAATGGCACCAGTTGGGTTGAGCTTTGAGACTTTGTCCTTTGGTACTGCACGTGAGATGGCTGGGTAGCTCCCATACTCTCACCTGCGATGTGGCCACTGAATACTGATCATTGATTTTTGATTTCCTGATTTGATGATTCACAGTGAGTCTATTGTGAACTTGTGAAGCCGACGAGTCTTCGATGTACCATGCATGCATTGCACGTCTTGAGATATTGCATGTCTTATTTGATTGTTGTTTTATGAGTGCTCTTCGTATTTGGTCTTGAGTTTGGACTTTGAGGTTTTTTACGTAATCAGCTGGACCGAGTGGTGCATCAACTGGTAGAGCCCATTTTTTAGTCCCAATTAAATATATTAAATTGAGTCAGCTTACCAGGGGATGCCCTGTGTGAAGATTTGTATCTGTTGAGATATTTTTATACATTTCTGGTGTTTTTTGTTGTAGAGATTTTTGAGTTAAAAATCTATACTTTAAGTATGAATGTATTTTTGTTGAGACCGAAAAAGAAAATTTTTAATCCCCATTTTAAGCTTCCGTATATTCAGTTAATTGTGTACTTAATATCTGATTTAGAGCACCAAGCCTGACAAACTTCTCTTCCCCTCTCCTTTCCTCTTGGCAGTCGCCTTCTTTGCGTCTTCGTCGTCGCCGTCGCTTGCCGATGATGCTGCTGCCGCCGCTCCCTTCCGCTGTTGCCGTCACAAATCATTGCGATCAATTCGGCGACAACATACTGTCCGTGAAACTTTTGCTAATTTTTTAGTGCAAACCAGCAAGGGAGTTGGGATTCAGGTCGTGGACTGGATTTGGCGCTGCTCGAGATTCAACTATTGAAGGGACATCTCCTCCCGAGGACTAGTAGGAGCCGGGAGCCAAGTCGCCAAAGGTAACTTCTTAAACATCCTATGTATTTTAATATTTATTTTAATACGTATGAGCGTCCCCGACCGCAGTGGGTGTCCACGGTGGACCAAAATATTTAAAAATCTCTTGCTGCCTATCGAGGGTGCGATCAGGATTTATCGTACGCCGACAATAACAACATCACCCCATTATTCCCTTGGTATCACTGATAGTACCTTCAAGAACCAGTCGGTCATTGTTAACGTATAGTACGGTCACTTCAGCTCAAATATCACGATCAAATCAACGACCATTGGTAAATAGAGAGTCGTTAGAGATTTGATAACTATGCGATACATCTTAGGATCAAATAGTGACATAGCATGTGATATTAGGTAAACCAATTTACTCTAAATCACATCAAGTACTCTGATCAGAGATTTGTCACACTATTATCTTCTCAGATAGCATAGGATATCAATGCACTAGGGTGAGCAGTGAATCCTCTGTTGGCGCAGCGACGGATCCGGATCCCGCTCCTGGTGGTGCAGTGGAAGTTTTTTAAAATATGTGCCCGAGAACGGTCAATACATGAATAATAAAATACCTAAACATACAAAGGATATTTAGAGCATTTACCTTTGGCTACTTTTTGCCCAGATCCAACTATTCCGCAAAGGGAGATAGCCCTTCAAAGGTTGAACAACTCAAATCGTCTAATCCGATCCATGATCGGAATCTCAACTCCTTTGCTGGTTTTCACTAGAAAAACTAGAAAAATTTCTGCGGACGGAATCTACTTACGAAGAAGGTCGGAATGAATTCGACAGCAGCGCAGGGGCCGCGAGGGTGTGCGATGACGATGGGGTAGCGATAGGAGGGCAAGAGTGAGGGGAAGGGAGCTATTGAGTAGCTATAAACACAAGTACACATAAATGGCTCCCTTAAGCCTCTATTGATGATATTTCATGGGTTTAAACCAGGTTAATGGGCCCACGTCAGGCCCAAGACCAGGAACATTGGTTTCAAGTCCATTGTTGTGGCTTCATCATAATCCCGATCGACGATCAGATAAGACCGATCTGCACAGTTTCCAAAACTGAACATTATGATGTGAAAATAATTTTTCATACCACCTAATCCAAAATAGCAGTTAGACCCCTATCAGCTAAAAGGAAAAGTCATACTTCCCCAGTCAATTTAGGAATTCATACTTCCATCCTTCCTCATACTATACTCAACAATTTGAGTACCATTTTTGTATGGGAATTGAGAAACCAGTACTTGTGTGACCCTCAATGGTTTAGGGATACAGCTAGCTATGGGCTCACAAACTCCTTGTGACTCCGAAAACACATTTTCGGACTTACCCATCAGACCATGGTAAAACGTCTAGCAACATCGTCCCATGAACCCCTAGGTTTCATTGATAGTGCCTGCAAGAACCATTTGGTCATGGTTAGCATACAAAAAGTCATACTTCCCCAGTCAATTTAGGAATTCATACTTCCATCCTTCCTCATACTATACTCAACAATTTGAGTACCATTTTTGTATGGGAATTGAGAAACCAGTACTTGTGTGACCCTCAATGGTTTAGGGATACAGCTAGCTTGGGCTCACAAACTCCTTGTGACTCCGAAAACACATTTTCGGACTTACCCATCCGACCATGGTAAAACGTCTAGCAACATCGTCCCATGAACCCCTAGGTTTAATTCATAGTGCCTGCAAGAACCATTTGGTCATGGTTAGAATACAGTACGGTTCTTTTAAGCTTAAATATCTCGACCGAATCAACGACCATTGGTAAATCAAGAGTCGCTAGAGATTCGATAGTCATGCATACACCTCGAAGATCAAATAGTGACATCGCATGTGCTACTAGATAAATCCATTTACCTAAAACACATCTAGTACTCTGGATAGAGATTTGTCACAGTATTAATTTCTCAGATAACATAGGATATCCATGAACAAGGGCGTGCGATGAATCCTTGACATCGAAGCGTCGACTCCTACATGCATCATGACCTCACCCAATCCCGCCACCTGATGACCCCAATGGAGTTGGTAAATGGGTCAAAGGGAGGCACCAATCATGTAGATTCTCAATGACGTTTTGAGTAGTAAGTGTTGGGGCATGCGACAAATTCGGATCACGCTCCATGTGCGCACCGGAAGTTTTAAAAATTTTTTGACCGGGAACGCTCATACGTGAATAATATAAAAGCTACACATGCATATGATGTTTAGAAATATTTACCTTTAGTGACTTCGTGTCTGGCTCCGACTATTCCGATTTTACGCGGCAATAGCACTTCAACGGTTGAATCTCCAATTGTTCGCCTAATCCGATCCACGAACAGTTTCCAAATTTGTTCGTTGTTTTGCACTAGAAAGCACATTGAATTGTCACGAACGGGATCTCCTCGCCAAGACAGTCGGAATGGGGTCCAATGGCACGTGACAGAGAAGGCTAGCAACGGTGGCAACGGCGACGGCAATGGGAGGAGGCTGAGAGTGGATGGAAGAGGAGAGGAGATTTATGATTCAATAATCAAGTGGGTTTTTCTTTTACTCTTTAAAGTGTCTCCTCATTGTCAAATTTATATGTATAGGGATAGAGTTTGAGTTGAAAAAAACAGAGAACATTCGGTTCAACTCAAACTGTGAAAAATATTTACCTTTAGTGACTTCGTGTCTGGCTCCGACTATTCCGATTTTACGCGGCAATAGCACTTCAATGGTTGAATCTCCAATTGTTCGCCTAATCCGATCCACGAACAGTTTCAAAATTTGTTCGCTGTTTTGCACTAGAAAGCACATTGAATTGTCACGAACGGAATCTCCTCGCCAAGACGGTCGGAATGGGGTCCAATGGCACGTGACAGAGAAGGCTAGCAACGGTGGCAACAGCGACGGCAATGGGAGGAGGCTGAGAGTGGATGGAAGAGGAGAGGAGATTTATGATTCAATAATCAATTGGGTTTTTCTTTTTCTCTTGAAAGTGTCTCCTCATTGTCATATTTATATGTATAGGGATAGAGTTTGAGTTGAAAAAAACAGAGAACATTCGGTTCAACTCAAACTATGAACATTCGGTTCAACTCAAACTGTGAACATTCGGTTCAACTCAAACTGTGAACGTTCGGTTCAAGTCAAACTGGGAACATTCGGTTCAAGTCAAACATGGAACATTCGTTTTGAATCCCTCGATTTGGTGTCATCATAATCTTGATCGTTGATAGATATCACCGATGTGATCATTTTTACAAAACTGATCATTATGATGCAAAATCAGATTTTCGAACCACTAAATCTATTTATGGCAGGTTTAATCCCATTAGCTAAATATGGAAGTCATTGCAATTTGGATAATTTTCAAAGTCATAATCCCAACCTTCCTACTACTATACTCAACACTTTCAGTTCCATATCCGTATGGGAATCGAGAAACCAGTACTTGTGTGACACTCAATGGTTCAGGGATATAGCTAGTCATGGACTCACAACCCTTGTGACTCCAAAAACACATTTTAGGACTTGCCCATCAGACCATGGTAAAGCGTTTAGCAACATCGCCCCATGATCCCCTAGTATCACTGATAGTGCCGGCAAGAACCGGTTGGTCATGCATTTAGTACTATGGCCAGAGATTTATCACACTATTATCTCCTCAGATAGCGTAGGATATCCACGCACATGGGCAAGTGGTGAATCCTCGAAGCATCAACTCCTACATGCATCGGGACCTCACCCAATCCCGCCACCTGATGAACCCCTCGGATAAAATCAGGTATCAAAAGGAATCGGCTCAAGATGATATGCATGTATGAAGGCAGTATCAGCTTAAAAAATAAACATACAATAATCATACATAAGCAAATCATAGAATCATCATATTAATAACGGCTAAGCAGACTCAGCTTACAGCCAACACATAACACATAGCAGTTCAGTTAATGCTGGAAATATTCTACTTATGTCAAAGCTGTTAATATAAGCTTAATCGGTACCTTACGTAGATCTTGGTACAATACCTCAGCAAAGCTTATGGCTAAGCATCATAACGCACTTCTTGCTCTGCTCAAGTCTAGGCCAATAGCTCAAGGCCAGCAGCTGACGGAAAAAACAACAATAAATGCTCTAATCTGCCAAGATACCTAAGTAGTCATCTCTGCTCAAGCTTAAACAGCTCACGGCCTAAAGCCTCGTAGCTCAGACTAGCTACATCTAATCAACAGAGCACTATCCAGCTCAACGATAAATGCTAGGAACAGAAACTAACACTAGCAGAACACGGTTACTTGAATCGGGGCTGAACTTGGTCGCAAATCACGAAACCTAGCTCACGAAGTTCCTCACCTATTCTTCTGTCTGACCTCATCCTGACTCCAAACTGGTACAAGAATATCGGTCTCTAAGAGGGGTTTCCAACAGAGGTACCCTCACTCAAATCTGACCGGCTAATCTTCGGCAATCTGGAGAACCCTAGATCTGATGAACAGTAACCACGAGCTTTAGAGAAATATCTATCGGGAACCCACGAGAGAGGATAAGGAGATGTATATTATAAAAATAACTAAGTGTTGGTCAACCGTCAATACTTATATACACGTTCTCCAGCTTAGAGCTACAGTATAGTCAAACCATCTAGGGCTCTCCACAGTACCAGCTCAGGTAGCAAACACAAAAAACCAGATCGCTACAAACAGACCAGCTCGGAGCATCCAGCACATATCTAAGCTGAATCCAGCTTGAAATTACACATGAAATCCCATAGCTGATCACCTCTAAGCTGGTATCCCCAAAACCAGCTCGTGGCAGAAACTCAAACCAGTACAACAAAGCAGTCCAGCTCAGAGCTAACATCACAGACCAGCTCACGCCTGATCTGATCTATGTCAAACCCGAAGGTAACCAATAGCTTACACCAACTCTCGCCTAAGATGATCGCTAAATAGTTCACATGATACAATCCAGCTTAGAGCACAAACTTACTGTCCAGCTCTAAACTAATCTGTCCAACCAGCTCACACCAAAGCTGGTCTTGGTTTACCATCAAAACCACCAGCAGACCTCTAAGCTGGAACGAGATTACATTGGACCCGTTCACACCACATTAGCCGCACAGCTTGTCTCTAATTTCAAATAGATGTACAGTAAAGTACACAAAACCAGCTCAGCTCGTAGCTGACTTTGCTGAACCTGAAACAGTTTACATCAACCAAGAGAACAAAATAACTCAAAACATTGGCCATCAAGCAAATGATTACCTGAGTCAATACAGTGCATAATCAAACAGATAAAGCCACTCCTGTCTCATCTTGTCTTCTACCTCCTAGGTAGCCTCTTCTCTTGCATGCTTGCTCCACTGAACCATTACCAACGAAATGGTCTTGTTTCTAAAATCTTTCTTTTTCTTTCCAGAATCTGCATTGGATACTCAACATAGCTCAAAGTTTGATCTAGCTAAGATTCATCGGTTCATAACACATGTGAAAGATCCGCTCATATTTCCTCAACACGGACACATGAAACACGTCATGAATCACTGCTAACTCCGAAGACAACTGCAAACGGTATGCCAAGGATCCAATCTTTTCGATAATCTCAAACAGTCCAATGAGTCTTATTGCTAACTTAGCCTTGAGCCTAATCTCATCACGCTCTTGAAAGGAGAAACTCGCAAAAAAACTTGATCGTCAACTTGGAACTCTAAAGACCTATTCCTCTTGTTAGCATAGCTAGCTTGTCGATCTCAAGAAACCTTCATTCTACTCTGAATCAGCTCAATCTTATCCTTCATATTCTGCAAAAACTCAGGGGTAGACAGCTTTTTCTCTCCAACTTCTTCCCAACAAATCGGTGACCTGCACTTTCTACCGTACAAGTCTTCGAATGGTGAAACCCTATAGTTACTTGGTAGGTGTTATTTTACGAAAACTCCACCAAGGATAAAGAATCCTGCCAAATACCATTGAAATCCATCACAACTTCTCACAGCATATCCTCCAAAGTCTGTATAGTCCTCTCGGATTGACCATCTGTCTGAGGTGATACACGGTACTCATAGCCAATCTTGAACCCATCGCTGCTTGAAAACACTTCCAAAATCTGGAAGTAAATCTAGGATCTCTATCGGACACTATCGATACCGGCACTCCATGCAATATAACCACATGGTCAATGTATAGTCTCACCATGTTCTTCATGGAACACCTTACATCGTAGGGAATGAAGCGGGCTGACTTAGAGAGTCTGTCAATCACCGCACAAATTGTATCGCATCCCCTGTTCTAACGAGGTAAGTGAGTCAAAAAATCCATAGCAACGTGCTCCCAATTCCACTGAGGCACCTCTAAACTTTTCAACAATCCGCCATGTCTCATCCTCTCGGCCATGACCTATTGACAATTCAACATCGTGCTACAAATCAAGAAATATCATCTTCATGCCTTCCCACCAATAGTGAGATCTTAAGGCATGACGCATCTTCTTCTCGCCAGGATGTACATTGTAATGACTATAATGGGCCTCGTTCAAAATAATTTCCTTCAGGTCTATCAGATTCAAAACCACTAATCTACCACAAAATCTCAAACATCCATCCGGAGAAACAGTAAAATCATCTGACTGACTATTCTAGGCTTTCATCCTTAGCTCATGGATGCACGAGTCAGTCCTCTGTGTTTCCCTAATGTCCGCTACAATCTATGGTTCAACCTGAAAAGAAAAAACTACAAATTACCGATCATTTTGATGAATACGCCATCCAAAAGTCCCCAAATTCTCATGGAATTTCGATATACTCAACGATGTTAACATCGCTGGCTGAGCTTTTTCTACTCAAGGAATCTGCCACTATGTTCATTCGCCCAGGTTTATATTGAATCTCACAGTCAAAATCCTTGAGTGATTCCATCCAACGATGATGCCTCATGTTCAAATCTGACTAATTGAAGACATACTTCAAGTTCTTATGGTCGATGTACACCAGAAATTTCTCACCGTACAGATAATGACGCCAAATATTCAAAGAAAAAACAATGGCCGCCAACTCCAAATCGTGAACGGGGTATCTGGTATCGTGGGGTTTCAACTGTCGAGACACATAAGCTATTACTCGCCCGTTATGCATCAACACACAACCCAAACCACTCAGAGAAGCATAGGAGCATACTACAAAACCTCCAGTACCTGAAGGTAAAGCCAACACAGGAGCAGTAGTCAACTTCTCCTTGAGCAAAAGAAAACTAGACTCGCACTCGTCTGTCCAAATAAATCTCTTTTATCTTTTTGGTTCACTGTGTCATCGACCTGGCTATTGAAGAAAATACCTTGATGAAATGCCTATAGTAACAGCCAAACCCAAGAAACTGCGGATCTTGGAAACATTCCTAGGTCTCTCCAAGTTAAGAACTCCCTCAACATTATAAGGGTCCACCGAAATACCTTGTTAATAAATGACATGACCCAAAACGATCACCCTATCCAACCAAAATTCACACTTAGTGAACTTTTCATACAACTGCGAGTCCCTCCGTGTCTGCAGCACTAACCTCAAATGCTCCTTATGCTCTCTTTTTTGTTCCTAAAGTACACAAGAATGTCGTCTATGAAGACAATCACGAAGCGATCAATATACTCACTAAAGACACGGTTCATCAGATCCATAAAGACAACAAGGGCATTCATCAATTCAAACGGCATCACAAGGAATTCATAATGCCCGTATCTAGTCCGAAACATCGTCTTTGCTACATTAGCATCTCTAATCCACAACTGGTGATAACCAGATCTCAGAACAATCTTAGAGTATACTTATGATCCCTGCAGCTAATGAAACAGATCATCCATCCTAGGTAGTGGGTATTTATTCTTCATTTTCACTTTATTCAGCTGCCGAAAGTCAAAACACATTCTCATAGATACATCCTTTTCTTCACAAAGAGGATCGGAGCTCCCCAAGGCGACATAATCGGCCTAATGAAGCCCTTCTCTAAAAGATCATGCAACTGGTCCTTAAGTTCCTCAGCTCAGCTGGAGCCAACCGATGGAGCTCTAGAAATCGGGGCAGTCCCTGGCACCAACTCAATGCTAAAATCAATCTTCCTTCTCGGAGGAAAACCAGGAATGTCATCCCGAAAAACATTTGGGAACTCTCGGACAATCGGGATATCACCCAATTCTAGTCGTTGTTCAGATGTTCCAGACTAAACATCTCCATGGCTGATACCAGTGGAATCTTAGACCGCGAATCTGTGCCGTAAAAATCCCACTTCTCACCAGATTTAGGTCTAAACCTCACCACACTATGGAAACAATCAACGGTAGCTCTATAAGCGGAAAACACATCCATATCCAAGATAGAGTCAAAATCTCTAATCTCCAAAGAAATCAAAGTTGTCACCAGCACATTCTGATCAAATCTAACCACGCAATCCAAAACCACCTCACGCGACAATAAACTCGCACCGGCAGGGGTAGAAACAGATACAACATCACACAGTCTGGTAGAGCTCAACCCACACTCATACACAAACAGATCAGATATAAAAGAGTGTGATGCTCCAGTATCAAACAAAACTCCGGTAGGAAAGTTAAAGATAGAACAAGTACCTGCGGTAACTCATCAACGAATATCATCAGCATGCTCTCGACAAGGCATTCACCTTAGATTGATGAGGTCCTGAAAACTGAGGTCTAGAAGATCCTCCAAATCTATACACTTCCCGTGGTTGGAATCCTGATCGCTGGGACTGGACAGGAGGTTTCAGCCTCTACGAAGAACCACCAGTCGAGCCCTGCTACAAAAAATTAGAGGGTTGTCCCCTCATTGAAGGACACACTCTTGAAAAATGTCCATCTTGCCAGCACTTATAGAAATACGTTGAACTCCACGACACTGATAAGTCAAATTCTTACCTCCGCACTGATCACACACCATCACACTTGAACCACTTCCTCCAGAGCTATCTGAACCAAAAGAACTCGAACTCGATCATCTCCTAAACTGTTTCCCTCGAGGCTTGAATCTTTGACGATTCGACTGTTGAGACATTGTAGGATGTTGAAATGAGTGCATCCCTTCTGACACGGGATGGAAACCTCGTCTTGCTGTGGGCTGAAATGGAGTATTCGCATCCAAGAGACTCTCCTCTATGTCTATTGCCCTATCCACTGCCTCAGCATAAGTCGAAGGAGAACCAGCTAACACCACTTGGAACAAATATGGTCTCAACCCTCTCAAAAATTTGTTCCGCTTCGTATTCTCTTGGTTAGAAACATGAGGAACATACAAAATCAGAGAGGAAACTGCCTATCATACTCTGTTACCTTCAGATTTCCTTGAACCAGATTATCAAACTCGTCAGTAAAAGTAGGCGGATTCATCCTCTGGAATCAAGCCAACACTAGCTCCATCTCACCAATCTGTCTAGCCAAATTATCCACCTCAATCTCTGCCTGTCTAGCTCCAATGTGCAAAGGTACATTCTGCTGAGCAACATCCTCGTCATTCTACGGGGCTCTACTCCCCAACCACCTGACTAGAAGCTCTACCTCTCCATCTCGACGGCATCTAACCACGAATTACAAGGTAAACACATAGGCAGATAAAGAAATCATAGAGTCAAGCACAAACAAAAGTTCAAAATCTGTGCCTAGACTCAAGTGTGATAGAAAAGAATCGAGCTTATCCCATTTTAAGCTCTGATACCAAAATGTCAGGCCTGGTGCTCTAAATTAGAGATTAAGCACTCAATTTACGCAAAATACGGAAGCTTAAAAAGTGGATTAAAATTTTCTTTTTCGGCCTGAACGAAAATACAATTCAAAATACATTCATACTCAAAGTACAGTTTTTTAGCTCAAAAATCTCTACATCGAACAACTCCAGAAATGTAAAAAAGTATTCCAAAAGATACAAATCTTGACACAGGGAATCCCCTGTTAAACTAAATCAATACATTATACATAATTGGGGCTCAAAAAGCGGCTCTACCAGCTGACGCACCACATGGTCCAACTGATTTACCTGAAGAACCTGCAAACAAGACCAAGGTAGCCCCAAAAAGTGAAAAACAATGAGGTCAAACCTCAGTACGAAGAGCACCCACAAAACTGCAATCAGATAAAAAATGCAATATCTCAAGACGTGCAATGCATGAAGGGTACAATGAAAACTCATCGGATTTCAAAAGTTCACAACAATCACAGCTGTAAATCATCAAATAAATAATTTCTGTGGCCACATCGTAGGTAAGAGTATGTGTTAGGATAAAAAAGCAGGGTTGTTCGTGAGCTCTCCCACAACTCACGTAGCCTCTCACACAGCCGAAACACCAACCCCATATGTTACGTACATTTTAAAATTTTTGAGTTCGAAAACCAGCACGCAACTTGTGAAACCAGATCTCCGGGAAGCTGGACAAACAGATCTAAGAGATGGTCCAGATTACCAGCTGCTCTATGAGCTGGTTCAACACACACAGTCTGGTTTCTTACAACTTGAGCTGAAATAGCTCAGTTCTTGAATATTAGTGTACCGAGATACAGATTGAGTTATGGGTTAAAAATATGCGGAAACAACTCAAACTGAACTCTTATAATCGAAATACAATAAACAGTTTTAAGCAATTTTAATAAATATGCAATGCATGAAAGTAAGTCCGGAAAGATGAAAAGAAAATACGCTGCAATTTGTTTATGGAATTTTGGAGCTGAATCTCCTACGTCTCCCCTTCTTCTGCAATCGGGAAGGATGCACTAGAAGGCTTTGATTACAGCAACCCTTCGCTGCAACCCACTCCAACGACCTGCAGTCGCAGGAACTCCTAGCCACACCACTGCACACCGGCCCTCAAGCTGCGTGTGTCTAACTCACTTCTTTTACGCCTCTGTGAGAAAGGCTACATACACTTCTTTAACCTCTCAGTGCGAAAGACAACTAGACTTTTTTAACGTCTCTGTCCAACAACTACAATGGAAGTCGTTTTTATTTTTGATTCACTCAGCTAATCTAATCAGCTCTCTCAAATATGTGAGTGAATCATGTGTGATATTTACTGTATGTATTGTCATCTCTCAAATATAAAATCTCACACACTAGGAAGTGCTGCTGCACGACATGGTTTTTCATTGTCTTCCCAGGGTTGTGCTTTCATCTTTTACATTTTGGTTTGCACAACATGTCAGGCCCCGTGCTAATTACTAACAATTAACACATAATAAGCGCATAAACACGGAAGCTTAAAATCAGGGCTTAAAAATTTTTCGAAATACAATAGGCCTGAACTTCAAATCATACATTCAAAATAGCGATAATAAAATACGAGTTGACTCAAACTCCAACACAACAAGTATATCAACCAAATA
>KV007461.1:64665-75895 GCA_001598015.1 Dorcoceras hygrometricum
TAATACGTTTGTCTTTAGTAAAAAGACCTTGCAGCTGGTTTCTTTCAGCAATACTCATGAACCGTAGAAATCTGTTTTGTTCCCAAATACTGTTCCATTTTATTGCGTCTGATTTCATTTCAGCGATGCGTCTCTTATAGTAGAATTAGATGCTCATATAAGAACTTATTTAAGTAGCGTTAGATTTAAATTATGAAGAAGTTCTAGTAAAGATTCTTTCAAGAGAAAACGTAAGTTAAGGAATAGAACTATCCCTTGATTAAGATGCAGTGGGTAAATCACACTGAAAGAGAAATTATGTGGGAAAGTGGTTATGATTTGTACAAAAGCTACCCAAATCTCATTAAGTAAGAAATTTCGAGGACGAAATTTTGTTAAGGGGGGTAGGTTGTAATGCCCAGATATTTTAGAGGCCAGAAACTAGAAAGATTTGATATTGAGGGATTACAATGCTATTCTATTATACTCTGTTCTATCGAGTTTCAGAATTCAGATATATATTGTTTAGCTTTTTATCAATTAAGAGCTAAATTTCAAATGTTAGAATACGATTGCAGCAGCTGTGTAGACAATCATAGCAATTCGATCGAATCCTGTTGTTTTAACTAAAATTGTTCGGTTTTCATGTGCATCATTTTATTTTAAAAACAGAGTTCGCTTTTAGGAGATTTGAGCATCTTGATAAAAACGTGGTTCTTTCCTTAGGCATTTTAAATCATATATATATAGGATGTTAGCTGCTTCATGCATAATTATCTTGAAAATAAATTAGTTCAAAACGGTGCTCTCTCTATAAGAAACAGAGCAAAAGTTTTAAAGCTTTTTAAAGGAGGCGATCGGAGTGTTGGTGATTTGCTGGATTTCTACTGCGGTTGTGTTCAAGAATTCAGGCAAGTAAACTCTGTTTCTTGCTCACTCAGTGAAAGCATATATTCAATTCTGTTTGCATGTTTATATGAGATTTTTAAAGGAAGGAATATGGCTTCGGTTGTTCTTCAAAACCAGAAAGTTCATGCTCTGTTTTTATGAAGGTTGCATTTTACTGTATTTTGATCCAAAGAGATGTTTTAGAAAATGTTTTGGTGATGTTCATCCAGTAGATTCTTGATTTTTCTTCAGAAATTCCATCGAAGTAGCTTACAAGTAGCTTATTCGATCATTTCCAGAAATTTCTTTAGATATTTCGAATTTTTCAGACAAAGGAAAACCATCATCATTCACTTGGTTAAGTCTGAAATCTGGTTCTTATACCACGACTGATATTTCTTTGTTGAAATTATTCTAAGTATAGATTTCAGCTGTCGCATTGTTTGAGTTCAGTAGTTGCGACCAACAGTCGCACTATTTCATGTTCAGCTATTGCATATTTTATTGTTCATCAGCTGACAGTTTGTTCATCAGCTGATAGTTGTTCATCAGTTGATGGTTTGTTCATCAGTTGATAGTTTGTTCATCAGCTGATAGTTTGTTCATCAGCTGATAGTCTGTTCATCAGCTGATAGTCTGTTCATCAGCAGGTGCATCTTTCCTTGTTAAAATCAGCAGTTGCACTTCTTTGTTGAAAATCAGCAGCTTCATTGTTATCGTAAAACCAGCAGGTGCATTTCTTTTGTTAGAATTCAGCAGTTGCGTTGTTATCATAAAATCAGCAGATGCACTGTACATCAGCAGGTGCATTCCTATTGAAATACTTCAGTCGTTGTATTTCTTTCGTAAATTCCAGTTGGTGCAATGTTCACCAGCAGGTGCATTTCTTTTGCTAAAACCAGCAGGTGTAGTTCTTTGTTAACACCAGCAGGTGCATTTCTTTTGATAAAACCAGCAGGTGTAGTTCTTTGTTAACACCAGCAGGTGCATTCCTATTGAACTAATTCAGCAGCTGCATTACTTTGTTAGAATTCAGCCGTTGCGTTGTCTTCCAAAATTCAGCATACGCATTTCCTAGTAAATTTCCAGCAGTTCACTGTTCATTTCAGCCGGTATTAGTCTTGCGACTGGTACTGTTCATTGCAACTAGTTACTGTTCATTCTTCGTTTTCTTCAACAGATAACGAAATTTCAGAATTTGATTTCTTATTCATTTCCGCTTCAGTTCAAATGATTATTCGATTCAATTGAACAAGATTTGAGAGCTTTTATTCAGTTTTCATCTTCGTAAATTCTACAGAGAAATCCCTTGAAGTTCCAGAACATCATTAGACAAGAGAAAACCAGTAATTCGTACAAGAGAGAAAGAAAACAGATTTTAGAAAGAAAAGAAAGAGCCGAACGATGTTTTAGAAAATATTTTAAATTATGACAACAAAGAGGATCCCCAGAGGAAGGGTGAGTGCGCGGCTGACGAACCGTGTGCCCTTTCAACAGAGGAAGGATCAGGTGTATAGGTCGACGGATCTGTATATCCCTTCACCATGAGCCATAGTGCTAGAGACTGATATCAGGAGTTTGATCAAACGAATTGGACCAAAATATTTAAAGTGTTGTCATAATTTCAGAAAAGCGCAAGTGTGATTTTAATCACAGCTCCAGAGAATGTTTAAAGAAAATGTTTTCAGAATTTGATTATGTTTTATGCTTTCAGTTTCTATCAGAATTCTCAGTTATATATTGCGCTTATTCATTTTTATGCTTTCAGTTTCTATCAGAATTCCCAGTTCTATATTGTGCTTGTTTATTCTAAAGCGTACTCAGAATTCATTTATGTATTCAGCTTTCAGATTCCAGTTACAGTATCAGTTTCTATTGCATGATTTTGCTATTCCAGATTTTACCTGCTGAGCCTTTGGCTCACTAGTTTTCATTGAGTGCAGGTAATGGGCAGTAAGGAGCTGGATGGAGAGTGGCTGGTTGGACAGTGGTGTTTATCGTGGACATCTTCCATTGTTCTTTTCAGCTTTTGTTTTGTTGTACAGAAACTTCATTGTAGTGCCTTGTATTACAACAGATTCCTAGTTCAGTTGAACAATAGAAATCCGTTCAGACTTCTATTTGTATTATTTTGAATTTCGATCAGCTGAGGATTTTAGTTCCGTGTTTGTATACCCTTGCAGCTTATTTTCTTCATTTGATATGAAAACTGTTTATCAGAATTTGGTATTACTTCCGCTCACGTCATTGTTTCCTTTGTTCCGCATTTCAGCAGCAATGAATTGTGTTTATTCGCAATTTAGTCCAGAATTTTAGTAACGACTTTTATGTTTATTAAGAATGAAATTTTTGGGTCTTTCAATTCGAACCCCAAATTTCTAAATTTCTTTTGAGAAAAGTCCTGTCGTTACAAAAATAATATCAGATTTTGTTTGAATCAATACTTGATTCTGATCTGTAAAAACGGATCCAACAGTAAGAGAGCTACCCATCCTTCTCACATGCAGTACGAGCATCACAAAGTCTCATAGATCAACCCAACTGGTGCCATTCAGCTTACAGAGGGGTGGGAGCTACCCAAATGAACTTTAGGGCAGACACAAATCTCGCAGCGGGCAGTCGAGGGTAAGGGAGCCAACCGACACCCCTCATTTCATTTTCAATATCAGCATGCTGGTACTATCCATCCTCGGATAAAATCAGGTATCAAAAAGAATTGGCTCAAAATGATATGTATGTATGCAACACAATATCATTGTACACAATAAACATACAATAATGATACATAATAAAATCAGAGTATCATCATAAAAAGCATGGCTAAGCAGACTCAGGTTACAGCCAGCACATAACACACAACTGTTCAGTTCACGCTGGAAATATTCTCATGCTTATGTAAAAGATGTTAATATAAGCTCATTCCGTTACGTAGATCTTGGTACAATACCTCACACACAGCTTACGGCTAAGCAGCAGAACGCACTTTCTGCTCTGCTCGAGTCTCGGCCAGTAGCTCAAGGCCAACATCTGATGGCGAAAACCATACGAAAAGCTCTAATCTACCAAGATACCAACGAAGTCAGCTCTGCTCAAGCTTACACAGCTCACGGCCTAAAGCCTCGTAGCTCAGACCAGCTACATCTAATCAACAGAGCATTATCTAGCTCAAAGATAAACACTAGGAACAAAAGCTAACACTACCAGAACACGTTACCTGAATCAGAGCTCAACTCAATCACAAATCACGAAACGAGCTCATGCCATTCCTCGGTGATTCTTCCGTCTGACGTCATCCCTACTCCAAACTAGTACAAGAACGTCTGCCTCTAAGAGGGGTTTCCAAGCGAGGTACCCTCACTCAAATCTGATTGACCAATCTCCAACAATATGGATAACCCTAGGTCGAATGAACAGTAACCACGAGGGTTTTGAGAAATATCTACCAGAAAATCACGGGAGAGGATAAGAAAATGTATATTCTAAAATAACTAATGTTGATTTACCATCAAAACTACCATCAGACCTCTACCCTGGAACCAGATTACACTAGACCGGTTCTGTAATGCCCCAAAATCTATAGGATCACATTTGTTAGCATTTTTATTTGGAAAATATGTTTGATATTTGCGCTTACAGCTATCGTTTGAGCTGGTTCTTTTACCTAAGCTGATTTCTTCTCTTCCAGCTTAGAAGCACGGTCCAGAAGGTTCCCGGAAGGATGCGCCCCAAACACAACCCCGAGCTAGAAATGATTTTACATAAAATGCTTTGGATGTGAGTTCAGTTTTCCATAAAATTATAGTAGTAGATTTCAAATTTGAAGTTGTAGTAGGAAGTTTTTGGTAAATTATGTGGGTTGGTAAGGTGACCCATGCCTCTTTTCGTACAATATACCTACTACCAATAATATTTCTTACCAAATGATATTTTGAGAGTTATAGAGCTCACTTTCATGAAAGAAAATTTCAGTTCTCAAAATACATAGAAGCTCGATACCTTGTGCTTGTGGTGAAATTCAACCGAGGTCTTCTGTTCTTCGTGTTTCGCAGCTAAGGCAAGTAAAGCTGATTCTTTGCTTCATCTGGAAAACATATATATTGTTTATTTGCTTCCTATTGATTGCTTTCCTGATGCATGTGTAAGTTTCACTTCAGTTCATGTTCAGGTTTTATTAAAAGGTTTGAAATATGAAAGTTATGGGTTCACAACAGCGATGTTTAAAATTTTGAGGAAACTCACCAGTTTGTTTTTAAGCAAGAACGAGGTTGTATTTCAATAACACTAAGTTTTACAGGTTCGGGTTTACGTATGAACCATGGAAAGGCTTATTAGTTCCGGTGTGCTGTAAAGTTCTGGATATGGCTCTGAGCGGATAGGCGGTGCTGGTTTGATCGGGATTTATTTACCGGTTAGATAAGCTGAGCTGGTCTGTTTAGAGATTGTCCGTGCTTACAGTACCCTCTAGCTGAGCTGATTTACCAAACTGGTACCATACCCTCCAGCTGAACAGATTTATTCTGTGCTGGTACAATACCCTCAAGCTGAGTTGGTCTGTCCAAAACTGATTTGAAAACGTTTAACCTTTTCTACCCGAGATAACTACCCAGTCGCGAGTTGATCCAGCTTGCGTCCGTGCTAGACTACCTTTTCTCAAGTTCAGATCTTCACATTCATTGAACAGATTTCACGGAATAATTCCAATACCAGTAATAGATAATCCATTATTCCTTATTGAGATCCTTGTTAACTCCTTCACACTCTGGTCTTCGATTATTCACCCGAGCTGGTTTTCAGTTACCATCAGCTCGCAGCCCAGCTATGCACTCAGTGAGGTTTTAAAAATTAAATGAGTTTTAATGAAGTGAACCCCACAAGTTTAAGTGAACGGCCTCCGATCAAGTTCATTCTTTCAAAAATATTTCATCAGTTTAAAGGAAGTGAATTTCAGTTTTAAAGGATTTATGGCATAAATAACAGACGGTCCACAGGAACGGCGAGTGAGTTGGTTGACGAACTAGAGTGCCCCTTCACTAGGAAAGGGACAAGATTATGGTTAACAAACTATAATCCCTTTCACAGCTAAGTTGGGATTTATTTCCCAGTTCCTGAATTCATATGTTAGCTTGATCAAGCGCCAGGACCTAAGGAGAGCTTGTAGGCCATAAGTCACCAAGAAAATAAGGGCGATCCGGGTTGATGTCTGGATCTGATTTTTTTATAAGAAAGATTTGAGCTTAAGCTGACTTACTTTAAATTATGTCTTTAGCTTATGTATAGTTATGCCTGCATTATGTGATCTTTTTATTTTAATTTTACTTGTTGAGCACCTAGGCTCATTAGTTTTCTTGGTGCAGGTGAGGCAGCTCAGGGGCAGGCGGAAGGTGCGAGATGAACCATCTTGGGGGCGTGTGTGTTTATTTAAGGCCAGCGTTCCGTGTTGTTGTTTTTGATATTTTCTGAACTGTATTAAGATATATTACAACAATATAGGATTCAAATAGAATTAAATTAGTTGTAAATCCTGTTTGAAATCGAAATAAATTTTTTATTCCAAAGCTGATCTTACTGTTGTTCGTATCATTTGTTCTATAATTCAAGCCTTTGAAGGAAATGCAGCTTCCAATTATTGCATTTAGCCCTTTCATCTTTCCATTTTAATCTTTTTACTCCAATCCGTTGACTCCCTTGGGTTTGGGCGTCACAACTTGGTATCAGATCATGGTTCTTGAGATAAACACACATGTCCATTCTGGTACAGTTCTCGCCGACCGCATCACTTGAACTGTGAGTTTTATTATTTTGTCATAGATTCATTCTCTTTTGAGTTTCTGATGTTCATTTGTGGTGATTTTGGGCTTTATATCAATGTGGCAGGTACAGGAAGGGGTAGGAGAAGCAACCCTATAGAGGAGATCAACCTAGACAGCAACACCCATGTTTTTCGTAATGGCCCAACTTCTAGAACAACTGGTAGAATAGTAAAGCCGAGGTAACGACCAATCTTCCAACAGAGGATCCAACCCTAAAGATCCCTAGGAGAGGTTCCAACGGCAGAGACCGAAAGAGTTTAGTGTCACAACCGATCCGCTTGCTTCTGAAGGCTGGATTAAGTCCATGGAGGCCATGTTTGAATACCTCCAGATGCCAGATTTGTATAGGACCAGGTGCGCCATCTATACGCTTATAGACGATGCTATGATTTGATGGGAGGGAGCCAAGATGACAGTGAACCTAACTAATCTCTCATGGGGGGAGTTCAAGAGAGCGTTATTTGATCGATATTTCACCACGGATATGAGTCAGAGCTAAAGAGAGAGTTCCTAAAGCTGAAACAGGGAGCATGACAGTTCAAGACTATGTTCGCAAGTTTGAGAGGGTGCTACTGTCAGGCCCGATGCGCTATCACAGATTAATTACTCAATTAATCCTATTTATACGGAACCATTAAAAATTGGGCCTAAAAATTTTCGAAATGTTGGGCCTGATCCAAAACATCATCTTAAAATAGTTCATAATCAAAATATGAGTTTAACTCAAAACTCAACCAACCCATCAACAGGTAACAAATAGCAAGTAGTAAATTAACTACAAATCCCCTCAGTAAAATAAAGGCACAGTACATCCCCTGGCTCAAGATAAATACATAACACCGGGAGTCAAATAAAAAAGGGGATCAACCAGCTGAAACTCCACTCTTTCCAGCCTGGATACCTGAAGAACCTTCCAATGCCAATACAGACCAAGGCAGCCCAAAAATAGGCAAAAGTAAAGAGTTCAAACCTCAGTACAAAGAGCCATCTAAAAACAGCAAATCATGCAACATGCTATACTTCAAGTTATGAAATGCATGATGAATATCAAAGGAATCGGTCATCAAGGCCAATGATTCAGCTGGCAAATTTCAAGTGAGCCTCTACACAATGCAAAACCAATCAGTGGGTGGAAATCATCTGTCCGTGATCATCAGGCATGTCAGCCATCACAGCTCAGTGGTCTTCAGGCACGACTAATCAGCCGGCCACCATCCGGATGATAGCATTTGACCCTTCAGGCACGACAACTCAGCCGGCCGATCAAAATGCTAGCTCGACTCAGGTCATCAATCTAATATCAGGCTCAATATGTATGCATGAATGCCATTCAATAATCAGATTCCAATGCATACAATAATCAGTATGTGAAACTGATCATACAAAAGAGCATAGTCAATCAAATCTATTCACAAAGTCACGTATTCACAGTATACAGGTTCACAACAAGAAATATAAACATGTCCATGCCCAAAGCTGTTTACGGGGGCTCAATTCGTACCTCAAACCAGCTTAAACCTCAATCAGATCTCACCAAGGCACGACACCAATGACTTGCTCAAGTTTGCTTCCTCAATAACTCACGGCGAAGCTTAACAAAAGCTGTCGAAAGCCAAATCCAGAAGATCAAATCTGAACGGGGAAAACCATCAACTGGAATTCGCGAAGTTACTCGAACCTGCAACTACTTCGCTCCTCCTCCGCAAGTCGATCTACAACTCCAAATTGGCATCTATCAAAAGAGCTAAGCAACACGAACCTAGCGCCACCAATCTCGCTCCAAACAACGGCGGAAATCGAAGACAATCTAACGGAGAAGGGTTCGGATGAATAGGACTAATCGAGGGTTTCTCTGGAAAGGAGATAGGAAATGTCGGGTTGAAAATTGACTAAGTGTCGATTGCTACTTAGCATTTAAATCCTTCAGTCAACGCTATAGTGTAAGTCAACCCCGACTTATTCAGATCCCATCGACAACTCAGATCTTAGCGCTAAGGCAAAAGTCCCTCAGATCTGGCCTCAACGATAACTCAAATCTGGCTTCTCTACGCTAAACAAGCGCTACTAATCAAAACGACGTCGCCTAGGAGTCCCGCTCACTAACGCTAAACGTCGTCGCGCTATATCCAGATCTGAAACAGACCTCACTAACGCTTATCCAGATTTGATCAAATCTGAGATCCTCAAACCGCACCGGTTTACTCCGAACTCATGAATCGGATTGGTCCAAATAGTACCATTGACCAACACTTGACTTCTCATCGCTAACCAAATCAGTCCCTCTCTCAAAACCAGATCTGACTAGCACCTAAAACGACATCGTATCACTTATACTCACCCGCATAAACCAAAACGTCATCGTTTTGCTTCCCGCTCGTGGTAACTCACTCAAAACAGCGAGGACCAGATCTGGACACCCAGATCTCACTCAATCTGAAAAATCCAAAATCTAAAACGACATCGTATCACTTATACTCACCCGCATAAACCAAAACGTCATCGTTTTGCTTCCCGCTCGTGGTAACTCACTCAAAACAGCGAGGACCAGATCTGGACACCCAGATCTCACTCAATCTGAAAAATCCAAAATTCAGATTTCTACTTAAAATTTGCCAAGCGTTACTTCCAGTAAAACCCCATGGCTACTAGCACTCAAAAATGATCTATACCAAATCTAAAAACACGAAAATCATCAATGAATTAATCAATTCTCTCAAGCATGAAAATGCGATGACCAACATCTCATTGGTTAATTCTATTCAGATCTGAGTATTACGCTAATCACCAAAATACAGATTTCTAGTCCTCAAACTCTCCCCTACTAGAAATCAATTTCCTCCTCGAAATCAACTCAAATCCACAAATCAAAACCACAGAAGCCATCAAAACTAGCATTAACATTCTGCTCAGCATGACTCAAAGTCTAAACGTAACCATAAATCAGCAGCAAAATCATTTAAATCGTGAAATCCACAAGCTAGAAGTTACCTGGAATGCTACTGTCAACGCTCAAACATATGTGGACACTCCTGTCTCATCTTTTCTTCAACTTCCCAGGTAGCTTCTTCTCTCACATTCTTGCTCCATTGGACCATTACCAACGGTATACTCTTGTTCCTCAGCTTCTTCTCCTTTCTATCCAGATTCTGCACTGGATATTCAACATAGCTCAAGGTATAATCCAGCTCTACTTCATCAGTCCTTAGCACATGGGACGGATCTGGCTCATATTTCCTCAACATAGATACATGAAACACGTCATGCATCGCTTCTAACTCATCAGGCAGCAGTAATGGATAAGTCAACTGTCCTTCCTCTCAATAATCTCAAAGGGACCAACGAATCTAGGATCCAATTTACCCTTATATCTAAATCTCATCACGCTCTTGAAAGGAGAAACCTTTAGAAACACTCGATCGCCAACTTCAAACTCTAAAGGTCTGCGTCTCTTATTAGCATAGCTGGAGTGTCTATCTTGTACAGCTTTCATTCTACTCCAAATCAACTCAATATGGTCTTTCATATGCTGCACAAATTCAGGAGTAGACAACAGCTTCTAACAATCTCTTCCCAACAGATAGGTGACCTACACTTACGACCATACAAGCTTCGAAAGGAGCCATCCCGATAGTCACTTGGTAGTTGTTGTTATAAGAAAACTCAAATAAGGTGATAGGATCAATATGGCACGAAAACAGCCCTAGGAGTTCAGGTGGGTTGAATGAACTCCTTGGCATTTTTAGATTTTCGAAACCGTTTAAAAATATTTTTACAAGCACCGCTTAACTTAAGTCCAAGTTACCAGACTTAAGGTATCTCAGTTTATGGCTGATTTCTTGGCTAACAAATATGTGCGGAATAAAGCCAATTGATCAGTGAACAGTGTAACAAGTAAATAAATGCGTAATGTAAAAGTTAAGGGACAGAGTTTGTTTGTGGAAGTTTGGATATAAATATCCTACGTCTCCCCTTCTTCCTTTTCAGGAAGGTTCCACTAGAAGATTTGATGCGTGCACGCCTTCTACAAACACCCGATCACCGAGCCTCGCTCCAGGTGAACTCCTAGCAACACCAAATACAAAGTGCAGAGGCAGCTGCTGAAAATAGGTAATGTAATGATGTTTTTCGAACTACTTCACAAAGCCAGTTCGTTACAGACTCAACAAATATGTTAGTGAAATACAAATATATGAGACTGTAAATTCTCTGGTTTCTAAACAACGAAACATGATTCAAAAGATTGAACCAGAGAATGACTTGAAGGTAAATCTCTGAATGCTTGATTGAAAGTTCTTCGAGTTGTGAGCTTTTTGAGAATAGCTTCAAATTGCAATGCGCTCAGAAAATGATGAAGACGTAAAATTGGCAGAGTGACGGTAAGCAACAATAGCGAAGAAGTTCTTCTTCAATTCAAACTTCTGCTATTTATACTCTTCGCTCAACGGTCATTTGATTTGGCTAAGGAAATAAAATCCCTTTTCAAATTCTGATAATCTGTAACGGTATCCTGCTCTATCAAATGGTAAATTGCACATCGTCAGAACCAGATTGTC
>KV007462.1:9768-26024 GCA_001598015.1 Dorcoceras hygrometricum
AGCGAAGCAGTTGACAACTTACGAAGAGTTGCGAAGAGCTGGATGTCAACTGCTGAGCTCAATTCAAATGGCGAAAACGACAAGAAGCCTGCAAAAGAAAAGGACACAAGTACTGTTCCCTTGTCGGTACTTTACAGAGGAGCGTTGCACTGAAATGGAAAGAAGACAAGATAGTCATCTGAAGCGCTGAGCAGTTTTGGAAGCTTTCCAACGGGAAGAATTTCTACAGAGGCTATATATTCGAGGCAACGCCAATTGAAGAAAATATAGACCAAGAAGAGTCCTGCTGAGTGTTCGTGAGTTCGTCGATGTAAGCGATCAATCGACGAAGTTGGTGCAACTACACACTGTGGTAGAATTACATTGTTTATACAGTGCACCAACATAGGGAAAAGAAAAGAAGATGAAGCAGTCGACAATCATTCTTGAGAGGAGCTTATTGTGTCGACTGTTGAATCTAGATTAGCTTGTATTAGAGCATTTCCCTAGTGTGTGAGAAAAACAGAGAGTTGAGCGTTCATTGTATCAATCTCACACACCCGGATTCATTCACATCTGTTTGTGAATGAATCTCGAAATTTGTTCACAATTCCCGTCCAAGCATGAAGACGTAAAACTCTTGTGTATGTAGTTAGTCACACAGTTGCGGCTGATGTGCAGTTATGAAGTAGTGGATCCTTCCGAGGTGGAAGAAGGGGAGATGTAGGATGTTGATATCCGAACTTCCATAAACAAATATGCTTTGTATCGTGCTCTGTTATTCATTAAGCAAGCAGCACACAAGCACGAGTCTCGAACAGATTTATGTTATACATAAATCTGTTTGAGTTGTTTTAAAATAGAGGATTCAGTTCTGGTATATAGTCAAAAAGTCCTCTTAAGTTTATCTATTTTGTGCTTTAGTCCTATGATTTAATTTGTCAAATATGGATTTTGGTAATGTAAGTAACTAAGTTATGATATTTTTGTCTTTTGGCCATTTTAGGAACGTTGACATGACGTTGAAAAAAATATAAAAATAGACATTATAAAATAAAAATGTTTCGTTAAAAATATTATTATATCCAGCTTTATATTGACACTCTATTTAAAAAATAAAATATACCGGATTTATATGACCAAAATTTAAAACTTAAATTTCTTTCAGTAAAGTTACATAAATTTTTTTAACACTATCCATAAAGTAAACTTTATTTAATTTGCAATTTTTTATCTCTCGCAAATGAAAAGCTTGAAATATTTCAATGGCTCATTAATTACCTGATTTAGTTACACTGTCATACACTAAAAAAGCCTATGTACCCGATAAAAAACTGGTGCACTGACAAACAAGGACATTCATTTTTTTAAAGTAAAAAGTTGTCATAGATAACTGTTTCAGTATTTCTAAAGAAAATTACTCCAAAATAAAATAATTGAATTTCTTATATGTATTCATGATAAGTAATTGATGTGGATCCCTTATTTAATGTATCCAAATAAATGAATGTATCGTTATCAAGGGAGCAACAATATAAATACAAATGTAAGGTTAGGTGGGCACTTGACATGTCTCAGATCATGTACTAGTTTTGTTGAAACTATTGACAATGTCAACTACTAGGGAAGTATCTCCACCATGTGCCCCATACCATAATGTCACCTCTTCCCAATGAAAAAATTGTTTTTATAATATCCTTTACAAAATAAAATAAATTCTTATTAATTACATTCTATTTTTTTTTTAACTTATCAATAGAAAAAAAACTGCATTATCTTAAGTGGTGAGATTGGTTATGAGATTCATATCCTCTGAGGGCTTCATTGAGATTTAAACATTCCCAAATCCTCTTAAATCCAATCAAAGCTTGTTTCTTCACACGTTTTAACGGTTTATAGTGAGGTGACAAAGAGTCAAGTTCTGTATATTTACATAATAGATTAGAGTACGTCTTCCATGAGATTAGTCGATTTGGTCCATTATGATGCAAAAGTAATGGTTTCGACATAAAAAGTAATTTTAATGGATCGGTCGCGTCGGAGATTCATCTCATAAAATTGATTCGTGAGACGCCTCACGTGAGTTTTGCATAGATAGTATTAATGATGGGGAATCGAACTATAAAATTGTTAAGATTTTTAATGTTATGTAAAAAATTCTAAGTTTTTGTAATAACAAAATCAACTCAGAGATAATTTGATCAGATCAAGCGAACCTGACAGCATTTTTTTAGTCAGATCAGATTAGAGCTTAACTGAATAAGGACAACTCGATTTTAGATAAGAGTTATAGCAGTTCAGAGCAGAATAAACCAACAGAATTCAGCTTAGATCAAAAGATAAATATAGATCTGATTAGCTTGAGTGTTCAGTATAGAACAGAATCGATCGAAATAGAGCAGATCAGATTGGAGCTTCGTTTAGGTTTAGATTAGAGCATCGAGACATTGACTTTAAGAAGAGCTGTATAGTCGTTGAACAACTTTTTGAATATAATCAGAATGTATCGGAGTTGGTTTTATAGAAAGATCGCTTTGTGAGCTAAGAAAGTGCATTTAATGATGCAGTATGAAGCAAGTACAAAGAATTAAATGCATATTTATTACTTTGAAACAATAGTACGATGATTCATCGGCTGAGTCTGTAACATTTTATTATCGTTGATCCGAAGACTATATAAGGAGCAAGTTTTGAAGATCAAAGACGATGTTGTTAATTTGTTAGGACCGAAGGATCGGATCTCTATACAATAAGCAACATGACATAAGGGAGGGGCGAGATCTGATCCTATGAAAATAAAGAGAGCGAGCGCTGCTACTGTTAAATAAAAATTTTGCACTGCTATAAAGGAGGTGCAATACATCGGGTTCTTGAACATTAAAACAGAGCACCGGAGACAGATCTGGTATGTAATAAAAACATGCGGAAAACACCAGAACTGAATCCTGAATTTTAAAACAACTCGGCGCAAAACAGATTTCTGTAAACAGAAATCTGTTCGACTTACTGTGTGTGCAATCTGATAACTGTGTATGCATGTGTGCTAATATAAATATGCGTATGCGGAACTGTAAATTAAAGAGATTACTCAATGTTTGTTTATGGAAGTTCGGATATAAATATCCTACGTCTCCTCTTCTTTCTTTTCAGGAAGGTTCCACTAGAAGAATTTGATCCGCAGACCCAATCACAGAGCCTCGCTCCAGGTGAACTCCTAGACTCTACACCAGCCCTCGGCTGTGTCAATCACTTGTTTTACGCCTATGTGAGAAAGGCTACAGACACAGAGTTTAACGTCTTCGTGCTTGGACGGGATCTGATTTTGCATTTTGGGTTTGAGATTCATTCACTCTACAATATCGCTCAACTCTCAAGAATGTGAATGAATCTCTGTGTGTGAGATATACAGTGTAAGAACAACTCTCGAAATAATAAATCTCACGCACTCGAGAAATGCTCCTAAAGAGCTGATGAAGACTCAGCAGTCGACACTGCAATAAGCTCCTCTCTAATGATGGTCGACTGCTTCATCTTCCTGTTTTCTTCCCTCTGTAATTTCTCTGTGCTTCGTTCCTTAAAGACTCAGCAGTCGACACTGCAATAAGCTCCTCTCTAATGATGGTCGACTGCTTCATCTTCCTGTTTTCTTCCCTCTGTAATTTCTCTGTGCTTCGTTCCTTATGGAGTGATCAAGTTGTCTTCTTCAAAATCTTCGTATATATAGCTTCTCTCCAAATATGGCCGTTAGACAGTAGAATCAATTCTCTTCTGCGCTTGTCAAGGCTAATTTGTCTTATTCCCAAATTGGTGCAATCATCCTCTGTATATTGTACTATTTCCCACAATAGTACTAATCTTGTCCCCTTAAATTAAGGCATTTGCACGACTCAATTTCAACCATTGATTCTTTCCATTTTGAATGTTGATTGCGTCTGAAAGTATTCCAGCAAATTGTTCAACAGCTGTTCGCTAGGTTCGTCATAACATTTCATCAGCTGTTGTCTTTTCTTTGCACTCAACATCTGATCGACGTCTGTATCATTCTTCTCGACGGCTGAATTAATCCTCTGTTGATATCTTCATTTTAGTGCAACATCTGTTTGGTCTGCGCAACCTCTGTTCATCTACATTTTCGCGCAACATCTGATTGATCTTCATATCGCAACTACTGATCAACAGTTCGCTTCAGCTGTTGTTTCATCTTCAACTAATTCGTTCCAACAGCTGATAGTTTTCTTCGTTATCACACTTCGCTCAACAGTTGTTCACTCAGCTGTTGGTTTTCTTCGTATCAAAAGTCAACAGGGGTCAAACCGAGGTTTCCCGCTGTTGAGGGGCAAAACGGTCATTTTGTTGTTTGGGGTTTGATGATCTGAAAAATTGTTTTTCACATCATAACATTCAGTTTTGGAAACTGAGTCGATCGGTCCGATCTGATCGGCGATCGGAGTTACGATGAAGTCGCAGCGATTTATATCGTCATTTGGACTCGGGCCCGTTGGACCGGCCCAAGTCCAACTTTAAGTCTATATATGTCTAGACTTAATTAAGAGACTTAATGATTATTGTCATAACACCAAAGCCTAAACCCTAGTGCATAGCCGCCCTCCCCTCCTCTCCACTCAAGCCGCCGCCGCCGCCGCCCTTGCGCCGCCGCCGATCGTCGCCGGAAAACTGTTTCCGGCCAGTTCGACGTGGAGAATCCGATCGTGCTGATCTCGTCAGGACTTCTAGTGCAGTCTGACGAAGGAGTCTCGAGTCTGGTCGTGGACCGGATTGACGAATCTACCGCAATCAACCGAGAAGCGCCGGGTTCTTGAAACACCGGTTGGAGCCAGGCACAAGTGCCAGCGAGGTAACACGCCTGAAACACCCTATGTATGTTGATACATTGATGATTGAATTTTTCGTATTGATCGCATCCCGGTACTCTATTTTTATTCTTCCGCTGCCTGCCGGGGTGCGGATCCGGACCAATCCCAACAGATCTGGTATGTAATAAAAACATGCGGAAAACACCAGAACTGAATCCTGAATTTTAAAACAACTCGGAGCAAAACAGATTTCTGTAAACAGAAATATGTTCGACTTACTGTGTGTGCAATCTGATAACTGTGTATGCGTGTGTGCTAATATAAATATGTGTATGCGGAACTGTAAATTGTAAAGAGATTACTCAATGTTTGTTTATGGAAGTTCGGATATAAATATCATACGTCTCCCCTTATTCCTTTTCAGGAAGGTTCCACTAGAAGAATTTGATCTGCAGACCCAATCACCGAGCCTCGCTCCAGGTGAACTCCTAGACTCTACACCAGCTACTCCAGCTGATCCAGCTGTTGTATCAACTGCTGGTCTTGACTTCTGTTTGCAACAGCTGATTGCTTGCAACTGATGAATGCTTGCAACAGCTGATTGCATCTTCTGTTTAGCGCTACGGCTGATACATATTTTCTTCACTCACTGAAACAGTGAGTACATCTGGACTCCACGTCAGCATATCTGTTCACGCTGGACTCCACGTAAGGATTTTTGTCCACGTAGGATTCCACGTAAGGGAAGCTGTCCACATAAGCATCTCTGTTCAACTTGGCTTTTGCCTGATTACGATCAGCTGGCTCAGCTTTGGACGTCTCCATTGCTAATCCAGCCATTACGTCTAAGTTGTTGATCCAGATTTCTCAAGTCTTAATCCAGCTCTTCTTTAGATCTCTTCTGTTAAATCTGTACACTACGTAGAAATGTTAGAAACACAATAACAGGTTTTGTGTAATTCAAAACTCAGATCTGGATCTGTTATCCAGATCCATCAGTTAATATGAACAAACAAAAACTGAAATCTCAAAAATCACCAGAAGATCATATACTTATTCCTTGTTGTTTAGATTTTCTGTAATCATTTCAGCATAGATATTTAAAGATATTTAGGTTGTACTTATCGTTATTTCATTATAAGCCTTTCAAACAATTGTAAATAACAGCGTATGTGCTGTTATAAAACATAATACTAGAAGTTCAGATTGGGTGTTGCCTGACTGAGTGATTTAGGATACTATGTATCTTACTCGAATCTTCTAATTAAAATCCTTCTAGATCGAAAGAAGGGAAGGCATAGTCGCATTGCTTCGAACTTCCGAAAACAAATCTTTATTCTTGTCTAATTTCAGTTTACGCACATCTGCATGTTCACTGTTTGATTGAGCTCGTTATGCATAATTTATTTATTGCTCAAGAAAACAGCTCAGACTAAGTTCTGCTATCAACTAGTAATTCAGCTGATTTTCCAAAATTATTTTAAATTATAAATTTTAAAGAGTTTGTTCACCCCCTCCCTCCAAACTCTTGTTGGCGCAGCGGCGGATCCGGATCCTGCTCCCGGGGTGCAGCGGAAGAATTAAAAAAATTGGAGCCCGGGAACGATCAATACACCTATACAATAATTAAAACATTCATAGAATGTTTAGAATATACCTTGCTGGCGTCTAGGCGTCTGGCTCCAACCAATTCCACGGGAAAATTTGCACTTCAACGGTTGAACAGCTACGGCCTCCTAATCCAGCCCACGACCGAAATCTCAATTTCTTCGTTGGTTTACACTAGAAAACCAACGAAAGTTTCACTGACGGAATCTCCTCGCCGTGACGGTCGGAATAAATTCCGACGGCGACGATGGGCAGCGGCGGTGTCGGCGGAGGGCGATGGCGGCGGCGAGGGAGGAGAGGAAGGGAGAAATATTTGCTGAATAGCTTTTGGTGCGTTTTAAATGAATATTCCATGGCCCCTATTTATAGATTTTTCATGGACTTAGACCAAGCTAATGGGCTTGGGTCGGGCCCAGGCCCAGGTGTACATTGATTTCAAGTCCATCGCTGTGGCTTCATCATAATCCCGATCGACGATCAGATCGGACCGATCTACACAGTTAAAAAACTGAGTATTATGATGTGAAAACAATTTTTCGGACCACCTAATCCAAAATAGCAGTTAGGCCCCTATAAGTTTTAAGGATAGTCATACTAGTCCAAGCTTAAGGAAATTGCATTTCCACCCTATTTAATTTTAGAAAGTCACACTTCCATCCTTCCTCCTACTATACTCAACAAATTGAGCTTAATTTTCGTATGGTAATTGAGAAACCAGTACTTGTGTTAACCTCAATGGTTCAGAGATACAGCTAGCCGTGGGTTCACAACATTTGTGACTTCGAAACCATATTTTCGGACTAACCCATCGGATAATGGTAAAGCGTCTAGCAACATCGCCCCATGATCTCCTAGGTATCACTGATAGTGCCTGTAAGAACCAGTCGATCATGGTTAGCATACAGTACGGTCCTTTCAACTCAAATATCCCGATCAGATCAACGACCATTGGCAAATCGAGAGTCGCTAGAGATCCAATAACCATGCATACATATTGGAGATCAAATAGTGACATCGGATGTGTTATTAGGTAAATCCATTTACCCAAAACACATCTAGTACTCTGGCCAGAGATTTATCACACTATTATCTCCTCAGATAGCATAGTATATCCACGCACAAGGGCGAGCGGTGAATCCTCGACAACGAAGCATCGACTCCTATATGCATCGGGACCTCACTCAACCCCGCCACCTGATGACCCCAACTGAGTTGGTAAACCGGGTCAAAGTGACGGCACCTATCATGTATAGTTTCAATGACGTTTCGAGTAATGAGGTCTAATCTGTACAGGTGAATCCTCGACAACGAAGCATCGACTCCTATATGCATCGGGACCTCACTCAACCCCGCCACCTGATGACCCCAACTGAGTTGGTAAACGGGTCAAAGTGAGGCACCTATCATGTATAGTTTCAATGACGTTTCGAGTAATGAGGTCTAATCTGTACAACCAAGACCTCAGACTTAATCCACTCGATAAATGGTAACCACTTGGAAAGTCCGAACGAGGGTAGTTCGATAGATCACCAAGTCACTACCCATCTGCATGCTCAAAACATCACTATGTTCCCTACCAATGAAACGTGGTACTTCACATCGCAGATGCTAGTCTCCAGCTCGAGCGGCCCTTATCCTCTTTTGAACGGTCCAATTGATTAGGAACATGTTTAGAATACACAGTGACTATTAGATGTGTTTCATGATAGTCATCAAATCAACTATAAAATATAACATACAATATAGTGCATTCAAGGTCTTTATCCAAAAATTGTAATCATAATAATGAAGATAAAGAATGCCATAAAAGAATGTGAATTTCATAAATAAAAATCGTTTTATATAGAGTCAACAAGAACCCACACGCCACAAGTTGACTAGTTGGGAACCTACTCTAACAACTTTGTACTGATTCTATCATTTAAAAATGTGAGGACTGTAATTAGCCAAGGAGATTAGTGGCTTAATAAGTCCGGGTGTATAGATCATCTTGAGGAGCATCCGTTAAGAGGGAACAGCACGGACACGAGCTGGTTCTAGGGTTGATGCTAAGTTGATGGAAGGCACTGCATCGGATTTTAGTTCAGATCAGAACCGATGTAAGCTGTCCGGATGCTTCGTGCTGACCCCAGAGATGCAAGCTGGTCTTAGGGCTGAGCTGGTTGAGTGTCTGTGCAAATGGTGGAAAGATCAAGTTGTTGGCGCTAGTGTGTTGGGTAGTACGCGAGCTGGACCAGCTTGAATGCGAGCTGGAAGTTGAGCAGTGTGTTGTGCTGGGTTTTGAAGCTGCTGCTGGTGCAAGAACTAGTCCAGTGCAGTTCTCAGAGCTGATAGTAGTTAGGATTTAGCGGTGAACTGACGGGTTGATTTCCTATGCTGTATTTAGCCATGCTGGGCATGCAAACTGATGTTGTTGCAGTGTAAAGCAGCACATTGCAACGCTCTGAGCTGAGGGCAGTTTAGGTTATAGATGTAAGCTGGATTCAGATTCGGGGGTGTATGCCGTAAGCTGAGCTGACCCTTGTGAGTTGGTTTGACCATCATGAGCTGATTTATGTACGTGATTTGACACTTACGTGTGTGAGCTGATATGGAAGATCTGTGATCTAGAGGAGACAGTGAAAGCTTAATAGCGCATCGCAAAATGTTTTGGGAATAACAGAGTAGCAACGAGCAATTTAGGGGTTATGATGTCTGAGCATAAGCTGGGTTCAGCTTAGGAAAGAACTGGTTGTAGTTATCAGACTGGACGAGAGATGTTGAGGATTCCAGATTTGGAGAGAACTGTCCAGTACGCGTAATCTGTTTAGTGCGTAATCTGGATTGTTGTTACGAGCGGTACTTCCATGAATACTGTGATTTTTTCCAGGCTTAGGCGCTGCGAACTGATAGCATCGCTGGCTATTGTGGCTGCTGTAAGATGGATAGGGTATCCAGAGCTGAATTGCAGGGAGGCGGTCTGGATCTGAGTTGGTGTAAGCTATCTGGTAGCGCTGTGCGGTTTACCCTGTGTTGAGCTGGCGTGACCTGCTCTACTGTTCCTAGCCCAAGCTATTGTGCGGACAGTTTTGGGTGAGAGTTGAGTGTGGTCCCGTAAGCTGGTCGATTCATGTGAGCGTGCTGATTTGTACGCTGGGTAGTATACAATGCAGAAGCCTGAGATGTGGATGACACTGTAGATGTGACCTGAGCGGAATTGTTTTGGTAGCTTGAAGGAATTTTCTATCGTAAGCTGTTCTGGAGATTACAGCCTTGAGGAGAACAGTTCTGAGATTTCCAGTGTGGGTGTAAGCTGGATTTAGCTTAGAAGGGTTCTGGATGCTCTGACCTGAAGGAGCAGATTTCGAGAGGTGGCACTATGCTGATTGGCAGAATCAGCTTTGGGTGAAAGCTGTAGGTAGTGGTCAGTTTTGATGAGAACTGATCGTACTTCTCCTGAGCTGGAGTAATACCCGAGAGCTGAATGGAGTTTGCGAACTGAAGGGTACGCTAGAGCTGAACAGCGTCCCAAAAGCTGATCGATGAGAGCTGAATGGTTGTGCGTGCTGAGCTGCATGCATGAGCTGATACAGTGTCGAAAGCTGAGCCGAATTGTAAGCACTGTAGAGCAGACAGGGGTAGATTAAGTAGATATGTATAGTTGACCATGGACCAACACTTAGTCATTTTACACCTCACGATATTTATTCTCTCCCGTAAAATTCTCTCTAGAAACCCTAGCTAGCACTGTTCATCCGAGACCTTCTCATTTTGATTTCAGGAGTTTGGCCGAATGGTTTTGAGCAAGGGTTCTAGAGCTGGAAGCATCTGTCCGAGAGCTTTAACCTCGTACCAGTTTGGAGGCCTATAGCGAAGAAATAAAGAAGTCGACGAAAGCTGAAATGTTCGAGTTTTAGCAGTTCCAGCTGAGCTAAGCTTTGTTGAGGTAACTGAAGGTCCTAGTGTTGATTTCAGCCCTTATATATCTGTATTTGGGCTATGATCTGAGCTTAGCCGTAGAGCTTGAGCTGGCTGACCTTAGAGGTTTAGGCCGTGAGTTGTTTGAACGTGAGTCTACGCTGATTCATGTAGATATTTTGCAGATCCGTAGCTCTCTCGAGTTATGATTTGTATTGGTGGCCGGAGCTGTTGGCCGAGAGCTAGGGTTTGGATAGAGAGCATTTTTGTTGCATTCGTGAGCTTGGATTGAGGCTGTGGTAAGATCTGCATAAAGTACGGATTGAGCTTATACTTACAGCCTTGAGATAGGCATGGAAATCTGTTTATGCATGTTGTCTAGCTGTGTCGTGTGTGTCATGCTGTAGCCTAAGCTGGTTTGCTTTGTAGGCTGATTCTTTAAGCTGCTATGCGTATTACCTATTGTTCTTGATGTCGTCATGTTATGTTGGTATATGATTGTATGTTGTAGCATGTGAGTTTTTTAATTTGGCAAACATACACATCATGTTGATCCTGTAATGCATCTGCATAGCATATCGAGCTCCTCCCTTGTGACCTGTGTGCTATTCTGTGAGTTGATCTTATGCCCCTTTGTGACCTTTTGCTAGCCGTTGCTGCTGTTGAGCTCCTCTGTGATCTGTTGTTGGCCGTACCCTGTTAGCGAGCTCCATCGTAATATTCTGCTAGCCTTTTCGTGTTGCGGTCTTTCCTTGTTATCCTCTGCTGGCTTTGTGTGCTAATCTGTATATACTAGGAAGCTTGTTGATGGGTTTATTGAGGACGAGCGGCTAGCTACCGTGCTCCTCTTTCTCCCTGCTGTTGGGTGTTTGCCGCTGTGAAACGAGTGGATAGCTACCACGCTCTCATGAGTGAGGCACACGGGTTGAGTTGTTGCATCTTTGCTTCTGGTACTGCGTGTTGAGACAAGTGGATAGATACCAACCTCTCACATGCTCCGTGGCCACTATCGTTTGTACTTCCAGCCATAGAGTTGTTCTGCGAGCCTTGTACCTCCGGCTGTTGAGCTGTTCCTGCGAGCTTTGTTTCCTCCAGCTGTTGGTTCGTTTCTGCGCATGTTGTAGTCTCAGCTGTTGAGTGGATCCATGAGCCCCGATAATGCATTGTACCACTATCGTTTGTACTTCCAGCCATAGAGTTGTTCTGCGAGCCTTGTACCTCCGGCTGTTGAGCTGTTCCTGCGAGCTTTGTTTCCTCCAGCTGTTGGTTCGTTTCTGCGCATGTTGTAGTCTCAGCTGTTGAGTGGATCCATGAGCCCCGATAATGCATTGTACCTTTATTCATGCAGTGCACGACATGACATGTTTCATGCTTGATTTGATTAGCTGTATGAGTTGCTCTTCATACTGAGGTTTGACCTCGTTTACTTTTCCTCTTGGGGTTGCTTTGACTGTGTGTTGGTCATTGCATGCCTTTGCAGGTAGATCAGCTGGTCAGAGTGTTGAGTCAGCTGATGGAGTTCCAGGCGTTGAGTTCCCAGTTATGTATATATATGCTGTATCGAGTCGTTATTGGGGGATGCCCTGTGTTTTTGTTGTTGTTGTTGATTCGATTAGTGTTGCATGTATATTCTTATTGTGGTTTGTTTCTGCTGATTTGAAATCCATATTTTGAGTATGAACTTATTTTGAATGAGATATTTTTCAATCAGGCTAAAAGAAAAAGTTTATCCACTTTTTTAGCTTCCGTGATTTGCTTGATTAATCTCTGATTAAGAGCACTTTGGCCTGAAATAAAAGATAAAATAGCTTGTTATTGAAATGTCCCTAAATAAACACTGGGTGAAGAAATTATATAAAGTTTGGTCTATAAATCAAATGGAAATCACTTGACATATCCTAAAAAAAATTTTGTACTGATTCTAATCGATCCCATCATTTAAAAGATAAAATAGCTTGTTATTGAAATGTCCATAAATGAACTGTGGGTGAAGAAATTATATAAAGTTTGGTTTATAATCAAATGGAAATCACTTGACATACCCTAAAAAAATTGATCAAACATTTTGAAAACTTTAGGAAATAATCCAATGAAGTAAATCTAAGTAATTTTATCCGGATAAAAGATTTTATCAGTTTGTGGTTTCTGTTAAAATATTTGTCCGAATACAACATTTATTTTGGTTTTCTCTGGATAAATTAACACTTGTTTATTTTATCCACTTACTAAACTAATGCTCGAACCGGTGAAATACTTTAAAGGAAAACTAAGAAAATATTTCGCCAATCTTGATATGCAAAACAATGCAAGCTAAACACAAGTACTTTGTTTTTGAAAGTACAAAGATTCAATACTTCTACGTCTCTCATTTTTTCGTGTTCGGAAGGATCCCACTATAAAACTTTGATTTCGACAACTTATACAAACTCACTTCAGCTATAGGACTTACCCACTACCTATACCAAAAATCTAGCATCCACTCTGCTATACGAATCAAATAATGATTCAATAGACTAAGCTCTTGATTATAAGTCACAACCTCACAAACTGCATAATGCTTAACGTCTCTTATGTCAAAACTACGAGCATAATGTTTAGAATTTTTATGTGAACGGTATCAATAAATTATTTTCTATGAAGCTCATGTTTCATTTTTGTTTGAGTGATTGTGTATGGTTGGATTAACAATTTACTATATATATCTCCAATGTATCCTTACACAGTGGGAAAGATTTCACTAAACTGATTTGTTTATTTAAACTCTCCTTTCTTAAGAAGAACTTTTGGTTCTTGATTTTCTTCTTATCTGCACCTCTCTATGTTATTTCTATGTGTTCTCTCAGGTGCCCTTCTTTCTCTCATTCTTTCTCAATCTCACTTTTGACCATCTTGTTGTCCTTATCTAATTGATCTTGCAACGTTCAAATGTAGGAGACAACGGTCATATGCCAATATTCAACTCTGTGTTGGATCTTTCATAGCTTGGAACAGTTGCAACTTCGAATATATTTTGTCGAATTAAATGTCTCGTACTGTTCTTCTTAAAGACACACATGTTCAATGACATGGAGAATTTTTTTTATCTGACTGGTGTCTTTTTTAGCGATGAACTTCTCTTTGTCCACTTGATGTCTTCTAAGCGTCTTTATCCGGGTGATGACTTCTTTTTCAAGGGAAAGAAAATATTCTCTTATCTGGATAGAATTCTTTGAGTGTATGTATTTGGTAAAAGCCTCTAAGAGGAAAAAATTTCATTTATCCTGATGGAAATCTTTAAGTTTCATTATCAAGAGCTAATTTATCCGGAAGAAATCTTTCTCCGGAAAGCTAAATTTATTTGCATCTTTTTGCAGAAGCTTTATTTTTTTTTCTTCTTCATCCGGAAGTTCTTTTTTATGTACTTATTTGATGCCCCCCATAACCACCTCGGGACTCGAGGACCGAGCAGCTCCCCTGAAGTCCCGACGTGCTTTACCAAGATCGGACGTCACACAAGGAGTTCGTAGAAAGACCTCGTTCGCCCGAAGACTACGCAAGGAGCGCTCAGGAGTTGGCTCGAGGACCACGTTGGCTCGAGAAGATCCCCCGACGACTCCGACCCGACGTACCGAAGAATCCTTCCTAGATATGTCTTTCCTTATTTAAAGAATCCGGGAACGATACAACTTTCCTTGTTTACGCAACAAGATCCCCGAAGATCACGGAGAGGATCTCACCTGCCCGAGATCTCCGCCGAGATATACTCATCTCCACCGCCATAGCCCCTCTATAAATACCTGGTTTGCTCTCTCATTCTACACACACTCATTCCTGCACACTCTTGCACTTAGTTCATATATTGCTCTCGTTTTCTCTCGTTCGTCGCCTGACTTAAGCATCAGAGGGGCTTCGCCTGACACACTTTCGGCGCCCTCTGACGAGTTGTTTGTGGCTGCAGACGTCCAGGATAACGCAAATCAGTTCCCCAGTCGTCCGACGTGACCGAGCTCCTCGACGTGGTGGTATTAGCTCTCGGCTGAGGTTAATTTGGCTACATCATTATTTATCTGCAAGATCTTTGCATCTCTTCTTCTGTGTCGTCCGAATAATCTTCACAGTTCTTCTTCAATCTACTATCGAGAGGAAATTGTCATTCGTTTGCTTAGCTACGTTTTCTTCGGTCACCTTGCATTTACCAATCTCCATCCTAGTAAATATAAATTTTTGTATCTTCAAAATCAAGATTATTATTAGCATTTTCAAACCCAACAATTACGCATGTTATGATATTCTACTATATATTGTGTTCGAAAGTAAAACAACCACAATGAGTCAAAATCATAGAGGCCGCTAAACTAATGTTGGGAAAGATTAGTCAAGTTTCTTGAACCTTAGCAATTTCACATGCTCATTAAACAAATCTATTCAATCTTTCGTTTTTTGTAATACCATTCCGAAAAGGGGCCCAATTTTGTCAATTTTTTCTATTTAAAAAATATTATCATCTGAAAAGGTTTTAAACTTCCAAGATTAATTTCTCATCAAGCGCTCTCTCTGTGTGTTGGTTGAATTGTAAAATTCGTATTTTAAAATATAATAATAAAATTGCCTTCACATTATCATGTATAAAATATGTATGGTCTTATTTTCACTCAGACCACCCTGGTCATTTATATCACTATATTGACAACAGTATGGTTATTATTCTGAATGTCTCTTACGGCTCCTAATCTTCTCTGTATATTTTATTTCATGCTTTAATAAAAAAATATAAATATCTAACAGAAACAACATAATATCATTTAAATATGAAAACCACGAAAATTGAATAAAACTATCTAAAATTATTATAAGCTCTATGATTAAAACTATAACCACCCTCGTGATCAAAACTGATAAGTATATACAAGAAGACCTAAGATTTTAAAATTTAAGATGGTCAAACATTTTAATTCACATCTACTAGATGATATGATAGCAAAAAAATATAGACGACTTCTACTTAGGTCTTTTAGTCTTAAAAAAAAAAAAAACCTCATCTTAGTTCTTCAAAAATGTTAATCTTAATACAATAAATTGTCTTTTCTACGCATTTGTTCTCATTTCATGGAAGTGCTAACATGTACCAGACAAAAAATCCTATTCGCATAGTATATGCTATAATTTTTATTATCTTTAAAAAAATCTAATACTAGGTCATTGATACTTATATACATATAATCCATCACCAATATTCTGTATATGATTAGGATACAAATGATTTCAGGCCGAGACAGCAAAGAAAGAGTGGCAAGTACAGCAATGAGTTGTAACATTTATATATATATATATATATATATACATGATTTGATTCGATGGATACAAATGGTGTTCACCACCGGCTTACAGTAGATGATTGTATATAATTTATAAAGTGAGCACTATTAGTATACACTATTTTTAAACTTTATATATATATATATATATATAAGTTTATTTATGTTATAAATATAGAGGTGATTGCACAAATATTACACTTTCTTTTGTTTTCTCTGGAGGGAAAGATTCACAGAGAAAGAAGCTATGGGAAGAACAGGCAAATGGCTAAGAAATTTCTTGACAGGAAAGAAAGATAAAAAGGAAAAAGACAGCAAAAATGGCAGTGATCACCAAAACTTTTCGGTTTTCAACGTCAATGAGCAGCATCCAACCACTCCCTTAACGATCCCGCAGCCCACAACGCCGAGGGAGAAGCGGCGGTGGAGCTTCCGCCGCTCCTCAGCCACAGCGCCGGGGCGGCATGACTCGAATTCTCTGGAGAACATTGCTTTTACTCCGCCTCATGTGATCGATCATCACTTGGAGGATGATGCAAAGAAGCATGCGCTGGCCGTGGCGGTGGCTACAGCGGCTGCAGCAGACGCGGCGGTGGCAGCGGCCAAGGCGGCTGCCGCCCTGAATCAGCTGACCGCTACCTCCTCCCAGCGGATGAGCAGTCCG
>KV007462.1:46045-75196 GCA_001598015.1 Dorcoceras hygrometricum
CCGCTACCTCCTCCGAGCGGATGAGCAGTCCGGTTGAGGAGGCTGCTGCGGTGAAGATTCAGTCCTTTTTTCGATCATATTTGGTATGCATTTTCCGAAACTATTTTGCAATACGGTCAAATTTAAGGTTTTTTTTAATTGAAAATAGACGTTTTTCAACAAAACACCATGAAATATGAAAAAAATGCATTCTTCGTCTCATGAAAATAAATAGATGTCCTAATCCTTGAATTTTTTAAAAAAAAATTACAAAATTTACACCGTCTAACACAATTTTTTGAATACGAACCCGTGCTGCGGCTAAAAAATCAACATTGATTTGAGATTTTCTGCCGGAATAAATCATTAAATTATTATCAAGATCTCATGGCTTCTTTTTTGAAGATTTATGGTTTCTTGCCCAATATTACTATATGAGATTAGGAAACTATAGTTTAATTGATAATAGTATGCGCATCTGGAAAATATTAAACAGGAAGAAGACATTCACGTATAAATATTGTTAAAAAATTGGTTACTTAGTTATGTACATTAAGTATAATATTGTTGAAAAATTGGTTACTTAGCCGCAATATAGACTACTGTCCAGAAAATTACATCAGCAGGGGTGGATCGTGCACTTTTATAGAAATCCAAGGAGTGGACGCCTATTTCATTTTATTAGGGAGGGATTTGGATGAAAAAAACACAAATAATAATTTATATTAACATCAATCATCGACCCTATAGAATTTCAATGGGAAACTTGATTCGTTTTAGCATCATCTGTGTTAACATTGGTTTCATTTTTCTAATATTTTCAAGGCAAGAAAAGCTCTAAATGCATTGAAAGGACTAGTGAAGTTGCAGGCCTTGGTTAGGGGGCATCTGGTTAGGAAACAGGCGAATGCGACCCTCCGGTGCATGCAAGCATTAGTCAATGCGCAAGCTCGAGCTCGAGTTCGAAGAATGCTTTTTGTCGAAGAATCGAAAAACATGAACCAGAAGCAATTTAATCACAGGAATTCTACACATGAGTACAAGTTCACCAATTCATCTGATCAAGTACTCATTAATTCACTAGTGTATATTCTGCGTTTGAAATTTCTATCTTGTATACTCAACCAATCTTTTTTGTTGGTGAAGGATTTTGATAGGGGGCTAGAAGAGAACATCAAGATTGTGGAAATGGATCTCGCTAACTATAAGCCAGTTATAAAACCAAGAAACAGCTATTCGAGCCACACACAAAACGAAAAAAACGAACACCGAATCTCCTCTCATCGTGCATCGATCAAACATGATCATCAGCAGATTTCATCGTTATCATCAGCTATAACTGATATGACCCCCCGAACATGCAACAACCACTTCGAAGAATGCTCATACGGCACGGCACAAAGCAGCCCTCAATGCTGCTACTCAGCCATGTCTAAACCTGAACTCCCCACAGTCCCATTCTCCTACGCCAGATCAGAATATGCAGAGTCCCTTTACAATGAGTATCCCTTTTACCCCAACTACATGGCCTACACCGAATCTTCCAAGGCGAAAGTGCGGTCACATAGCGCCCCAAAGCAACGGCCTGTTGAGCCATTCGAGAAGCCTCTGGCTAGGCGGAAGCCTTCATTGGAAGGGAGAAACGTGCCTAGAGCTGTTAGGATGCAACGATCATTGTCTAATGTTGGTTCGAATGCTCAGAATTATCTGTATCCATGGTCTGTCAAGCTTGATAGATCAACAGTTTCACTCAAGGATAGCGAGTGTGGTTCCACAAGCACTGTGCTTACTAACACGAACTATTGCAGATCCCTAATGGGATTCGACGTAAGTAGCAGTATCCATGTTTGAATTCCTCGTTTAGAATCTTGAAGAAACAAATTGTTCAGTAACGTTTAATGTCTTTAAATTTATGTTATGGCTGCAGGTCCAAGGAGCAAGATTATAGTTTTCTTGATTAGAAATGTGAACCAGAATCTATCTTAGTTGCTGCGAGGCTAAAATAGAAAACTTGTATAATGCTCTTTGTGGTGAAATGTTTTTTACACTCTTGGTTTGATTTTGTATTGAGGAAGCATTGTTTTGGAGCTCCTTGTATGTAATTTTAGCTTGATTTCTTGGTTAATTTCATTGCTTATGACTCAGCTTGCGACTTCATTTTGTGTTTTCAAGGCAAAGATTGAGAACCAATCACGTTTGGAAATTTTTCATTGCGAATAGATTTTTAGAAGTTTGCATCTGTATATTATGAAGCAATTCTATTTGGAAGGTCCCATCACGACATTGAAAGCTAAACTACTAGTAGTTTCAGTCATAAACGCAGAATCTTCACGATTGAGACTGTATTTTTTTTGATAGTTGATATAATATTCTACTTCAAATATTAAAGGAGAGTTTGATCACTTTTGGCTAAAAACCCGTGAAAATTTAATATATGCACCCAGCTTGACTTCAAACTACATTCTACGTTGTAAGTTGGGTAACTTTTGCATCGCAGACCCGAAAATCCAGGCAAGAGAGGAGCATGAATCATGTGTTTCTGCAGGTGAATAGCAAAGGAAGCACGAATTTAAAGATCTAAAAGAGTAAAAGATAGATCAAGCATCTTATTACGATTACATCAATCTAATTAATCCTTCAAAGTTATACTCGACACTAACGAAATAAGTATTGTCCCACTAAATATAAAGAGATTATCCCTACCAACATAATACAAGGAACAAATTGCGAGTCAATCCAGATAGCCAAGTTCAAATTTAAGGGCTCCTTTGAATGCTATCAGCTGGCCTTAGACATCCACAGAACGGATTCTTCTTACGCTTCCCGCTGTTTTTCCTCCCGTTGTAAATGAAATCCCTCAGAATAATGGTTTTGTTGTGGAAGAACTTGTTTTTCCCTTTGTTTTTCTTCTCTTCATCCCATTTCAACAAGATGTACTGAATTTTTTGAAGCTCCAGCTGCAACCTGCCAATACTTTCTGACCCTTTCCGTGCCTGTTCTGTCACTTTCTTTCTCCGGATTCTGGCGGCCTCTTTCAGCTGAGGCGATGTTCGTCCGCTGGGGGATCGTGTCTCTTGTATATTCTTGACGAGTTTTCCATTCAAATCCGCCAGATGTACAACGGTTTCTTCAGCTTCCATTAGTTGATCTTGCACAGTTTCGAATTCAATGTTCCTCACATTTCTACTCATCTGGCTAGTCTCCAATTTCCTTATTAAGCTTTGAACTGTGGCATGGAGACACTCCAGCTTCTGTGCATCAGATGAAAGTCTCTCTAAGATCCTTCTGCTGTTTGCTTCTCGACTAAGCTCACCCATTTTCGTTGACACCTCCAACATATCCACGCCTAGCTCTTTCTCCATGTCTGAATCAATGGATGGAGGCTGGGATTTTCGGTTTACATCATCCAATTGATCGTAAACAATATCTTTTTCTGTCATTTTGAATGACAACCTCAATGATTCACCTATTGTTTGACCTCTGTTCCGATCCTCAGCCGTCTCCCACAGCTCAAGCATTTGATCTGAAGCTCCAACTTTACCTCTCTTGACTTGGTCCAGAGGAATGTCTTTCATTAGCATCCCGTTACGAGCATCGGAGGTTTTGGTTCTTATTTTCTGCAACTTGGGTGTATCACTAAGCTCATTTCCTGCATACCCTTTCTTTCTCGTATGCTCATGTTTGTCTCGGCCCAAGCTATGACGTGGTTTTGATTCCTCAATCTCACTCATTGTCGGTTCAAGATTGGTATTCGAGTTAGATCTCCTCCTGGAGATGGGCTTGTTCGTTTGTTCCATTAACTTCCCACTGCTTTAATTCTCGTCTGTAGGTTTTGCAGACATAATATTCCTTCAGGTACTGGGGAATACTGAGCTTCAGGAAATTCTCCAGATACACTTGTACCAGAATTAGTAGTCTCCAAACACTGGAAAGATGAACAAAGTTTGAGCGCACACCAGTCAAAACAAGCCAATGTGGGAAGGGGCATAATAGAGGAATGAAACAAGAAACATATGGGATGAATCAGTATCTGATAAGAGAGAGTATTACCTCTGGTTTTTGACTGTAGGCAGATTCACCATTAGTTTGGAGAAGTGCCTTATTCTCAAGGAATGTGATATCATCTCTCAGCGAATCAACAGCTGGAGCATATGCAAAAAGTTGTGACTTTAATACGCCTATTTGACTCTCCATCAAAGAGATTTTCCCTTTCATCTCTTGAATCTCCGACGTTTTAGAAGCACATTCGTTCTCAAGATTTTGACACGTTTCATGAAGTTCGTGGACCTCATTTTTCAGAAAAATTTCATTAATAGAAGATACTTGAAGATCAACATAAAATGTTGCTGCCTCTGCCTCCCATAGTTCAAACTCATTGCTCTTATCCTGGAAAACCAAAAGTTCAGACTCTAAGTTTTTGTTAACCATACGAAGACCCTGAAATTCCTTGTCATGAAATGAATTCTTCTCAGAAATCTGAAGCACGGTCATTTCAAGATTTTCCTGTATCTGCTGTGACTTTTGGACTTCACTCTGCAGCTCATCCACCATTTTAGACAACGATGAGTTCAAATTTTTGGAAGCTTCAAATTTCATTTGTGTCTCCATAAGCTTTTCTTCTGTTTGAATTAAACTCTCCTTGCCTCTTAAGACTTCCTGCTTCATCAAAGCATTATACTCGGTTAATCCTTGCACCGCCATCTCCAACCTATGACCAGAATCTTTGAGAACTAGCTTTTCCACCTTCAGCAACTCAAGCTCCTCTCTCAATATGTTCTTTTCAGTTTCAATGGTATCATTGACTTCCCGTTGTCTGTTCAGATCTTCAATAAGTAACTTCACTTCTTCAGTTTTCTGATTCCCAAAGATCCGTAGAACATCACATTGATTAGCAGTGGCTAAGAATTCAACAAGCACCGTATCATTATGCTGATCCATCTTACTTTTCTCTTCCTGAAGATCAGCAATTTTCTTCAGTAAATACTTATTTTCTTCATTCATTTGAGAGTATAATTCTTGTAAAATATGGTAAAGTTTATGTAAATCACCCTGTTTGGCACAAAGACTCCCAAGTTCAGCCTCAAGTAAGGCCACATGTTGCTTACCCTCATTCATATTTAGTTTCAATAGCTTGTTAGCATCTTGGAGTTCATCATTTTCTTTCGACACCACAGCAAATTTCTCAGCCATGACTTTGAACTCCTGATCCATGCTCATCTTCTTTGACTCGATTTGTGTCCCCATGGATTCCAACTGCGTTAGAAGGACAACCAGAACCGAGTTCTCAACCAAAAGTTTCTGCTTATCATCCTCATGTTTAGCAATGGAATGCTTCACATCCTCAATGTTTTCAAGAATATGGTGCACAAATATTCGCTCGTTTTCAACCTTGTTGGAAGAGGGTCCAAGAACAGTTTCAAAAGCCCTGAAAACTTGATATATACCCAATCTTAGGCTTTCGATTTCTTCCAGTAGTAGTTCAGCTTCCACTTGCTGCTCAAGACTTTCGCTCTCCAGCTGAGAAATAAGCTTTGCTGCCAAATTTGATGCCTCAACATGCTTTTGACACTCAAGAATCAGAGAGTTATTTTTCTCTTCCATATCTTTTACGAACTTCTGCAATATGAAGATCTCAAACTGGGCTTTCAGAGCTTTATCGAGTTCCTCTTCAAATTCCTTTTTCGTCCATTCATTTTCTTCTTGCAGGAGATGAATATGGTTTTCGAGTCTAGCCAACCTTGTCTCACTTTGGAACTCAGAAATTGTCCGTTCTTGCTTCTCAACACTCAATGAAACCTTCAGTTCTTTCATTTCTCCATTCATAGCTTCCTTCTTCTTCTCTAGATCAGCATATTTCACTTCTAACCCCATAAATCTTTTCTCGAGGCTATTCAGTATTCTCTCAACATTTTCCAACTTCAGGACCAAGGTGCTCCTTTCCATCAGAAGATTAGATCTTTCATTCTTCAGCAATTCACAGATTTCTTGGAGACCTTTAGATTTTTCCTTCAGACCTTCAAGTTCAACTTTTGTAGCTGAGAGAGAATTCTCAAGAACGGAATTTTTTTCAATTAAACCATGCATGTTTTCAGTTATAGCCTTCAACTGAGACAAGAGAGAAGCTTTCTCAGTAACAAGTGTGGATTTTTCGCCACGGAGAAATTGGCAAGATTCTTGCAATTCCGTCACCATTAAACGAGAGCCCTCCAGTTTGCCATTCAAATCCAACACCGAGCTTTCTACAAATGCTTTTTTCTTCAATTGTTCTTCCATATTATCCAGCTTTCTTGACAGAATTTTTTTTTGATTCCTGTCCTCATCACATACTTGTCTTAGCCTCAAGTTCTCATCCCTCAAGTTCTTGACCGAAGTCATGACACTTTTCGGGCTCAGACCCGTTTCTTCCACTTGTTTAACTAGTGCCTCGTATTTCCTACTCAAGCCTTGGATCTCATCTTTCAAGCGCAGAGTTTCCTCCTGAAAAGAATCGCTCAGCCTCATTTGATGTGAAACTTCATGTTCAAGCCTTTCTTTCATCTCCCTTAAGCTAAAAATCTCATTTTGCATGTTCTCCATAGAAACATTTGATGACAGGTTTATTTCACTCAAACATCGGTATTCATCCCCGGCCTTCAAAATTTCCTCTTCCAAGCCAAGCTTGCATGATTCGAGATCCTTTATCTTCACCAGCCTGTTTTCTAGCTCCATTGCAAGCTTTCTCTGATCATCTTGAGATTGAGCATGCAAATGTTGCAAAGTCTCAAGAATGGCTTCCATTTGTTCATGTCGTGAATTCTCACCTTGCAAATTCATTTGAAGTTTCTCCAACTCCTCTTGCTTGTCAATAAGCTCTCGATCTTTTATTGCTATCTTCCTCATTAGATTATCTGCCTCGACTCGCAGTGACTGGTTGGACATCTGCAATAGATTAGACTTTTCTTCAGCAGTTTTGAGTTTTTCGGTTCTAATCAAGACTTCACTATTCAGGCGTTTAACATCTTCTTTGGCACTAGATATATCTTTCTCGAGTTTGGCTATTATCTCCAAGCAGCACTTGTACCGAAGAGTCGATTCTTCCTTCTCCTTGTTTAGTTCAGCCAAAGCCTTCTTTAGCTCAGAGACTTCATTTTCAGCTCTTTCTGCTTGTTTATTGAGCAGTCTGGCTTCATCTTCGGCCACAGAAACTACGTTCTCTAGATCTGATATTTTTCGAAGACACTGCTTGTACCGATCATGAATTCCTCCCATTTCAAGCTCCAACTTTGAGATTTCAATTTTCAGAGTTTGAACTTCACTTTCTGCTTGAATTGCTCGTCGGTCAGATCCCTTTATATCTTCTTGGAATCGAGAATACTTTGACTCCAGGTTAGATATATTTTCCAAATACATCTTCTGTTTGATCAAACCAGCATTTTTTTCCACCTCTAACTGTATAAGTGCTTCCTTCAAGGTCTGGACTTCAAGTTCGGCTCTGGTGGCTTTCTCGTCAAGTGTCACTGAATCCTTTTGTGCGTTTCCAAGCTCTCCCTCCAAATTCGATAGCTTTTCGAGACATCGTTGATATTGGAGTAGGACATCTTCTTTTTCGGCTTGAATATCAGCAAGAGCTTCCTTCAAGTCCTGAACTTCACTCTCGGCTTTTCCAGCTCTTTCAGTTGCATGGAAGACTTTATCTTTAAGATCCAAATTTTCATTCGATAATTCTTGGACTTCATCGGATTTTGAACTTTGAACCGCACCTTCATTGTGACCCAGAATTTCATACATCTGCTTTACACCCTTTTTTCTCCCTTCCACCTCCGAGTCTTCCATATGAAGTCCCAATACATCGTCGAGGGAATCACCAATTTCAGGAAATGAATTTGGGGGACGTTGGGTTCCAGGTGTCTGAGGATCCCTTTCATGTGCGGAAGATTTCATATCGTCAAATAGTTCGAGCGGTACTTGGTCAGGAAATGCCTTTGCGATTGTTCGATGAGCATGGCGAAGTTCCCCCGTTGCGTGATTATATCTTTCAGCTAACGCACGATAAGCTCTGTAAAACTCCTCCACTAATTTCATCAACTCGGGCCGTTTTTTGTAGTACATTTCAGCCCTTCTGGCAAATGAATCAGCATCTTCTTCAATGAGCTTGATCATGGATTTGACCTTGGCATCCATGTCTGTTCAAGAACATCATTTTTATATTATTAACAGAAAGGACCAGAATCACATAACAGAACAAGTATCAAAATCACCGGCAAGACTTTAAAATATACTTATGCAGCTGCTTTATTGAATTAAATCAATAGATTTTACAAATAAAATTTTTCCAATGAGCAAAAGGATAGCTCTCAACCAAGAGCTTGAATCTTCATTTTGGGAAGAAAAATGTGAATGTGGTGTCTGTCTATGAATGGTATCCCTACAAAATGAAGTTGAGCATTACCCTAGCACTCCAGATTTCTGTATAAAAGGACTTTCAACGTAGCAAAAGAAAAAGAAAGTGAGGTAGAAAGTTGAATGGAAGACAAATCATGTAGAGAACCACCCACCTTTCAGATTTTCTTGAAGCCATCTTGAGTTTTTTGGGCTTATATGGCTATCCCACCACCAAGAATATAAACGCCTGGATTCGGAATGCGATAAAGTTTCCATAACTTCCACAGACGCTGAAAATTGTACTTCTTTCGACCTCGAAAAGCCTGCGGATTCTTGCCAGTATCAAAATCAGTCCACCGTACTGTAAAAGTTTGTTTCACCTGCAAGAAAAGAACACAATGCAACCAAATGCACTAAATTTACATTTCATAGTTTCCAAAAATGATTTATGTTATTAGATAAAACGAATCGCATTATACAATTTCTTATGGTGATCGATAGAAATCAAGGCAATAAGAATAACCTGATCAGCTGCGGTTAGCAGAAAATGGACTGAAAACTTAATGGCGTCGAAACTAAGATAAGTGAGGAAACCTGCACCAAATGGTAAGCAATTATGTAGAAACTACTTTAGTAACATTTTTTATGAAACTAGTACGTACTTTAGAGAGAATAAAATAAAGAAAAGAGCTCAGTTAGTAGATGCATGATTGATTTACACTCTCGAAACTAATCAGAATAAACTTGTTCAAAAGTAGAGATTTGAGATTTCAAACAATAACAAATATAAAGAGAGAATATATTAACAAGATCAAAACTTACCTGCATCTATCATACAGAATCAGTAACCAAAATACATATGAATCCACCAGCCAGCATAAAAAACTTGTAAGCAAAAATGCAGTGATTAAATATTTCGTAAAAAAATTGAAGGTCGCTAGATGAGGTGAAGAAATAATGATCACGTTATATATCAGCTTTTTCACCAACTCTTGGTGATTTGTTCATAGAAAAAGGAGTGTTACACATTGAACGAAAGGAACATACTCTGTATGCGATCTAGAAGAATGCAAACAACAGCAAATAAACCATGGATAGATATTACAGAGATCAGGTAAAAAAACAAAAAAAAAATGTCAAACACAATTTAACAAAGAATCTAGCTTTTCATGCCAGTGAGCTTCACCTAAACTCAAAACTTACTCTTCAGCGCAGTCAATTTAAATTAACAAAAGAAATTAACAAAAAATGGTACAAGCCCACATTCTCTAAAGCATCAAAGACCCGAATTAGATCAGTGAAACTTGATAAACTTGTTGCAAATGGGAAATGGGCTTTCCATAAAATATCAACAAGAATAAAAGATTGAGTCTGTGAAAGAAAAATTCAAATCTTTTGAGCAAGCAAAGACTAAAATTACAAATCGCAGAAAACCCACTTACAAAATCTTGGTTGCTGCTGTTACGAAACAATAAAACTACCCATTTCAACCCATCTTTCTCACACAGTCCCCTCATCAAACGGCCATCTCTCCTTCAACCTTTGAAGGCAATTCGCACCTCGCCTCAGGCTTTTCCTTTGTTTGGTGCTGCGTCAGTATTCAAAGTGTTGCCGAGTGAGAAAAAGCATCACATGTGTATGTATAATCTATAATGTACGTATATAACTTTACATATACATGCACACACCTTTTCACTTTGCTTTGTATGGAGGCATGTGTTTGCAGGAGACGAATGATATGATGTAAATGTGAATTAAAGAATTTAAAAAAAACAAAATTGGTTATGATTTCATTGAATAGAGATTCTGCAAACGGACATATGACTCAGTGTAATTTGATGTCCTTTGTCTTCACTTTCTTGGGTTTAGAAAATGCTGTGCACTCATGACTAAAGCATGACTCTGTACAGTGCCAAAGGCTGCACTCTCGAAGCTTTGATTAAAGGATTTTCCAATAAGGAGATCCTCTTGTCTAGATGATAAAATATTACAATAGTTTGGATTGATTTTTTAAAAAAAAAATTATAATAATACTAAATAAAAATTCAAAAATGTGATGTGCAGCATATTAAGCTAGCAATCAATTAAAACAATAGACAAGTGATATAAGTAACGTGATATTAAATAAATAAATGATGGCAGAAATAGGTGATTCTATAGAATATAATACATAATATATTATATAGAAGGAATTTGATTTGGTCAATCTAGTTTTTTTTTTTTCCTTCAATGAATGTTTAAAATTTATTCTAGAAGGTAATGGATTGTGGTTGGATTGTGATCCTGTGTTATAAAACGAAAAAATTTAAAATCAATAAGAAAATATTATCTAAAAAAACTCACACGTCAAAAATGCATTAATAATATGTTATAATTGCATATGCAATAACGTTTGTTTCAACTTTTAAATGCCAACTCTCACGTATCTCATCTCTTGCAATATTTTACCTCTTTTTGTTTTAGAAAATGGTATTTGTAATTCTTGTTTTACATATTCAGATTACCGATAGTATTTTTCTCCCTCGTTATATAATTCTTTTTTATTTGTAGATATCATTAAAATTTGAACCCCATATTCAAGAGACAAGCATCCCTTTTAAACCGGACCTTGTATAAATAAAAGGCATGGAAATAAAAAAGAACAAAGGAGAATGTTTTCTGGGTTCGACTACGACCCAATTCTAATGCACTAAAATTTTAAAATAAAAATATGGATTCAAGATATTACTCATTTGATAAAATTTAAATTTGCTTTCAATTGAGTGAGATAGCTATCACCGGCCTCAACCTAAGTCGGATGCATCCTATTAGCTTTCTAGAACATACAACAAGAAATCCTTTAAATCACATTTAGTGACAATAAATTGCAGAAAATGACTACTTTTTAGTTTTTACCACCAAGTCTAAAGAAAAAAATTGCAATATATATATATATATATATATATATTGTTAGAGTTAATTTCAGAAGTTTTGGGGAACAAAAAAAAAGATTAATCAGCTCAAAGGTACAAGATCTGGACGAGGTTTAAGACGTTGATAAAAGAAACCAGATTGGAGCTGAGTCACGCTGGCTAAAGTCAAACCAGCTCAATGTATTCAGGTACGCTGGTCTAAGGATGAACCAGCTCAGGGTTTTCAGGTGCGCTGGTTAAAGACAAACCAACTAGGTACCAAGTCAAGCTGATTAAAGTCAAACTAGTCCAAAAATACTTAGCCGGATTAGAACAGATCATTTGAGCAAATTTGAAGAATAGAAACAGACAGTGTTGAAATCATATCAGTTCAGAAGAGTAGCAAAACATTGGTTTACAGTTTAGAAAATAGATCACACCTGGAGTGATAAGTGGTATAACAAACCAGACTGGAAGACCAGTTAGAAAATCAGTTCGAAGCAGATTGATTCTACAGATGTTATCGTACTGAAGGTATGAGAGTACAAATATTGATATCTGAATCAATACGGAACAAAGACATATGCAGACTATTTCAGAGCTGATTGGATTTAATCAAGCTCAGAATCCGATCAGAAAAGCAGCTCAATGATCAGAAACCAGATCGGGAAGCTAAGTTAAGGATCAGCAAATTGAATTTTAGAATGCCTGAGACTACGTACAGATTGATGTGATACATGTGACCTATCTGCAATAAATTGTAGTCGTCAGAACTACTTTGAGCTAACTTCAGACAAGCAGAGATTTGGTGTACAGATGGAGCAGAAGTATGCTAAAAAGGGTAATGCATTAATGGAGACGTACGAACATCGTTCAAACATTTAAGTCGTCGCGAGAATTTCAATTTGGATACATTCGAAGTTTTATTGGTAACATTTATTACCGTTGTATCCAAATGGTAATAGAAGAGCAGATCAGCTGTGAGAAGGTTACCGAACCGATTGCAACGATATCAACGATTTACAAGCTAACCAACCTTCACGAGCAAAAGCAGAGTTCATCTCATTGAACCAACTCACAGCTAGTGACACACGCATAAATTGCATATTCAACTCTTTGTGTCACACTATCTTCTATATACACACTCTGTAGTATTGAGTCTTCATTGTAAATCATAAACAGAGAGTGTTGAGTGCTAGATTTGCACAAACAGCTTAGAGCTCAGTTATTTGTATCTCGAACCAGATCGTGGGTCTGAGTCCTTTGGTTGAGTGCTAGGAGTTACTGCAGCTGCTGGTTGTAGGATCGGGTTTGTACAAGTGATTGTATAAATCAAATCTTCTAGTGGAATCCTTCCTATTGAGGAAGAAGGAGAGACGTAGGAGAGTTAACTCCGAACTTCCAGAAACAAATATCCGGACTCTTTAATTTTTATATTTTCGCATTCGTTTAACTGTTCACTGTTTGAATCGTGTTTTTTCCGCATAAATTCATTTTATTACACGAGACAACAACAATCACTGAGAACCCGAACCCTCCTAGCTGGTAACTCGACGGGAGGTTTGCATCGAGCAATAAAATATTTTAAAACAGATTTTCAAACTAAAAGGAGCAAAGGATTCCATTCAACCCCCCTCTCCTCCCCCCTTCCGATCTTATTTTTGATCCTAACAAATATGTTATATAACACCTATATGTGCAGGGCAAAACTAGAGTCGAAAATAATATACCAGCAGAATTTTGAAAAGGGGTCGTCCCTAAATTCATTTTATCATAAATTATCACTTGGATTAAAAAATGATTTTTTATTAGAAAGGGAGTGCACATTTTGACTTTATTGGTGGCTATGAAAGTTTGCTTTCTTCTAATTAACTACGTTCACTTCATAATAATTAGTTAGTATTATTTTCCCTTTACTTTTCCAGGTTTTTCTTCTCTCCTTTTTTTATTACCATAGCAATTAATTATTGATCTTGTAGTAGCAATTACACAACTATAAGATGTATTGTTTTCTTAGCATGCTTGGACGGGCTGCGATTGATACAAGGAGGAGTGATTCATGTGCGGTGTTGTTTGATATAGTTGGCTGCGTAAAAAAGCGAGACTTAGAGATGAATGAGTAAGACTCATCGTCGGTGGGGATCCCTCCAACAATGAGTAAAATATGATATCGGACGATATTGACTGTAAGACATGCTTTCTTTGAGCCTACAAACTCGACCCACTGATGTCAAAATATATAGATGTATTATTTATCTGTATATCCATACTTTAGTATGGAGTTTCTAAGCATGTATTGGTTTAAACGTGTATGAGTAAAAATAGTATTGAAATGAGTAACCTCATCGGAAGCTCTCATGTGTTAAGCTGATGACGTTGCACCGCTTGATTTGGTTGGTTATGTGGATCATAAAATAAGTAACGTCAGATCTTAACCGATAGTAATATATCTACTAATAATATTGTCATCGGATGGGAAGGAGTCAAAATGATCTCCAAGGATTTGATCCTAACACTATGCATCCCACGAATACAAATGATTTATATTTCCAAGATTATCGTATGATTTTAATTTTTGAGTGCAATGTGACTTTAATTTATGAGCTAAATGCGACGACGACAATATAATTGAAATAATTATTTTTATTTTTAACCTTTTGCAAAAACAATAGTTCTCACAAATGAAAAGTATATCCACACTATAAATTATTGAGCAAGCACATGGAGGTGCACCTCAGTTTTTTAAATTTAATTAATGACATAGGGTCCACATGGCATGTGAAATACATTTATTCATCTATCTATTATTTTTTTATTATATCTTGATTCTTCAAGTAAATTATGTATGCAACGATAGGTTCGCAGTGCGGCGATACCCCACTTAACTATACAAAAAGCCGTTGAATTCTTTTAGTTTCTGAAAAGAGAGAGAAAAATTGACTCAAGAGTGCTAAATAAGATAGAACGAAATTGACTCAAGAGGGGTAAATATGATATAACAAATGTTCAAATAATTGAAAACCTAAAATAATAATAATAAAAGAAAAACCCACCATAAAATAAATTTGACAGAATCCTGAATATATACTTTTAGATTCCTTTCCCCATGTAAAAATGCAATGAAATCCAATAAACTAATGATCAACTGGTGTTATTTCACGATTCATACTTTTCTCGATTTATAAAAAATCTTTCAATTGGACATATGTAATTATCTTTTTATATTCTATAAAGAAACTATATTAATTTGCAGATAAACTCCAAGTTTTTAATTTCACAATAAAATATGCTCAACTCATCAATTTTTGTTAGTATTTGTAACAACCTATTCAAGTTCCATAAATTCGGTAGAAAAGCCTTAATACGTGGTCACGATTCACAACTACTCCAAAAATGTTACATAAATAAAATCAAATATATTGATTTACGAAGGGGTCCATATACACCAGCGGACCATAAATATAAAATGCTAAAACTATTTTTATGTTAATTATTTCTGAAATTTAAAAATTCTTAAATTTTTTGTATTGGATTGAACATTCTTGGATAAGTAACCTTATGATAGTGTGGTGGGTTGTCGATGTTATGTTGCGCCGAATTTGGTGCTGGGTTTTGAGGGCTACACTAATTTGGTGAGATAATACAATCACATTGGAGATGAAATCCTGCACCAAAATGACGTAAAATATCATGTTGGTGCAGAGTTAGAGATGACCGGACATTCATAAAGAACTAGAATGGTATTCGAATGTTATAATACAATTAAGCAGCAGTTAGACTCGCTCCTCTCTTGACATAGGGTCACTCTTCTCTTGACATAAGGTTACAAAGCCCAAACCGATTGACATCCAAATAGGTGCAGTTCCTCGTATCCATGTATCGCACTTTTTGTAGTACAGGGATAAGGAAGTAACTTTGCGCCTCTCATGACAACTACAAATTTTGGTCCAGTGATCAATATTAAATCCTAAGAGTATCTCCAACCACGCGCTAGTTTGGCGTAGGACACCAAATTGGAGTTAAGAACTCCACTCCAACCAAGCAGCAAACTAAACGCTATTTTAGAGATGGTGTACAATATTGCACCAATGTGGTGCAACACTGTAGCGATAGTGTTGCCTTTTCTTTTCTTTTTATTTTTTTTATTGATTTTAGTTATTCTCTTTTGTTTTGTATTTGTTATTTTGCATTTTTTCCTTGCTTTTGTGATATAAATTTCTTTTTTTTTTTTTGGTATTTGTTTTTTGATTTTATTGTTTTTTAAAATTTATAATTTATGTGTTTATTATAAATTAGTAAATTATTGTACATGTTGATTTTAAATTATCATATTAGAAAATAATAAACTTGTATTTTATTTATATAATATTAATTTAAAAAAGTTAAAAAAAATAACAACACGATAAAAATGGAAACCGTAGTATTTAAAACAATTTGTTATTCAAAATCACTTCACAATGCATAAAATAAAATAACAACCGACAAGCATTAAAATGTCTGAATAGAAGACAATGATACATAAAATTAAACATCATTACCAAAAATAAATTATCAAATATCACAAAACATTACAACATAAAGTAAAACAGGTGATACGTACGAAAAGATTAAAACTCCGATAAGTCGGATCCAGACCCTCCAATATCTCCGAAGTATTTTCCATAGTTGGGATTTTCACGTGCTCGTTTCCTTTCATCCCTTACATTCAGAATTCTTAATTGTTGTGCCCGAAAATTTTCACGCAAATAATGGATCTTGAATGTTGCATTTTCATTTGATTGATTTGTTCACGTAAAAACAGTTCCATGTCCTATCATTTCAATAATTTTTTCTTGTCTTGCTCTCATTGATTCAATTGTCTGTGAAAAATATTCATCTTTCTTCTTTTTTAGTTTGCTTTCTTCACTCCAAGTGGTCTCTGCGATGAATTACCACCAATATTTTCATTACTGAGATTAATTTCAAATTGAGACAAACCTGGAGACGCTGATTTGGGTGCTGTTGCTTGTGTGTATGATTGTGGTGAATCGAAAATTTCAACACCCCTTTGAATTGGATTCCTTGACGGGTTTGAGGAAGCAGTAAATTTCTCCATATCTTTCATAATTGACCATGCATGATCAAACTTAAATCATTTCTTGAAATTATCATCTTGTTTCATTAACTCTTTCGCACGAATCATCTGTATAATGATGTTTAAGTAATTGTAAATAATAAAAAGTAATGATAAAAATATAACATATTCCATTTAATAAAACTCACAATATCCATTTCTGGAGCACCACTAGGATTGAATTGTTCAACTTGTTGGATGCATGCTTTTAGTTTACTAATTGCCGTCAATATTACCTACATACGAGATTGCACCGATCTTTTGTTACGTACTTCCGTCATATTGGATGTCTGAAATTGTTGTAGCTTTCCTCGACACGAGTCCAAAATTGGTTTCGAGATTGATTTATTCCTTTGATAGGATCTTGGGAAATGTCAAGATAAACATGACAGAGGTGTATATATTCATGATAGGAATAAGAAGCACTTCGTGCACTGGAAGCCATTGCATTTGAAATATGGTTTGAGGTAAGTGAGATATATCTTTGATAGAAAATTGTAGTGGTGAATGTTAATGAATTATGTGATATATATTTATAGAATGAATAATATTGTGATTCACGAAATCTAATCGAACGGCGTGCAAAATGGATTAGATTTCTTGGATAAAAGATGATGATCGTACGGTGATGATTGAATGAAATCTAATTGAATTGTGTGTAAAATGGATTAGATTTCTTGGATAAAAGATAATGATCGTACGGTGATGATTGAATGAAATCTAATCGAATGGTGTGCAAAATGGATTAGATTTCTTGGATAAAAGATAATGATCGTACGACGATGATTGAATGAAATCTAATCGAAAGTGTGCAAAATGGAATAGATTTCATGGATAAAAGATAAAGATTGTACGATGATCACTGAATGAAATCTAATCGAACAGTGTGTAAATTGGATTAGATTTCTTGGATATAAGATTACATTGCATATGCAACAATGAATTGTTCTTATATAATATGGCTACGAGAAGGGAATCAATTCAGACAATCAATCTACATCATGAATTATCAAAATTTTCATTTCTACCATTCATCATCATCTACTTCAGAGGATGAGTTCGATTCATATCTTCAAAATCAATTTGAGTCTCTTAATGAAACAGAAAACTTATTAGGGATTGTAGCTACTAATAACACAGTTTAGCGGCTACATATGTCGAGAAAAATGAATTCGAAGTTAGACATGGCGGATCGATTCCCGGTCATATCGTTATTCAATGTGATCGTGAAATGACAGATCGTAATCTATTCAACGATTATTTTACTGAGCATCCAAGATATAATGAAATGATGTTTCGGAGACATTTTCGGATGTCACGAGGACTTTTTCTTTGATGCTGTGAAGAATCACGACCATTACTTCACACAACGAGTAGATGGTCTCGGTCGATTTGGACTTTCAACTAATCAGAAAATTACAGCTGCAATGCGGATGTTGGCATATGGTACACCGGCTGATGCTGCTGATGAATATATAAAGATTGGAGAATCTACCACAATTCAATGCCTTCAACGTTTTTTTCGATCTGTTGTAGAGGTGTTTGCAGAGCGATACTTAAGGTCAACTACCTCTTTCGATATGATAGGCTACTGCATATCGGTGAAAAACGTGGCTTTCCTGGAATGCTGGGAAGCCTCGATTGCATGCACTGGAAATGGAAAAATTGCCCCACGGCATGGGCAGGACAGTATGCAGGCCGTATTGGATCTCCGAAAAATTATCTTGGAAGCGGTTGTTGATTATGATCTTTGGATATGGCATGCATTTTTTGGCATGCCAGGATCTAATAACGATATTAATGTTCTTGAGGCGTCCAATCTATTTTCAAATATTGCACAAGGTATCGCTCCTCCGGCACATTACTTTATTGGTGGAAAAGAGTATCATCAAGGATATTACTTAGCTGAGGGCATATATCCGAAATGGTCAACTCTTGTGCAAACAATTCATGATCCACGTGGTCCGAAAAAAATTATTTTGCAATGAAACAGAGTCTTGTAGAAAAGATGTTGAACGGGCGTTTGGAGTTCTTCAATCACGATTTGCGATTGTCGCATCTCCGGCACGTGCTTGGCAGAAGAGACACACAAGACATAATGACTGCATGTATTGTAATGCATAATATGATTATCGAGGATGAACAAGACTTGGATACGCCAATCCAAGATGTGATAGAAGCACCACCTCTGAATGTGGAAATTGTTGCAAATCAAAACATAAGATTTCAACAATTTCTTGATCGATTTTTAAAAAAATTAAAGATAGAGAGGCTCATTCTCACTACGTGATGCACTAATCGACAATTTGTGGGACTTATTTCAATTAGTTAGAAGTTCGATATTTGTGTTTTGTTCCTATTTCACAAGCTATATTTTAGTATTTTTAATGATTCTTGTTATGGTTTAAATTTATCTTAAGATGAATTTTATGTGTGATATGTAATTTAATGTATAATTTAGTTGAAAGCTGATGGTGTGTTATAATTCATTATAGAACCTGGTGGCACATTCTATTATTCGATAATAATATTGTAATTTTAATTCATTGATTCGATTTATGTTGTACATATATTTAAAATACCACTTATGGATATATATTTTTTAGTTTCACAATTGTATTTAATATGTTTCACTATTTAAAATAATAAAATTCAATTTTGAAAGTTTTTATACAACTTTTATAATTACATATTATTATCTGTATAAATGAATAACTACGGTTAATAATTCAATAACAAACGGAGAAATTTAATATTAATGTATTGTTTTATTTAATATGTTCAAATTTATTTTGTGGAATAAATATTATTTGTAATAAATAAAATATTATAGATTATTTAGGGAATATTCCTTTTAGTGTTGAATTTGAAGTTGGTGGGTTGTAGATGAATTTTATATTTAGTGTACAAATTACACTATTTTGAAGTTAGTGTTACGCTAAGATAGTGCAATGTGTTGGAGATGGACTAATACTTAATATTCGAGAGAGATAATGAATTTAAGCCTCATAAAAAAACATGTTTATACGCTTTTCATGGGAGATTTTTGGATTAAATCTTCTGTGAGAAAAATGCCAAAAATATCTCATGTAATATGCTGATGTTATTGTATGATCCGATTGGCTATGTGAATGGAAAAAGTCCAGCTGATCTTAATTAGAAGACTTATATCTAGTGGAGATGTCGTTGGTAGGAAAAAAAAGGATAACTTATTCGATCTAATAAGTACCTTGTATCAGAATTGAAAAATTCTATTGTTTGGATCTTTAGTATTATCTTATTTATTGCCAGTGTCTACTATTTAGGCAGAATATCTTCACCCGTTCTTACTAAGACTGAAAGAAACCTCTGTATGAATAACATTTGCTACTGCAGTTTGAGCGACAAAAGGTGTCCCTCTTCTTGTACCCGAAAACTCGGATTTTCCTAGAGTGAAGAGTAAGCCCAGCTATAAATGCTATTTAAGAAGGTAGCTAGCTAGCGCCCCAAGTGTTGGGAATCAAGATCCAGATCAGATCGCTCTGATGCCTCTTGATAGGATCAAAGTTACTGTCTAAAGTTTAGAGAGGGTGAATAGACTCTAGTTGCAGATTTTTGTACTCTAAAATAGTTTGGGAATCAATATTGTTAGAAAGCTAATTCCTTCACTCAATCCGATCCGCTTTCTTGTAAAATAAGTAAATATGCGGAAAGATCACAATTGAGAGTGAACTTGAACAGTGATGTGTGTAAGCTGACATAGTAAAATAGATAAGAGAGTCAAATTTGTTTGTGGAAGTTCGATGCAACGCTTCTACGTCTCTCCTTCTTCCAAACTGGAAGGATATCCACTAGAAGACTTTGATCTAGAATAAACCGCATCCTAATCCACTCAGTCAGGCAACACCTGATCTCAAATCCTAGTATCACTCGACAGACAGCACGCACGCTGTAGAGATTCTAATACAAAACGTGGGCTGTGAATAAAAATTTGAGAAGAGGCTTTTTATAATTTAATCTGTGATACAAAGCCTGTAGTATTCAGCACTCAACTAAAATACTTGTACAGAAGAATCAGATTAAACAAACAGCAACAATCTTCTGATAGAAATTTGAATTCACAAGTGCAGTTTCTCGGATTGCGTGGGTTGTAGAAAGCATCATCTCTCAAATCTGCACTTGATCTTCCTTTTATACTTATCAGGATTCAAAGGTTAATAAATGTATCTGGTAGGCACATATTTGAATCCTCGTCCATACATTTAATGAGAATTATTTGATCGTCCTTTGATCCGTACTGCTCATGTTTTCCCGAAGTAGCAAGTCTTGTTTATGGCTGGACTTTGAAACTTATGATATTATACTCAAAAGCATATCTGGTACACTCCATTTGTCAAGTCATTGTGTTAGGATAAAATTTATTAGTTTTGGTGATAACAAAATAAGACTAGTTGCTACTGGAAAATCAGCCGATAAATTTTACAGGAGAACATTTTTAGTCGAAGGGTTGATTTTCAGCAGTTGATCTATTCGTAGGAATTCAGCAGATGGAAGATTCTTAATCAGTTATCAACTTATATCAGCCGTTGGAAGAATTCAGCAGATCAGTCGTTGGTTTGTTTTCAGCAGTTGGAATTTTCCGAGGTAACCAGCAGGTAGATTCTTCCAGGGCATATCAGCAGACAGTTGCTTTAGTTGCAGGCGCAAGCATTTGAGAGTTAGCGTGTTTTGTTAAGGATTACAAAACGACGGCGTTTGGATTAGTCAAAACGACAGCGTTCAAATAAGTTGAGACGACAGTGTATTGAACTAGCGCTAAAAATTCAGTCGTTGGAGGTTGCGTTGTTAATTCAGCAGATGGCTACAGTGAAATATCAACAGACAGTTGTTTACTTCAATAGTCAACGTAATTCAGCAGACAGGCACTCAAATCAGCAGATGGCTACAGTATTCTCTTGATCCAGTCGCTGCCTCTCTTAATCGTTGCAACCAGCCGATACATTATAAAAGGAAGATATTCCAAGCGATCAGCTGGTGTATATTTCCCGGTGTTGAAAGCAATCAGCAGTTGCATATCTTTCAGAGGTACAAGTAATCAGTTGTTGCATAATCGCTCGCTCGATTCAAACGTTCATATCAGAGGAAATCAAAGGTGGAGATTGAATCTTACATGTGTTTTAATTGAGGGAACAGTATCGGTACTATTCTAGGTAAATAGTACACTATATCAGAGGGCGGTTTACGGCGTTTGCACAAATATGGAACGACGCCAAATTTGCTCTGACATTGTGCGACTTGTCTCTTGGTGGAGCAGGATTTACGGCGTACGAATTGGCAGAAATTCAAAAGGAGATTTTGTTGCCTTTGAAGAAATTAATGACCGTTGAGATCGAAGACTATATATAGCAGAAGTTTGGATTGAAGAACTCTCTCTCGCTCTCATTACCTTGCTGTTACGCTGCCAATTTTACGAGCTATTCTCATATTGTAGCATTCTCAAAAAGCTCAAACACTCGAAGAACAAAACCGTTGATCTTCATAAGATAAACCTTCGAGTCATCTTCTGGTTCACTTATTGAATCGCGTTTCTACGTTTTAGAAACCAGAAGATCTTACAGTCTCATAGCATTGTATTCATTGTTATATCATTTGAGTCTGTAACGAACGTGCTCCTTAAAGCCGTTCGAAAAATTTCATTCACTTGTAAAACCAGCATCTGCGTCTGCGCTTTAGATTGTGGTGTTGCTAGGAGTTCACCTAGAGCGAGGCTCGATGATCGGGTGTTTGTAGAAGGACTACACGCATCAAATCTTCTAGTGAAACCTTCGTGAAAAGGAAGAAGGGGAGACGTAGGATATTGATATCCGAACTTCCAAAAACAAATTCTTGACTCTTGCTCTTTACTTTAAGCATTTACTTATTCATTGAGTTTTCTGTTCACAAATCAATTGGCCTTTTTTCGCACATACTTTTTTGGCCGAGAGATTTGATTAAACTGAGATCCTTAAATCTGGTAACTCGGATTTAAGTTAAGCAGTGCTTGTAAAACTTTTTTAAAAGGTTTCAAAAATTTGAAAATACCAAGAGTTCATTCAACCCCCCCTTCTGAACTCTTGCAACTGTTTTTCGAACCACATTGATCATATTTTGGGACTATCACATTGCCTCGAAGACTACACTGTACGACTCTCCTCCTAGTCTGATTCGAACCTGATCTGTTATACGAAGCTCCATATACTATGTTCTGCTCTTGAATTGCTTTGAAGCTCCGCTCTGATCAGATTTGTTCCAGAGCTTGAAAATACTTGGTGGAACCTTCTATGATATGTATCAATTTGTTTACAAAGTTCCACCCAGCTCTGATCTGATTTCCCTTATGTCCACAAGCTGAGTTGTCTCTGAACTGATCTATAGACTAAGTTTGACTTTACTTATTATGATCTGGTTGTTGCGTCTCCTATGTCTGATCTTATCCAATAGCCTCTAAACTGATTTATTTCTTACCAAACTCATAATTCCAAAGATTTCCCCATTTTTTATGATGACAAAACCCAGAGTTGAATACATAAAATAATTTGTGTTTAAGCTTTTATTCAGTTGGGTATTATCAGACAAACCAGATCTGCATCCTCTCATCGTTATCTATGCAGTATTGGAGCTTTGCGAAACAGCCGAGATATGGATTTCTCCAGCAAAGCTTTGATCGATAACATAAGAAGTATGTAGAAACTGTCACGGGTCCCTTTATATATCACTGCAACTCCACCAGGTATAATAACTTTCCAGAGAGATTCTTTGAAAATAAGCTTTTGCAAGTACGATATATTCATGTTCTTGTTTCATTCGATTCCTATGAGCAACTGATTCAGAAATACAAGAACAGGACGAAAGCTTGTCCGTGGATTCTTTATGACACTGAGATGAAGCATCATATCTCTGTCGAAGGTGCAAGTATGCCAATCCTACAAAAAAAGATCTGCATTACTATCCTTCGCTCCTTACCACAGTTCAGTCACACTCTCATCCTCAAAAGAACAGGTTGCTTTAATATAAGACGACACCAGTCAGTTTACTGATACTCATATCTGTTAAAGTCTTGCAACATGTATACATAGATTAGACTCATGTTTCCTACATGAAGTCCTATTATGGTTTCTGGGTGAGGTCTGAAGTGCTTAGAGTAGGTGCCCAACTAGCCAACTTGTGGCGTGTGGTTCTTTGATGACTCTTTGTGTAAAACAATGTTTATTTATGAAATTCACATTTATATGACATTCTTTATCGTCGTTTTTATTATAATGTTAATAATTGTGTTGGATAAAGACCTAGAAGGCATCATATTGTATGTTAGATGTGATATTGGATATGATGGCTATCATGAAACAATAGTCACTGTGTATTCTAAACTTGTTCCTAGCCGATTGGGCCGTCAAAATGAGGATAAGGCCGCCCGAGTTTAAGACTAGCATATGCGATGTGAAGTAACACGTTTCATTGGTAGGAAACGTTGTGATGTTCTGAGCATGCAGATGGATGGTTTTCCTGACGAACTATCGAACTACCATCGTTCAGATTCTCCAAGTGGTTACCATTTGTCGAGTGGAGAGTCCGAGGTCTTGGTTGTATGGATTAGTCATTAATACTCGAAACATCATTGAGACTCTACATGATTAGTCACCTCACTTTGACTCGTTTACCGACTCCGTGAGGGTCATCAGGTGTCGAGATTGGGTGGGGTCACAAAGCATGTGGGAGTTGATGCTTTGTTGTCGAGGATTCACCGCTCGCCCTAGTGTTTGGATATCCTATGCTATCTGAGAAGATAATAGTGTGACAAATCTCTAGCCAGAGTACTCCTATGATTTAGTGTAAATGGGTTTACCTGGTAGCACTAGTGATGTCGTTATTCTGATCTCCAAGATGTATGCATGGCTATCGAATCTCTAGCGACTCTCGATTTACCAATGGTCGTTGATTCGATCGGGATATATGAGATGACAGGACCATACTGTACGCTAACCATACCGACTGGTTCTTGCAGGCACTATCAGTGATACCTAGGGGATCATGGGGCGATGTTGCTAGGCGCTTTACCATGGTCCGATGGGTAGATCAAAAAATTGTGTTTTCTGATTCACAATGAGTTGTGAGCCCACGGCTAGCTGTATCCCTGAACCATTGAGGGTCACATAGTGTACTGGTTTACCAATTCCCGTGCAAATAAGGAAATTGAGCTCAATTTGTTCAGTATAGTAGGAGGATGGATGGAAGTGTGACTTCCTAAAATTAACTGGGGGTGGAAATGAGATTTTCTTAAGCTTGGACTAGTATGACTTTAAGGGCCTAACTGCTATTTTGGATTTGGTGGTCTGAAAAATTATTTTCGCATCATAATGTTCAGTTTTGTAAACTATGTAGATCGGTCCGATCTGATCGTAGATCAGGGTTATGATGAAGCCACAACGATGGACTTGAAACCAATGTTCGCTGGGCCTGGGCCCGACCCAAGCCCATTAAACTGGTTTAAGCCCATGGAAAATCTATAAATAGTGGCCCTGAGATATTTATTTAAAACACACCAAAAGCTGTTTAGCAAACTCTCCCCCTCTCCCTTCTCCCACCGCCGTCGCTGCAATTCGCTGCGATCGTCCCGATGAGGAGATTCTGCTCGTGAAATATTCGTTGGGATTCTAGTGCATTCTAACGAAGGAATTGGAAAACCGGTCGTGGACCGGATTAGGAGCAACCAAAGAAGTGCTATTTCCATTGGAGGAATAGTCGGAGCCAGGCGCCTAGTCACCAGACAGATAATAGTTTAAACATCTGTTGTTCATTTTATGTGTTTAAATTGTTTAAAATATGCAGATCCATTTAATGTATTGACCGTTCCGGGGCACAAAAAGTTTAGACTTCCGCTGCGCCCCGGGAGCAGGATCCGGATCCGACGCCGGGCGCCAACAATTATTGGTATAAATTCTCCATATGTACAAAAGAATGAAATAATGGGACTGTTTGTATATATGTGCACTGTATCTTGTATCTGTATCTTTACACTTTATCTTCATCTTTTCACTGTATTCGTACATAATCTGAAAAAAATATGTCTATCTCGTCCTCTAACAACTTTCCTCTTCTTGGCATCACCACCCTTTAAGCACGCTACGATCTCAGCAAGTTGAGAGCCGAGTGCAGCTATCCCACCAGAAGGTTCCTACTTCGTATCGCTTAGATCCTTAGCTAAGGTGGCCAAGCTAGTAAGCATGCTATTCTTGAAGCTTAACATATCCACATGGGAATCCAATTGTTGGATGCGTAGACTTTGGATTCCAGCTTGAATACCATCCACCTTCTTGATCAAGTGCTGAACCCTAAATCTAGATTGGCCTCCGAGGTAGACGCATCAATAGGGATCATCTACACACATTTGTCGCTCAAAGAGTGGGCCATATCCGCATCTAAATACTATCCCGACTTTTTATTGTTCTGTACAGTATTCTGTGCAGGAACCTATTGTTCCTCTGTATCTGTAAAATGAATATATGAAATGTCTAGACTATGTACAAATACAAAATCCGTTGCAAAATATTGAGCATGTCGCTCCTATTCTTGAGCCTGTTGCTCCAAAACTAATTCAGCTCTCGTTTCCTCAGCACAGTCAGGAGCTTTGTGTTCTGTTATCTTCATCAGAAATCGCAGTCTTCGGTTGACCATGAGCCAGTTGCTCATCGATGTTCGCTGATGATTGAGTTGTTTTCTGCTGAATTTTTCCATCGGTGATTTCAGGGTCTTGTGCATTAGATGGCACCCCATATACAAAACTTTCAGGTGATTCTATAGGCAGACCATCTTGCGCTTGGTAGGACCTATATTGCTCCCTGATCTATCTCTGTTCGGATTCCAGCCGGGTATGCTCATAATATCTTGGTTGGAAAACGACTTTTTATCAAAAGATTTCCTGTGATCTGCCACCGATTTTTGTAGAAAGTCCTCAAACATATTTGAACTGATAGCTCCATTCTCAACAGCAGTTTGGATACCTTGTGTGTCTCGGCTCATTTCATCAGATGATCTTCAACCTTAGTCATACTTGCTATGGGCGTCATCGACGAGATTGAGTTTAGCCTAACCTCAGTTTGGAATTCTTTCCATTGATCAAACTTCGTGATCCAAGGATCGATTCGCTCTCGAATCTCCTTGATCACTTTCGTGCAGTGTTCCTTGTCTGGGTTCGGCCTGTCCAGAGCTGTCACGCCCCGAGACCGAGAATCATGACATCGAAGATATTAAACAATTATAAAATAGTAAAACATTAAGCCTCATAGTATAGCTCAAAAACCAGTATGTTACATAATCAAATATAATCGTTTTTACAACTGAAAATCAGAGTCTGAAATAACATAAATGCGGAAGCGGAATTTACATCAACAAAAAAAAACTAACTGAATCTTCACCAGCCCCAGAACAACTCTTGTTCCTCTTCTTCGACCTGTTCTTCATTCTTATCTGGGTGGGAGAAGTAAGGGGGTGAGTGTTTGGGGAAACACTCAGCAAGTGGGGGATATCATTCGAGCATAACAAAATATACATATACCGAATACAGATTTCAGAACAGAGCATATACAGAACAGAGTAGAGGATAACAGAACAGGTAGCAGGTAGCACTGATAATTACTTCGTCTCTATGGTTTACTAATCAGACCCTAATTTTTACTCCTATAAAGGGTCGAGGCCATAGTTACACCACGTAACTCAGAGTGCGGAGTATTCCGTAGACCCATATTACGACAGAAATATCAGTGCTAAAACAGAGCATGGATCATAGCATGAACATGCACGAAACGACATCTGATACGAAACAAGTGCTCGAACAGTAATTCAAAACATAACGTAGCATGAATAATATATAATATTTGAAATGAATAATATATAACAAAATCCCACTTACAGGAATCTGAAGTCCGAGTGGTTCAAGGAACGGAATCTGGTATACTACGTGCAGCACTTTGACGTGGGAGTTTACTGATATTTTACTGAATAATTTTCGATGTGAGTGAGGGAAATATGCTGCCATCAGCTGGGTATTTATAGGTGCAGAAATGAGGTTGTCAAAGGTCAGTCATTAAAGCCTTAAATTCCTGATTTAATGGCTATTAAACTGACTGTTACAAGAGCATTAATGTAGGCATTGATTTGAGTGTCTTAATTGGCCATTAATTCCTCTAAATTGGAAGTTACTATTGCGAGAAGCTTACTGGAATTCGCGGGCGGAGTTTTCGAGATATATCTCCTTAATTTTGAGACATGGAAAACATTGTGGATTCTTGACATACTGGGCGGTAAGGTCAGTCTGTAGGCAAGTTGTGAGGCTCTCTGCTCACAATTAAGTCTCTAATCTCAATCAGTGGGTGATTAATTTAAACTAAACAAGTTTATTAAATCTAATCTGGTTCATATATAAGATAATAAAAATTTCTTTTTTTTTGTTTAACCAGCAGATACAACAAACCATCGACTGATTTCAGATCCCTCGACTGGTCACTACTTCATACAAAACGACATCGTATCGAGGTTCCTGTTCATAAGTCAAAACGATGTCGCATTGCTCTCTCGGCTGGAACCAAATTTCACATACTTGCATCGACTGACTTGCGTTTATTACCAAAACGACGACGTCGCACCTACGTCATCAAAATCAGTCGACACATCAATAAACCAGCAGATACACAAAGAACTCTTGCTGCTGGTTCCCATGTGCGTAACAGTAACCAACACGTGGCGCTTCCTCATTGATCCTTGTATTCGCGCGTCTGCTTCCAGCTACAACCAACACTAGCGCTTCGACTGAATTTCAAAATGCAACCAGTCGCAAGCTACAGTAGTGTTGACCCGCATTGACTTTGCTACAGTAACCTGCTGCTGAACGATTTTATCAAATCGCTTCGTCTGGTTCCCACACTTAGCGAAATCAACGATACCAAGTTCCTTAATCACCCAACACTTCCAGAAGAATCCGAGCTCATAATCAAGCTTCATCAAAATCTATCATCTGGAACTTCAAATCACTAAATTTCGATGTAATAATTTCGGGCATTACATTTCTCCCCCTCTAAAAATTCGAGTTCGTCCCCGAACTCATCAGCAGTCGCTATATGCATATAGGAATCATGCAGTAACAAAACTTCGTATCAATTAACACATAAGCAGGAAAATTGCACAAATAGCAGTTACCTGCAATAACATCATCAGGAGCTGCTTGTGCTTGTTCTTCAGTCAAAGCAAACACTCTTGCTTGCTGTTTAGGAGATTGACTTACTGTTTGGATTCCTCCTTGTCTACCCTGCCGCTGATTCTGGGGTTGAAATGAATGTACAGAGGAGGCCTGCCTTTCTGGCATTGGCACTGTTCTTGCTGTTCCCGGATTCTGTGTATTCCCAGAATCACGTTGAGGACAAATTCGTGCAAAATGTCCAGGTTGATTGCAATTACGGCAAAGACCAGACATTCCTCTACATTGTTCTGTAGCATGTCTGCCTCCACACTTGGTACAGTAATCACCAAATTTCTGTCCAGCTCCCAGTTGTTTGAATTCACTTGAACTGAATGAGCTACTGGTACCTGAACGTTTAAATTATTTTCCTATTCCTGGAAAGAAAGTTTTCTTTCCACCACTACTGTTTCCAGCATCAAATCGAGGGGGCGGTGGAATTTGAAATTCCTCTTGTGATGCTCTTGCGTCTGGTGGTACAAATTGTGATCTACGTTGCCTTAGCAATCCAGCTTCTGCACCTTTTGCACGATTCAACGCATCGGCAAAAGTATTTGGTCGAC
>KV007462.1:75320-87809 GCA_001598015.1 Dorcoceras hygrometricum
GATACGAAACGGGGAAAAATCTTTGATAGAAAGCTGTTCGAAATACTGCCCAAGTAATTTCAGTACCCTGATTCTCAAGCGCTTTCTTGGTTGCTATCCACCAACTCTTACCCAGACCATGCAACTGGTGAACTATCAGTTTTACCCGACGATCATCGGTGTATTCAAGTGCTTCAAATAATTGCTCAATATCTTCCAACCAGTTCTCACATTCTATCGCATTCTCTGTTCCTGCCAACGTTGGTGGTTTAAAAGACTGAAACCGTTTCAACAAAGTTTCCATCGGAGTAGCAGCTGCATTCAACATATCAGTCGATGTACTCCCCTGCTCTGTTTGTCTGTTAGTTGTTCTTCGAGGAGGCATATCCATAAATCAAACAGACTTGGTCATCATTTCTCATCAATCAATAACAAGTCAATCTTAGTCCCTCCTCTGATTAGCATACATCAATGTACTGCTTTTCAAAAGGCCGAGTTCTGATTCATGCTTCGTTCAATACATGCCATTTATTCTCTTCTCAAAGAGCATGTAATTCTCAAATCTGCTTGGCATAGTCTTACCAGTTCTTCACATAATCAGGTGATATAAATTCAAAATCAGTAAGACATATACCACACAAGCATGCAATCAATTAATCACTCAGGAAGAACTCGATCTACCCCCACTCATCTAATTCAATGATCTTAATGATGTAGTAGGCTCTGATACCACCTGTTGTGAGGCTCTCTGCTCACAATTAAGTCTCTAATCTCAATCAGTGGGTGATTAATTTAAACTAAACAAGTTTATTAAATCTAATCTGGTTCATATATAAGATAATAAAAATTTCTTTTTTTTTTGGTTTAACCAACAGATACAACAAACCATCGACTGATTTCAGATCCCTCGACTGGTCACTACTTCATACAAAACGACATCGTATCGAGGTTCCTGTTCATAAGTCAAAACGATGTCGCATTGCTCTCTCGGCTGGAACCAAATTTCACATACTTGCATCGACTGACTTGCGTTTATTACCAAAACGACGACGTCGCACCTACGTCATCAAAATCAGTCGACACATCAATAAACCAGCAGATACACAAAGAACTCTTGCTGCTGGTTCCCATGTGCGTAATAGTAACCAACACGTGGCGCTTCCTCATTGATCCTTGTATTCGCACGTCTGCTTCCAGCTACAACCAACACTAGCGCTTCGACTGAATTTCAAAATGCAACCAGTCGCAAGCTACAGTAGTGTTGACCCGCATTGACTTTGCTACAGTAACCTGCTGCTGAACGATTTTATCAAATCGCTTCGTCTGGTTCCCATACTTAGCAAAATTCAACGATACCAAGTTCCTTAATCACCCAACACTTCCAGAAGAATCCGAGCTCATAATCAAGATTCATCAAAATCTATCATCTGGTACTTCAAATCACTAAATTTCGATGTAATAATTTCGGGCATTACACAAGTGTTCCTACTCTTTCCAAGATTTTGAATGGTCCGACATACCGGAGATTCAGCTTTCCAACCTTATCGAATCGGACTACCCCTTTCACTGGAGAAACCTTGAGATACACTTTTTCGCCTACCTCGAAGGCCAAGGGTCTTGTCTTTAAATCTGTACAGCTTTTCTGTCGATCCTGGGCTACCTTCAGTTTCTCCTTGATGATGGCTACCTTTTTCATTTTCTCCTGGACGAGTTCAGGTCCTGTGATGGCCCTTTCTCCAACCTCATCCCAATACAGTGGCGATCGACATTTCCGTCCATAGAGGGAGTCATAGGGTGCCATTCCTATGCTGCTGTGGTAGCTGTTGTTGTATGCGAACTCTATTAGAGGTAGATGTTCGCTCCAATTACTACCGAAGTCCAAGGTGCATGTCCGCAGCATGTCTTCTAGGGTCTGGATGGTTATCTCAGTTTGGCCATCAGTCTGTGGATGGTAAGTCGTACTGAGGGTGACCTTACTTCCCATGGCTTCTTGGAAGCTCTTCCAGAAGCGAGATACGAACCTTGGGTCTCTATCTGACAGAATGCTGGTTGGGACTCCATGTAGTCTGACAATGTTGTCCATGTACAACGAAGCGAGCTTATCCAGGCCGTAGTTCATTCGGATAGGCAGAAAGTGCGTGGACTTTGTTAACTTATCCCCGATTACCCATATTCCATCATGGCCTAATCTTGTCTTCGGCAGACCTACTACAAAGTCCATGGATATGTTTTCCCATTTCCACTCTGGAATTTCCAGTGGTTGTAATAATCCTACAGGTCTTTGATGTTCTGCCTTGACTTGTTGACATACGTGGCACGTAGCAACAAAATCAGCAACATTTCTTTTTATCCCATTCCATCAGAAGTGTTCCTTCAAGTCTCTATACATCTTTGTACTTCCTGGGTGGTTTGAGAATTTAGATTTATATGCTTCATACATCACTTCCTGATGGAGGGTATCGACGTCGGGCATGCATAGTCGTCTGTTCATCCAAAGGATCCCATCTTGGTCTGTTTGGAAATCAGTCATTTTCCCTTCCTTGATCTGTTCTTTCAGTCTCATTAAGCTGGGGTCTTGATCCTGCTTCATCTTGACCAATTCTCTAAGACACAGTTGGGCTGAGATCGATGATATTATCACCTTGTTCATATTCTTCCGACTTAACGCATCGGCTACCTTATTTTCCTTTCCTGGATGGTAGTTTATTGTCAAGTCGTAGTATTTCAAAAGCTCGAGCCATCGTCTTTGTCTCAGATTCAATTCTTTTTGAGTGAATATATACTTGAGACTAATATGGTCGGTGAATACTTCACATTTTGCCCCGTAAAGATAGTGTCGTCAAATTTTTAGAGCAAAAACCACCGCAGCTAGATCTAGATCATGGGCTGGGTAATTATGTTCATGCGTCTTTAGCTGTCTTGAGGCATAAGAAATCACTCTGCCGTCTTGCATGAGTACACATCCTAGTCCTCCTTTAGATGCATCGCTGTAGATAGTAAAGCTTTTGTCCCCGACGGATAGTGTTAGAACAGGGACAGATGCAAGCTTTTTCTTCAGAGTTTCGAAATTTGCCTCACATTCTTCGTTCCAGTTGAACTTGGAGTTCTTCTGGGTGAGTCTAGTGAGTGGTATGGATATTGAAGAGAAACCTTCTACGAACTTACGATAATAGCCAGCCAATCACAAGAAGCTTCTAACTTCTGTCACCGTCTTAGGTGTAGGCCAGTCCATGATAGCTTTTACCTTCTTCGGATCCACTGATACGCCTGCTTCGAAAATTATATGGCCTAAGAATGCCACACTTTTCAACCAGAATTCGCACTTCTTGAACTTGGCATACAGTTGTTTCTCCCTCAGGGTTTGTAGGGTAATTCGAAGGTGTTCCTTGTGTTCTTCTTCACTTGGTGAATATACGAGTATATCGTCTATGAACACCACCACAAATTTATCAAGGAATGATTTGAATACCCGGTTCATGAGGTCCATGAAGGCCACTGGTGCATTGGTTAGACCAAATGGCATCACCGTGAATTTGTAATGGTCATACCTTGTTCTGAATGCAGTTTTAGGAACATCCTCAGCCTTGATATTTAGTTGGTGATAACCCGCCTCAAATCTAACTTGGAGAAGGTTGTAGCTCCTTTGAGTTGATCAAAGAGGTCGTCAATTCTTGAAAGATGATACTTATTCTTGATTGTGATCTTATTCAACTCTCTGTAGTCGATGTACAATCTCATAGTTCCATCCTTCTTCTTGACGAATAACGCTGGAGCTCCCCAAGGTGACACACTGGGTCTGATCTGCTTTTTGTCCAGCAGTTCTTGTAGTTGATCCTTGAGCTCCTTGAGTTATGCAGGTGCCATCCGGTAGGGTGCCTTGGAGATTGGGACCGTCCCTGGCACTAGGTTGATTTCGAACTCAATTTCTCGGTCAGGCACTTTTCTAGGTAAGTCGTCTGGAAACACATCTGCGAACTCTTGCACCACTGGGATGTCTTCTATTTTGAGTTCGTCTCCTTCTTTTACTTCATGGATCATTGACAAGAAGACTTCTGCTCCTGACTTCATGGCTGTCCATGCTTGGGCGGCAGAAAGTAGGGACTTTCACTTCTTGTTCTTACCATAATATATCAGCTCTTCTTGATCAGCGGCTTGGAGTTTCACACTATTATCTCGGCAATCTACGAATGCATGGTTCTTAGATATCCAATCCATCCCTAATATTGCGTCAAACTCGACCATGTTGAGTTGTATCAGGTTTGCAGAGAATGAATGGTCGTTTATGGATATCTTGTAGTCCCTATGGATCTTATGTGTTTCAATGGTAGTATTGGTAGGAGTTGCTACTTATATGGTTCACATAGAATTTCAGGCTCTAGCCCTAACTTCTTAGCAAAACTCCTAGATACGAATGAGTGGGTAGCACTACAATCAAACGACACATAAGCATGCATCTTGTTGATAAAAATGGTACCTGCCACCACGTCGCTGGCATCTTCGGCTTCTTCTTGTGTCATTGCAAACACACGTGCATTGGGTTTATCCTCCCTGGACTTTGGCTTGTTCGGAGCCGCATTGCTCGATCCAGCCTTTGGACCTTGGTTTTCCGGACAATCCGCAATTCGGTGGCCCAACTTTCCACACTTAAAACATGCACCACTCTACTTGCGAAAATCTCCCCTATGACGGTAACCGCAATAGGTACAAGGTGCCAACATTTGGTCGTTCGGTGCAGATACTGATCCGCGGTTGTTGAGGTTTGGCCGCTTGGTCTTAGGCCCACCGTGTGAAGTCTGAGCATTGAGGGGGCGTTTGTTCTTGTTGTCAGCTTCCTGCCTCATTATGTCAGTCTCTGCTCGGATTGCAGCTCCCATTAAGTCTTCAAATCTTGTGGCTTGGTAGACTGCAAGGGCTGACTGGATACGGCTATTCAGACCCTTCTTGTATCGGTGCATCTTTAGAGTATTATCTGCCATGATCGGTGGGACATAGGTGCCCAATGAGTTGAACTTGGATGTATACTCTACTACCGACATGTCTGCAGTCTGAGTGAAAGTCTCAAACTCGCTGAGCCATTGCATTCTGACTTCCATGGGAAAGTATTGCTTCAAGAATGCTTCCCAAAATCTTTGCCACGTGATTTATCCATTTGCAGTCATGGTTGGCTTGACTGCTTCCCACCATTTCCCAGCTTTGCCATCGAGGAGTGGTGTTACAACATCTACCTTGACAGCGTCTGGGACTTCCAGTAGTCGAAGTTGCGTTTCAATATTCTTCATCCAAGTCTGGGCAACTTCAGCGTCAGGGCTCCCATCGAAGGTGGGGTCTTTGTTCTTACGAAGGGACTCATAGTAGTACTTAGTCCACGAGGTGGAGGAGTTGGAGGAGGAGCTTGGTTGTTGTTGGGGTTGACCAACCATTGGAAAGTCGTGGCAACTATAGTAGCTATTGCCATCGGGTATTATCTGCTAAGACCACCTCTTGAATTTGAGGATCCTTCGCCTCCATTGTTACTATCGCTTCTTCGGTTGCCTGCCATATTCTGCCATAGGAAAGCTTACTTAGGATGGGTGCGTATAAATGCAAAGCAATCGAGAATACCATATCACGAAGGGTAAGCAAATTTTTGGATAGAAAAATGACTGGAATACAAATTCAGAAGGTAAAACACATTTTATTCCTCAACAATGTGAACACCCGAACCCACGGGGTCACAGATTTGGGGTAAATTAAAATTTGGAAATAAAAAGAAGGGATAGACGGCAATTTGTTATAAGCTTTATTTCTTATAACTTAGAAAGATTTCGAAACACAACACAAAACTGACATACACACATTTGGCGCCAAGTACTGAAATTTTGCGGAAAACAGATTTCATATATACACTAGGAATGCGATATTACAACATCTGAAATTTTATATGAATTTACTACTGTTGCAATAGATCTAATACATATGTCTAAGATAAAAGACAACAACAGCTAAGACACGTAAAACGCTGTCCATAGATAAACACTGTTGCAATAGATCTAATACAGATGTCTACGATACCAGTTTTGCCTATCGAACCAGACTTAGCTTCTGATTCGACTAGAATCATCGATTACATAGAGTCAAATTCAGATGTTACCATTCACTAGAAAGAAGAACATTCATAAACATACGTGTCTCAAATCTGAACTCCTCAGTATTTTGAAAATATCTTTTACTTTCGTAAAACATTCTGGAAAACTAGGAAGCAGAAAACTTATCTTTGAACCCAATCTTTCTTTTCTTTAAACATTCGTAAATCTTCTTTGAATATAAACTTAAACATAACTTGAACATACAGGCAAGCAGATCCATAAAATGAGAAAATCAATATATGCTTCAAATGGTGTAGCAAGGATCAGATTTTACTTGTCTTAGAACTTCAGCTTTACAACGACAGTAGGTTCCTGCAGGGTTCCTCCTCCTCAAGCAATCACATCGAGTTTTTTTTAAAATATTTGAGAGAACACAAAAGAACTTTCTTTCTGTAAATGAAATGAATCTTTCCTTCAAAAACAGGTATTTGTATGGAGGGATTAGTGGCAAGTGATGTGTTATCATCAAGCATGACACACCTTATCTAAAGTTATGAATTTTAGTAAAATTTCCCTCTCAATATTTTAATTTGCAAATCTACCAAACCCTTTTAAAAAGAAATCATTTAGTTTCCTAAAAATCATTTCCAACATATTTCTAAAACCTGCTCGTGAGTTGCGTTTGGAGTGACATCTGCTGGAACTTGCTGCGTTGTGCCTCACTTCTGAAATTAATAAAATCAGCTTTCATAATATATTTCTAAAACCTGCTCGTGAGTTGCGTTTGGAGTGACATCTGCTGGAACTTGCTGCGTTGTGCCTCACTTCTGAAATTAATAAAATCAGCTTTCATAATATAGCTTAGGCTAACATTTAAATTGTCATTTTGACCCTTGAAATAAATAAGATTCAAACATGTGGTCCTATGGATTTTGGGGCGTTACAACTCTACCCTCCTTATTGAAATTTCGTCCTCGAAATTTACTTACCAAGTAGATATGGGTAAAGGTTAAGCATATCAGCTTCTGTCTCCCATGTAGCTTCTCGCTCAGATTGATTAGACCATTGTATCTTAACCATAGGAATACTATGATTTCTTAGCTTTCTAACTTCTCGAAGAAGAATCTTCTCTGGTCTCTCTTCGTAACTTAAATCTGGTGCTAACTGGATTGGCTCATGGCTTAGCACATGCGAAGGGTTAGGAATATACTTCCTCAAAGCTGAAACATGAAAAACGCTATGTACTGCTGACAGCTGCGGGGACAGTGCTAATCGATAAGCTAGCGTTCCTATTCTTTCTAGAATCTCATATGGTCCAATATATCTTGGACTCAGCTTTTCTTTCTTCCCAAAGCGCATTACTCCTTTCATTGGAGCTATTCTCAAAAATACATGATCATCGATTCAAAACTCAGATCTCTTCTCCTATTATCTGCGTAACTCTTCTGCCGAATTGGAGCAGCTTTCATTCGTTATCTTATCTGTCTAACAGCTTCCGCCGTTTGCTCTACTACATCTGGTCCTAAACCATCTCTTTCGCCAACTTCATCCCAATGAAGGGGTGTTCTACACTTGCGGCCATAGAGAGCTTCATATGGAGCCATCTGGATAGAGGCTTGAAAACTGTTATTGTATGCAAAATTCTACCAATGGTAATTTCAGATACCAACTCTCTGAAAAATCCACAATACATGCTTTGAGCAAATCTTCCAAAATCTGAATCACCCTTTCTGATTGACCATCTATGTGGGGGTGAAAAGCTGTGCTAAAGGTCAACTTCGTACCCAGAGCTTTATGCAAACTCTTCCAGAAAGCTGAGGTAAACTTCGGATCTCTATCCGATACTATGGAAACTGGAACACCATGTAGCCTCACTATTTCCCTTACATATAAATCTGCATATCTACTCACATTGTAAGTTGTCTTAACTGGTAATAAGTGAGCAGACTTAATGAGTCTATCTATTATAACCCAAATAGAGTTATATCCTTGAACAGTCTTAGGTAGACCAACTACAAAATCCATCGCTATACACTCCCATTTCCACTCTGGAATAGGCAGTGGACTCAATAATCCTGCTGGTCTTTGGTGTTCAGCTTTCACCATTTACAGGTTAAACACTCAGAGACAAATCTAGCAATGTCTCGCTTCCCACTCTGGAATAGGCAGTGGACTCAATAATCCTGCTGGTCTTTGGTGTTCAGCTTTCACCAATTTACAGGTTAAACACTCAGAGACAAATCTAGCAATGTCTCGCTTCATTCCTGGCCACCAGTACAATTTCTGGAGGTCCTTATATATCTTAGTACTCCCTGGATGTCCAGAATATGGGGCTGTATGGGCCTCTGTCATGAGATCTGTTCTCAGCGTATCGACCTGAGGCACCCAGATTCTGCCATGAAATCTGACTACTCCTTTGTCTGAAAAGTAGAGGTTGTTGCCTCTCTCTCTATCTTGTTTAACCCATTTCTGAAGTTGTTCATCCTTGGGTTGTCCCTCTCGAATCTGGTCTATCAGATTTGATCTTATGGAGAGATCTGCTAAAACCATAGTGCTACCGCTGGGCACTACTTCTATTCCAGACTTCTCAATATCATACGCCAATGGTCTCTGGACCAAAAGCTGAGCTAATCCAACAGATTTCCTACTCAAGGCATCTTCCACCACATTGGCTTTTCCTGGGTGATAATGATTGTGCAATCGTAATCCTTTACCAGCTCTAGCCATCTTCTCTGCCTCATATTAAGTTCCTTCTGGGTAAAGAAGTACTTGAGACTCTTATGGTCAGTGAATATTTCGCACTTCTCCCCATAGAGATAATGTCTCCAAATCTTAAGGGCAAATACTGTAGCTGCCAACTCTAGGTCATGCGTAGGATAATTCTTCTCATGATCCTTAAGTTGTCTAGAAGCATAGGAAATCACTCTCCGGTCCTGCATCAGTACAACACCTAAACCCATATTTGACGCATCTGTATAGATGACAAAATTTCCTTGATCAGATGGCATGGTTAGCACATGGGCTTCTATCAACGCTTGCTTCAACTTGTCAAAGCTGATTTGACATTCTGGAGTCCATTCATACTTAACCAGCTTTCTCGTCAATGAGGTCAAAGGAACAGCTATCTTAGAAAATCCTTGGATAAATCGCCTATAATATCCGGCTAAACCCAAGAAACTCCTTATCTCTTAAACAGATTTTGGTACTGGCCAGTCACGAACAGCTTCTACCTTAGCTGGGTCAACTTCCAATCCATCCTTAGATATAATATGACCTAAGAATGTTACTTTCTCCAACCAGAAGTCACACTTGCTAAAATTAGCAAACAACTGTTATTCTTCAACACTCGAAGCACAGTCCTCAAATGGTCGACATGCTCAAATCTGGTCTTAGGATACACTAAGATATCATCTATGAATACAACTACAAATTGGTCCAGGAATGGTTGGAAAAATCTATTCATTAAATCCATGAAAGCTGATGGAGCATTCATAAGTCCAAAAGGCATTACTAAGAACTCATAGTGACCATAACGAATTCTGAAGGCTATCTTATAGATATCTGATGCCTTAATATTTAACTGATGGTAACCAGATCTCAAGTCAATATTAGAAAAGACTACTGATCCTTTCAACTGGTCAAAAAGATCCTCTAATCTAGGAAGGGGATAAAATCCATGAAAGCTGATGGAGCATTCATAAGTCCAAAAGGCATTACTAAGAACTCATAGTGACCATAACGAATTCTGAAGGCTATCTTATAGATATCTGATGCCTTAATATTTAACTGATGGTAACCAGATCTCAAGTCAATATTAGAAAAGACTACTGATCCTTTCAACTGGTCAAAAAGATCCTCAATTCTAGGAAGGGGATATTTATTCTTAATGGTTAGTTTATTCAGCTCCCGATAATCTATACAAAACCTCAGACTCCCATCTTTCTTCTTAACAAAAATAACAGGGGCTCCCTAGGGGGACGTACTTGGTCTAATAAATCATTTGTCTAACAGATCTTGTATCTGTTCTTTCAATTCCTTCATATCCGATGGAGCTAATCGATAAGGTGGTCTCAAAACTGGAGCTGCTCCTGGAACTAAGTCAATTGAAAATTCCAGTTCTCTGTCTGGTGGTAGTCCATGTATATCCTCTGGAAAAACCTCGGGAAAATCGCTCACCACCTCCACATCTGAAATTTTGGGCTTACTAATCGTTTCTATGGACGACAAGCTTGCCAAAAATCCTACCCTTCATTTCCTCAAACAACATTGAGCCTTAAGAGCTGATATAATACGGGGAATCTTCCAAACATGATTGGCTTCAAACTTAAATGGATTTCCTCTAGGTGGATTAACCACTACTGTTCGAAGCTTAAAGTCTATCACTACTCCATACTTCGTAAGCCAGTCTACTCCCAAAATCATATCGAACTCAGGCATTGGCAATACAATTAAATTGGCAGTAATCAAATGCCCTTGAAGTCTAAGTTCTAAACTTCGAAACAAGTCATGGGATACTAACTCTTCTCCCGAAGGCACTGTTACACAAAAGTATATAGCTACTTGGTCAGGCTTAATGGGTAACTTCTTAGCAAACTTGGCTGCTATAAAGGAATGAGTAGCTCCTGAATCTATCAAAGCCATAGAAGGCAAACCAGCAATCATAATCTTACCCGTGACTACTGTCGAGTCTGGGTTGGATTGATCAGCTGTCATCACGTAGGCTCTACTGGTCACCAATTGCCTTGACTTTGGGCAATTATTCATGATATGCCCTGGCAACCCACATCTGTAGCAGACATTCTGTCCAAGTCTACATTGACCAGGGTGGATCTTCTGACACTTAGGACACACTGGTCTACTGTTTCTGGCTGGAACTGCATTAATGGGTTGGATCGGTAGAGGTTTCTGCTCTTGAGGCCTCTGCTGATTCTTATTCTGCTTCTTGAAGGGCCTCTGATCTTTCTGCTGAAAGGCCTGCCACTTCTGCTGCCTTTTTTTATCAACATCTTTCCAGTCTCTTTCAATTCGCAGGGCTCTATGCACTGCTTCTCTGTAAGTCTTGGGCACAGATAGCCTAACGTTCATATTGAACATAGGCTTCAATCCTTCCACAAAGTGACTTAACTTTTCTTCTGGGTCGTTACCTATCAAAGGCACAAAGTAACACCCTCTTTCAAATGCCCGCACATACTCCTATACGGTCATGCTCCCCTGTTTCAGGGTCAGAAATTCCCTCTTCAATTCAGACCTCTTGTCTGCCGTAAATTATTGCTCAAAGAATACTTGTTTGAAATCTGCCCAAGTAAAATTCAACAATTCCACAGACAGCTTAGCTCCTTCCCACCAAATCATGGCGTCATCTCTTAACATGTAGATAGCACACCTAGGCTTATCTAAATCTGGCATTTGGAGGTACTCAAAGATAACCTCCATCGATTTATCCAGCTTTCAGCAACTAATGGATCTGTTGTACCACTAAACTCCTTCGGCTTCTGTCTTCTAAACTTTTCTTGGGGATCATCATGGCTGGGTCCTCTACTGCTAGAAGATTGGCCATTACCCCTGCCGTTTGCTCTACCAGCAGTCTTAAAAGTTGTGTGATACTAGCATTACTTTCAGGACTGGTTTCCTCTAAGGGATTACCTCTTCTACCTCCTCCTCTTCCTGACATCTTATAATCTATAGCCCGTAATCCACCACATATAATTATCAGAACATGCTAAAAATTTAAAGACAATGCTCTGAAAAATAAACTCACAGCTTTGGAGAAACGGTCGATGAAGTCTGATCCAACTGACAGTGCATGTGATTATCTCAGGAACATTACTCTGATACCACGTTGTGAACACCCGAACCACGGGGTCACAGATTTGGGGTAAATTAAAATTTGGAAATAAAAAGAAGGGCTAGACGGCAATTTGTTATAAGCTGTATTTCAACTTAGAATGATTTCGAAACACAACACAAAACTGACACACACATTTGGCGCCAAGTACTGAAATTTTGCGGAAAACAGATTTCATATATACACTAGGAATGCGATATTACAACATATGAAATTCTATATGAATTTACTACTGTTGCAATAGATCTAATACAGATGTCTAAGATAAAAGACAACAACAGCTAAGACAAGGAAAACACTGTCCATAGATAAACACTTCACCACCCAGTTGTCTCAGCTTCCACCTTCCGCTTGTCCCTTAACTATATCACCTGCACCATTTTAAAAGCTAATGAGCCTAGGGGCTCAGCAAGTAAAATATGAGTAATAACAAAGTCATTTAACGCAGGCAGACATCTGAACATTTACATAATTGAGTTTAAAGGAACTTCATTTAAACATAAACATTCTTTCGTAAACTTCTTTAAACTTTCTTTCTTGAACTTTCTTTCGTAACTTTGATGCTGGGACAATAACCCAGATCCCTTCATTTAATTTCTT
>KV007462.1:112336-124971 GCA_001598015.1 Dorcoceras hygrometricum
AGTTCATGGGCGAGACAACAGCAGGTTGAGTTGTTTGATTGCATCTGGTAAGTGGGGGTAGTGTCATGGCGAGTGGCTCACTACCACACTGTGAACACACCCCGTGGCCACTGTATGTTGTTGGTAATTCTTGGAGCTATGTTTGAGTTCCTTAGCTCCCTTGTGGGTCGAGCTTTCCGTTGTTATTCGGCGTCTCATGCATAGCATCTGCATTTTATTCCTTGCTGTTTATTTCTGTTGTATTATTGCTCTCCGTACTGGGGTTTGACCCCATGTCCCTCTGAGGCTTGGTTTGTTTCTTTGTTATGTTGTTTTCAGGAAACCCAGGTTCTACAGCTGGTCGTGGGTTTAACCCAGCTGGTGGTGCCCCAGGAGGTGGCTAGCGTGTCCCAGTTGCATATAGCGTACTTATATATATGTATCAGTTAGCCAGGGGGATGCCCTGCGCTTTGTTGTTGTACCCGTAGGGGAGTCTGATACATGTTTGAATTATGTATGCTTTATTGTTGGTTGTTTTATGAATTGGGAAAACTTATTTTAATTATTGTTGTATTTTAAATTATATGTTTAAAACCGTCGGGCCTAAAAGCAAAAATTTTATCCACTTTTTGATAGCTTCCGCATGTGTTTATCTGTTGTGAGCACGAGGCCTGACAAAAATCTCCTTTTGAATTTCTGTCAATTCATACGCCGTAAATCCTGCTCCACCAAGAGGCAAGTCGCACAATGTCAGAGCAAATTTGGCTTCATTCCATATTTGTGCAAACGCCGTAAATCGCCCTCTGAAAACAGTGTACTATATACCTAACATAGTACTGAAATTGTCTCCTCATAAAAAGCACATGTACGATTCAATATCCACCTTTGATTTCCTCTGATATGAACGTTTGAATCAAGCGAGCGATTATGCAACCTCTGAAAGATATGCAACTGCTGATAGCTATAAGTGTCTCCCTTACTGCTGGTTACAACGGTTAAGAGAAGCATCGACTGAATCAAAAGAATACTGTAGCCATCTGCTGATTACTATAGCCATCTGCTGAATTAACAACGCAACCTCCAACGACTGAATTTTAGCGCTAGTCCAATACGCTGTCGTTAACTTATTTGAACGCCGTCGTTTTGATTAATCCAAACGCTGTCGTTTTGCAATACTTAACAAAACGTGTTAACTCTCAAATTCTTGCGCCTGCTGAAACTGATACAACTGCTGATTAGCCCTGGAAGAATCTATCTGCTGGTTACTTCTGAAAAGTCTACCTGCTGAAACCAAATCAACAACTGATCTGCTGAATTCTTCCATCTGCTGAATTCCTCCAAATATACCATCTGCTGAAAATCAACCCGTCGACTAAATATGTTCTCCTGTAAAATTCATCGGCTGATTTTCCAATAGCAACTAGTCTTATTTTGTTATCACCAAAACTAATAAATTTTATCCTAACAGACGTGAAGTCATGTCTCATCATTGGTTGAACAGAAAGCTACATCTCAAGAAATAGTAACTATTGTTTCTCCACCCTTGTTCTTACGTTGTGAACTGCATCGGCCTTGTTCTTCTCGCCATTTATAGCATTTCTTCTTCATATGAACCTCTAATACACAATGATGGCACTTGTATATTGGTCTTCTGCCATCCGTGGATTTGTCCCTGCTCTTCCTCCCGCCACTCCCCTTTCCTCTACTGCTCCTTTGAGGTCTCCCTTGCTGCCTTCCTCGTTTCTCTGTGATAAGGGCATGGGTCTGATCTGTGCCCATGTCCTTCCTCCTAGCCTCTTTGTTGAACAGGGCATCCTTAACCATAGACATGGTAAGTTTGTCATCTGGGGCTGAGTTACTGAGTGATACCACCAATGTTTCCAAACTGTCGGGAAGAGAACTGAGAAGTAGAAGCGCTTGTACTTCATCACCAAGTGGCATCTCTATAGAGGACAACTGGTTGCCAAGCTCTGGAACTCACTGATATGCTCGACAACTGAAGTTCCACTTTTCAGCTTCATGTTGACTAAGCACCTCATCAACAAGGCTTTATTCCGAGCGGTCTTGGCCTAGTACATGTCCTCCAACTTCTTCCAGAGGGCATATGCGTCTGTCTCCTGTGCAACGTGGTGGAAGACACTATGGTCAATCCATTGTCGGATCTGACCAATAGTTTTTCGGTTTGATTTCCTCCATTCTAACTCCTTGGTGGGATCGGAATTTTTACCCTTTGCTTCTATGTTGATCGAAAAAATCTTTACAAATAAGGAGATCTTCCTTCCAAGATCTCCACAACGTGTAGTTGGTGGGCAGTGAGCATAATCATGGCTCCGGAAGATGATGTTAACTCTTCTGTGGACATTATCACCTTGCAAGAACTGTTTAACAAAATTGAGGCTGAATCTTGAAAAATGGAGCACACCGTTACGTCCGGAACGGCTGAAAAGGTGGAATGCCTCTTTTCGATCGAAATTCCACTATTGGGGCAAAACTGCAATATTTTGGAAATTTAAGGGACCAATCTGCAATTTCAGAAAGCACAGAGGTAGAAATGAAATTATGAAAGTTTAGGGATCAATCTGCAATTTCTAAAGCTTGAGGGACCAAATTTCAATTTTCAGAAAAATTGAGGGACTAGTTTGAAAAATGAACAGTGTAGCTGGTGAACAGTGTCTCCGGTCTTCGACAATGAATAGTAACTCCTGCGACGAAAGTTGACCAAACTTTGACTTCAGTTTTTGGGATCGTTTCACGTTGAAAAATATGTTGTTAATTAAGTTGGACTCCGTTCGACGAGACAAATCCAACAGCATGCTCAGAAATTAATTTCGAGCATGTCGCAAACAACACAAATTTCAAACAGCTTACTGCAACTTCGACCAACACGTCTAACAAGGCTCTGATACCACTTTATGTTTTTCAGTTGATCATTTGGGTGTTGTGCATGTAAATTTGAGAGGAAAAAAAACTTCTATTACTCACAAGAATATATTACACGATATTTCCAAACTCCAAAAAAAACTCTCGAAAACTCAAAACTTTCACCACTCTCAAGGGGAGGATGTTTCACTCACAAGGGATGATTTACAACTGAAACTAAAATCTCTACTTATAGAATGTTGGAGGAGTGTGAACGGTCGAAATTTGTACAGTGGATGACCATCAATCTTTGACAAAAAATGGAGGCTTGATTTTAAAAATTGTGGCTTCTAGATTCTAGTTGAAAACTTTGAATTATATTCTTCAAAATGACCTTCAACCATAGTATTATACTAGCCGACTTTTGTCCGCAATTTGTGTGCAAATTAAATTTGAAAATAAAGTAATGGTTTTCTATTAAAAAAATCAGGAGTAAAATATACTAAGATGCAAGTAATATTTTCGATTTAATATTTACTGTTTATTTGATTAAACTGTATTTCTTTTCACTAAAAAAAGTTGTTAATATAATGATATTTTATAACTGTTTGGATTGATTTATTATGAGATTAAGTCTTGTCGGCTGTGTTATGTCTAGTCGTGACCCATGCGACCATGTGTCGCTGAAATTTTTGTTGGTCCAAAAAATTTTCTAACACGTTTTGTTATTTACACTTAATTAATACAATTTTTTTATAATAAAATATTAACAGGAGCACGAGCCCCCACTTATGATGTATCAAATAGATAAAGTTAAAATGGGTAAACCAATACATTCTCCGCGATCGATATGCACATACGTTATATAGAATTGTGAAGTTTTGATTTTCTTTTAAAGTATTTTTGTAAGTTTTATGTGTTTGAGTAGACATTTAAGTGCTTTTAAGAAGCCTAAATTTATAGTTTAAGTGCTTTTATAATAATAAAAGCTAAAGATACCAAAAATAAAATTAAGAAAATACATTTCAAGCCCCCAGGGGCACAGGCGAGTTGGTAAGACCTGGGGTGATGTGGGAATAACTTTCCCGGCTTCACGGATTCGATTCTCGTGTGGAGCATACTTCCCACTGAAATATTGTGTGGGTAGGATCTGGGAATTAGTCCGTTATATAGGTCCTCTCCCCCGCGCCCTGCCTACTCATGCATATCCCTCGATTTAACTAAAACGACAAAACAATCAGGTGTATTGGAGTTCAACTAATATTTGATTAATTAGAGTTTCAAAATCAAAATCTGGCCAATTTACATTATCGACCTTACAAGTTTCCCAACAAAATCGACAGCCAATTCAAGTTTGATGCATCGAAACCGACAAGAATTCATCTGAGAAGTTTCTTATATGTTCGATATTGTTGATTGATGATATTCTGTCACTACAAAAATGCTGGCGACGGAAAAAACCATCACTAAATTCAAATTAGCGACGTCCCCAAATGTTTTTGACAAACTTTTAAAAATCGTCACCAATTAGCGATAGAAATCGTCCAAAGAACCGTCACAAATATTAGTGATGGTTGTAAATTGTCACAAATTAACCACATAAATTTGACAAATGGCGTCGTTGCTAAATGTCGACGAACAATCGCTAAATTTAATGACGATTTTTTTAAAACCGTTACGAAAAATTGCCATTTTTGTTGTAGTGTATGAAAATTATAAGAATAAAACTTGGGATGATATATGAATTAGCAAGTTGAATGAAACTTGGGATGAAACAAACCTGTGGAATCAGCAAAATCTATGAATCCAAAATTATATTATAATGATTCATTAAATTTGGGATGAGATCGATAAAAATTTATAGTTTTATCCTTTTTAGTAAATGGTACATGTAAATTAACTAAAAATTTAAAGTACAAAAGATGTAATATTATTTAATGATTGAACGATATGATTTAACAAATTCATTCATATTAACACGAGATTAGTAATTATACAAAATCTTAGGCCATCTCAACCGAGCACTATTTTAGTGTAAGACATCAAAATAGCGTTGATAACTCAACTCCAAACACTATCTTCTACGCTATTTTGAAGGAGATGTATAGTGTTGCATCAAATTTGGTGCAATACTGTAGCGATAGCGTTGTTTTATCTTTTTCTTTTTTCTTTTGTGTATAGTTTATTGAATTTAAATTTGTTTTCTTTTGTTTTTGCATTTGTTTTTTTTTTCACTATCTTTTTTTTATTTGCTTTTGTGATTTAATCATTAATTTTTTTATGTATTTGCTTTTTCCATGATCTGATCTGATAGCTTCACGTCAAGTCTGCTCTACGCTCTGAGTTGTTCGCCATATGCGCGATCTGAAAGCTTGTAAGTTGTGAGATTGTTGAGGTGCAAAAATAGCCCCTACTAAGTAGAGCGATCGAACCGTGGGCTTGTGGTGTTCGATTTCAAAGATTGGAGTTGCATCGTTACCATCAGCTATAGCAAAGCGGCAAGCGCTCAGTCCTACAATTGGTATCAGAGCCAAGGTCATGGGTTCGATCCAATTGATTGTAAGAAGTGCAATTATAGGGAGGAAGATTGTTGAGGTGCAATAATTGCCCTTACTAAGTAGAGCGATCGAACCGTGATGCTTGTATTGCTATACGATTTAAAAGATTGGAGTTGCACAGTTACCACTAGCTATAGCTTTTGGTAAAGCGGGAAGCGCTCGGTCCTACAGAGCCATTACGTGAACTCTGTAAGCTGTTCTTGCATATGATCCAAAACTATCTGAGCTGTTCTCCGTGGAGCTGAAACTTTTTCGGTGTGATTTGATATTCAATTCTAAGCTGATCTGGAAACTGATCTCTTCACGCTTCACGCTTTAATGTCAGGCCTCGTGCACAAACACAGAGTTTAATCACGCAAACACATAGCGGAAGCAATAAACATAGTGGCTCAATTTTTCGCTTTTGGCCTGACTGATAAAAACATAGTTTAAAATACTACTGATGGTCCCGGAAATAGGATCACTAAGCAAATAGGAGTTCAGAAGGGGGGGGGGGTTGAATGAACTCCTTCAATTTTTCTATTTCAAAGTTCTTTTAAAATATTTGGATCTCAGTTTTATGCAAACTTCTCAGCCAACAAAATATGTGCGGAAATAGGCCGATTGGTTTGTGAACAATGAACAATGCGCAATCACAAAATAAATGCGTAAGTAAGAGATTGAGTCGAGAGTTTGTTTCTGGAAGTTCGGATATCAATATCCTACGTCTCCCCTTCTTCCTCCTCGGAAGGTAGCACTAAAAGACTTTGATGTGAGTAGCCTTTCTACAAACACTCGATCCCGTAACCCGCAGCTACGAGAACTCCTAGCGCTTTACAATACTTTACGCAGACTTCGCTGCTGGTTTTTACAATGTTTTGAACGTTTTTCGAACTTCTTAAAAGACAGTTCGTTTACAGACTCAATGAATATATCAATGAAAACACGAATCTAGAGACTGTAAATATCTTCTGGTTTCAACAAAGAACAACCAGAAGATTGACTCGAATGTATTTCAAATGAAGATTGAACGATAAGTTCTTCGAGTCTTGAGCTTTTTGAGATATCAACGAAGTGAAAGCTCTGTATGGATTTTGGCAGCGTTACAGCAATAGATAAATAGCGAAGTATGTTTCTTCAACGCCGCTGCTGATATTTATAAGCTTCGACTGCAACGGTCATATTAATTCTCCAAAGGAAAATGAATCCCGTTTGAATTACTGCCAAAATCGTACACCGTAAATCCTGCTCCACTGCAAGGTCAAATGCTCATCCACAGAGCCAATTTGTCTTCTTTCCATTTTTGTGTAAGCATGGAAAAACGGCCTCTGTACACTGTACTATTCACCCAAAATAGTACCTAACTTGTTTCCTTCATTCCAGGCAACTGTACGATCGTACAAATCTTTTCCTTATGAGCAAACGATCGTATTTGAAACACTTTGAGCTTGCGCCTGAAATTACTTTGATAAACAGCACTTACAACCATCGTCGTTGTCAAGAACTTCGACTGGAAAAACGCTTGGAAGAATTCACCTGCTGATATGCATATGCGTTTTTCCATCTGCTGATTACTTTAGCAATAAAACGATGTCGTGTCAACTTAATCAAGTGACGCCGTTTTGCTATCTTTGAAATACATCTGCTGGTTAACACCAAGTAGTGCATCTGCTGGTTTGTCAAAAGAACGCTTCTGCTGAATCAATCAAAACGCTGTCGTTCCAACTTAACCAAACGCTGTCGTATCGCAATCTCCAACAAATAGGCCTAACCAACTGCTAAACTCTTCAAGAAAGTATCTGCTGATTACTTCATCTGCTGATGCGAAACAGTGCACTCCAACGACGTCGTTCTAACTTATCAAAACGCTGTCGTTCCAACTTAACCAAACGCTGTCGTCTCGCAATCTCCAACAAATAGACTTAACCAACTGCTGAACTCTTCAAGAAAGTATCTGCTGATCCCTTCATCTGCTGATGCGAAACTGTGCACTCCAACGACGTCGTTCTAACTTATCAAAATGCTGTCGTTTACCAATCCTTAGCAAAAACACGCTGAAACTCAAATCGGTATCTGCTGATCGCTCTTGATGAATCTATCTGCTGAACTACTCAAACCGTTCAACTGCTGATCACATACCATCTGCTGAAAACTCACGAAAGCTCCAACTGCTGAATCACCACTGTAGATAGATAAGACGATCTCCTGAAGAGTGCGACAACTGATTGTCCAATTGCAACTTGTCTTATTTTTGTTATCACCAAAACTTATAAATATTGTCCTAACAACTACCATACTCAAAATATCCCGGTTTACAAAATACACAAGGCTATGCATCAAGCACCAATCAACCACACTACAGCTGAACACAACAAAGCACAGGGCATCCCCCGGCTAATAGCCCTGATACACATATGCTATACGCTAACTGAGACACTCTAACCACCTCCTGGGGCACCTCCAGCTGGGTCAACTCCACGACCAGCTGAGAAACCATGGTAACATGAAAACACACACATGCAAAAAACACCAGCCCCAGAGGGACATGGGGTCAAACCCTAGTACGGAGAGTAGCATAAAACAGCTAATGGAAAGCAATAAGTAATATGCAAATGCTATGCATGAGAACAAGGCTACAATCGAAGGCAGGGAGCCAAATGATCTCAACAGCTGCTCAACAAACGAATCAGATCAACTGAACAACAGTGGCCACGGGATGTGTGAGTATATGGGAGCTACCCACTCGTCTCATCACACGACACCAGATGCAAAGCATAGCTCAACTTGCTGTTTCCCAACTCATGAGATGTGGGAGCTACCCACTCCGCTCATAGTGGCTAACAGATCCCAGCAAGAAGATGAGGGCTACGGGAACTATCCGCTCGTCCTCTACACAGGCATCCTGGTACGAATCTATATTCAAGATAACAAGGCACGGCTAAACAAGATCTGAATGCAACATGAATAATGCGTGTATGCAATGACAGCTCGCAGATAACAACACAACAGAGGCAAGCAATAACAGCACCGAAGCATACGCAGCAGCACACATAATATCCATGCCCAATTCAACGCTGTAAGACAAGCTCACATCCGTACCTCAAATCTTTTGAGCTACAATTACCACAACGAACTCCCGAGCAACACAGATTCAAAAACCTGCTAAGCCATAACGCACAAAATCTCAGGGACAGTAGCACAGAAACTACAATTGGGAGCTACGAACTCAACCAGCGCTATCCTACCCTTCTAACACAACAGAAGGCTCTAATCGAAGCACAAGATAGGATCTTAACACTTACCCAACGAGCTACCTGAACGGCAGAAGCAAAGCCACGCTTATGCTAACAGACTATACAAGGGAGATGTCTCGCGATCCACCTCCAGCTTAACGCAAGCTTCCAAAAACGATACCAAACGAAGCGTCTTAGAAATTGGAGTCCAGCACCACCACTCTTACTTCAATCAAAGCTGTCTACTGCCGGAAATCGGAGAAGATAAGGTTCGATGAACAGTAGCCAGGGTATCGCGACAGAATTCGCTCACGGGAAATATTTCTAAGTGTCGGAACTGAATACTGGGAAACAAAGACCAAGTCCTCTAATTATACTAGAATCTGTCCAAATCCGATGAACAGTTCCAACCAACAACTTAAGCCTCCAAGCTGAGTTCCCAATCCAAGATGCGATGGAAGCACCTCCTCTGAATATGAAATTGTTACAAATCAAAACACAAGATTTCAACAATTTCTTGCTTGGTTCAAAAAAATTGAAGATAAAGAGGCTCATTTCTCACTATGTGATGTACTAATCGATCATTTGTGGGATTTATATAGTAACTTAGTTAGTTAAAAGTTCGATATTTATGTTTAATTTATATTTCATAAGCTTTATTTTAGTATTTTTAATGTTTCTTATTATGTTTGAAATTTATTTTAATATTAATTTTATGTGTGATATGTAATTTAATATAATATTAATGTAATTTTTAATTGATATGTTAACATTTATTTTTTTTAATGAATATTACTTGTAGTAAATTAATATTCATTAGAGAATATTCTGTAATAAAATACTAGAGAGAATATTCCTTTTAGTGTTAAATTTAGAGTCGATGACTTGGAAATGACTTTTATATGTGATATGTAAATTACACTATTTTAAGATTAGTGTTATATTAAGATAATGTAATGAGTTGGAGATGACCTGATAACAATAAATAGTTTATTGAATTAGATAATCAACAATTTAACCCCCATCGTAACAACCTATGAGAACCTTATGATATTCTCACAGTTTTAGAAAGCAGATCCCAGGTGATATGACTAAGAAAAGGATAGTTAGTTAAAAAAATATTATTTTGAAAATATTACAACGTGTTTGGTTGTCTGCATGAACCTCAGTCTCTTTCGTTATGTTTAAATTTTGGAAAAACTTGGCCCCGTTTAGACCCGTCGATTCATAAAAACAGCCGAAACTTTTACCAATGAATTTTTTAGCTTATTTGAATTTTTTAGCCTATGTACTGTTTGACCAAGGACTATTATTGATTAAAGTCCATTCCGGCAGCCGTAAACAAAGTTAATTAATGTTTGACCAAGGACTATTATTGATTAAAGTCCATTCCGGCTAGGGATGGCAATGGGCCGGGGCGGGGCCGGGGCTGCCATCCTGATGGTCCCGGAAATAGGATCACTAAGCAAATAGGAGTTACGAAGGGGGGGGGTTGAATGAACTCCTTCGATTTTTCTATTTCAAAACTCTTTTAAAATGTTTGGATCTCAGTTTTATGCAAACTTCTCAGTCAACAATATATGTGCGGAAATAGGCTGATTGGTTTGTGAACAATGAACAATGCGCAACAGTAAATAAATGCGTAAGTAAAAGATAGAGTCAAGAGTTTGTTTCTGGAAGTTCGGATATCAATATGCTACGTCTCCCCTTCTTCCTCCTCGGAAGGTAGCACTAAAAGACTTTGATGAGAGTAGCCTTTCTACAATCACCCGATCCCGTAACCCGCAGCTACGAGAACTCCTAGCGCTTTACAACACTTCACGCAGACCTCGCTGCTGGTTTACAAGACTTTGAACGTTTTTCGAACTTCTTAACCAAGACAGTTTGTTACAGACTCTATGGAATATAACAATGAAAACGCGTATCTAGAGACTGTAAATATCTTCTGGTTTCAACAATGAACAACCAGAATATTGACTCGAAAGTATTTCAATGAAGATCAAAAGATGAGTTCTTCGAGTCTTTGAGCTTTTTGGAGATTTAAACAGAGTGTAGCTCAAGATTGAATTTGGCAGAAATTCAGTAATAGCAATAGCAAGAGTTGTCTTCTTCAATTCAAAGCGTCTGCTATTTATATCCTTCATTCAACGGTCGATGAATCCAAATAAGGCAACAAATCCTTTTTGAATTTCTGACAGTAGTACGCCGTCAATCCTGCTCCACTACAAGGTAAATTGCGTTAAGTCAGGGATACGAATTATTTCCATAGATGAGCAATCCCGTTGTAACGACCTCTGCCAATGTGTACTATTCATCCAAAAATAGCACTAATCTTGTCCCCTTAATTCCAGGCAAATTGTACGATTCTACGAATCTTTTCCAATTGAGTAAACGATCGTATTTGAATCAATTTTAGCTTGCGCCTGAAATTACTTTGACAACCAGATCCAATATCCTTCATCGTGGTTTCAAATGTTGCGACTGGAAAATACTTGAAAGCGTCGACTGGTTTCCACGTGTGATTTTCCAGCGCCTGGTTATTCATAAGATCCAACGACTGGTTGAATAAGACTCTGTAGCTCTCGTCTGGATAAAGCTCCACTGTAGCTTGCGTCTGGTTGCAAAACGGTGTCGCTTTAACTAAATAAAACGCTGTCGTTTGCACCTGCTACCATTTGAGATCTTGCGTCTGGATTCAATGTAATCCCGCGACTGGTTATCAAACACGCTGTCATTTTAACTTAATCATACGACATCGTTTGCAAAGCTCTCGACTGGTTATACTTTACTATACACTTCGACTGGAAACTAACCACTGTTCACTGCGACTGGATAGAATTACTTCAAAACGCCGTCGTTTCTAGTATAAAAGCTTGCGTCTTGATATACTGTTTCTCGCGTCTGGATAGTAATCCTGTCGACTGGTTTTCCTTTCTTATTGACAAACACCAGATATAACTGTTCCATTTTGTTATCACCAAAACCATAAATTTTATCCTAACAATTTCCCCCTTTTTGGTGATGACAAAACTCCAGCAGCCGCAATAAGTAGTTAGGCAAAAATAAATTGCACATGAGCTGCTGAAAATCAAAATTTCATTACACAAGAAGAGTTGTACATAAGTTTTGTACAAAAGAAATTTAAATCAAAATCATCTTCTCCTTCTAGAGGAACTACTTCTCTTTTCTCTTCTAGCCCTCTCTCTTTCTCTTTGAAATCTGTCAGACTCTTCAAAATATGCTTGGCGAATTCTTTCAGCTGCTTCTTCTACAGAGATAACTAGCCCGCTCTCTAAGAGGTGTCTACGCGCCTGTTCCACTCGTTCTGCAATGGTTCCAGTAGTGCGTGGGAAAGTTGGTATTCTCACTGTTGGGGATCCGGATCCGCCCCCCGGCGAGGCAGCGGAAGAACATAGAAAAAGGCCGGGAGACGATCAATACGAAAACAACAATTACAGTTAATCGTCATTCATAGGGTGTTAAAAAACGAATACCTTGCTGGTACTTGTGCCTGGCTCCAACCGGTATTACAAGAACCCGGCTCTTCTCGGTAGATTGCGGTAGATAATCGCCAATCCGGTCCACGACCAGAACCGAGACTCCTTCGTCAGGCTGCACTAGAAGCGCTGACGAGATCAGCACGAACGGATTCTCCTCGTCGAACAGGCCGGAAACAAATTTCCGGCAACGATCGGCGGCGGCGCGTGGGCGGCGGCGGCGGCGGCGTGAGTTGAGAGAGGAGGGAGGCGGCTAGCACTAGGGTTTTGGGAGTGTCAAGTGTTTTGTTATATCTTAAGTCTTGCTTAAGTCTAATTAAATAGACTTAAGTGTTGGACTTGGACCGGCCCAACGGGCCCGGGTCCAACGATGAACATTCAGTTCATCTCCAACACCGAGACTTCACCGTAACTCCGATCGCCGATCAGATCGGACCGATCGACTCAGTTTCCAAAACTGAATAGAATGATCTGAAAAACCATTTTTCAGAACCCCAGTGCAAAATGACCGTTTTGCCCCTCAACAGCGG
>KV007462.1:135616-169262 GCA_001598015.1 Dorcoceras hygrometricum
TTTTGAATTACACAAAACCTGTTATTGTGTTTCTAACAATTCTACCTAAGTGCACAGGATTTAGGAACGAAGAAGATTCAGCAGGAAGAAGCTTGTTGCGCAAAGAAGAGAAGCAGCTGTATCTGTCCAGCAGTTGGTTCAATATTAAGATTCAGCAGTTGGTTTAGTGTTCATAGAATCGGCAGTTGAATTAGCGATGGAGACGTCCAGAGTTGAATCAGTTGTTCGTAATAAGGCGGGGGCCAATTTGAACCAGCTGGAGCATGGTGAACCAGCTGGAACGATGACAACCAGCTGCAAGCGCTAAAGAGCGAAGTGAACCAACTGGTATAGGAATTGAGAAGCGCGCTGGAGAATAAGATCGAAGAAGAAGATGCGCAAGTTACTATTGACGAATCTGTTAGCAGTAGCGATTATAAGTACTGTTGATGAATCTATCAACAGTCGCTATTCAAGAAGCAAAGAAGAGTCGCAAGCTGGAGCTGGAACGATGAAGAAATCAGCTGGAGCGCTAAGTGTAGATGTCATCAGCAGTGACGTCATCATCCAGCAGGAAGCTACAGTGATCAGCAGTTGAGAAGATGCGCAAGCTATAGAATCAGCAGAGAGCTCCAACCAGCAGTTGGTATTTGGAGTTGGCGATTGCAAAACGATGTCGCGTGAATTAGTTGGAACGACAGCGTTTTGCATTCGCAATAAGATTCAGCAGATGATTTGAGAGAGCAGTCGCAAGAATCAGCAGGTAGCTTGTACATCCAGACGCAAGAGAGAAGCGACGTCGTATAGGAGGCATATCCAGTCGCAAGCTACTGTTCACCAGCAGATGCTATTTGGAGATAGCGATAGCAAAACGATGTCGTTTACATAAGTTGATACGACAACGTTTTGCTCTTGCGCTAAAAGATTCAGCAGGAAGACTTTGCGTTGATAATTCAGCAGTCGCAAGCTACAGTGGATCCAGTCGCAACGCAAAGATTTCCAAACGCAGTGTGTGTGTACCCAGACGCAAGAAGATAAATCTATTGTTGTTGAAGAAGATTCAGGCGAAGCAATTGATTATCCAGACGCAAGCAACAGCAGCATCCAGTTGTAAGCTTCAATGAATCAGCTGTTGCTACGCATCCAGTCGTTGGGAAATCCAGTCGCGAGCTACAGCATCCAGTCATAAGAAAAACAGACGCAAGAAAAGAAGAAGTAGCGAAGCGTTGCATTCAGTCGAAGAATGAATCAGCAGCGAAGCAGTTGACAACTTACGAAGAGTTATCAAAGCTGGACGTCAACTGCTGAGCGTAATTCAAATGGCGAAAACGACAAGAAGCCTGCAAAAGAAAAGGACGCAAGTACTATTCCCTGTCGGTACTTTACAAGACACATTTCAAACGGGAAGAAGTTTGTGTCCAACGGGATTAATTCTACAGAGGCTATATATTCGAGAAGCGCCATTGAAGAAGTGTTCGGTTGGAGAGACGTTGGTGCAACTACAGTACAGTGGCAGAATTACATTGATTATACAGTGCACCAACAAGAGGGAAAATGAAAAGAGGAAGACGAAGCAATCGACCGCCATTAGAGAGGAGCTTTCACGAGAGTCGATTGCTGAGTCTAGTTTAGCTTGTTAGAGCATGTCCCTCGTGTGTGAGAAAATCAGAGAGTTGAGCGTTTCATTGTATCAATCTCACACACCGAGATTCATTCATATCTATCTGTGAATGAATCTCGAAATCTTTTATCAGTTCCCGTCCAAGCACGATGACGTAAAACTCTTGTGTATGTAGTCAGTCACACAGTTGAGGCTGTTGTGCATTTGTGGAGTCTAGGAGTTCTCACAGCTGCTGGTTGTGGGATTGGGTCTGTACACGCAGTTGTAAGATCAAATCTTCTAGTGGAGCCTTCCGAGGTGGAAGAAGGGGAGATGTAGGATGTTGATATCCGAACTTCCAGAAACAAATACACTATGTACTGTATTGTGCTCTTTATTCATTCAGCAAGCATTTACTTTAGCATTGCACGTTTACAGTTCAGCACACATCGCATAACAGCATGCATTTAAATCAGCACTTGCTTATACTTAGCATCGCATACACTGTTAGCACACAAGCACTTGCAAGTCTCGAACAGATTTATGTTGTACATAAATCTGTTTGAGTTGTTTTAAAATATAGGATTCAGTTCTGGTATTTTTCGCATGATTTTTAAATCATACCAGATCTGTCTCCGGTGCTCTTCTGAGTAGTATTTTATTTGTTCAAGAACAACGAGCTATTGCAGCTCCAGAGTGTTATCAGTAGCGATAGCAAAACTTTAAACGCTTTTAACAAAGCACGGCTGCTGATTTTCTCCTTGATCCTATTTCCGGGACCATCAGGTAGTTCGATAGATCACCAGGTCACTATCTATCTGCATGCTCAGAACATCACAATGTTCCCTACCAATGAAACATGGTACTTCGCATCGCAGATACTAGTCTCAATCTCGGACGGCCTTATCCTCGTTTCGACGGCCCAATCGATTAGGAACATGTTCAGAATACACAGTGACTATTAGATGTGTTTCATGATAGCCGTCATACCCACTATCACATCTAGCATACAGTGCATTCTAGGTCTTTACTCAACACAATTGTTAATCATCATACAACACAATGAAAGTAAAGAATGCCATATAAATAAATGCGAATATCATATATAAAGATTGTTTCATACAAGAGTTTATAAACCCACACGCCACAAGTTGGCTAGTTGGGCATCTACTCTAACAGTTGGATGTTTGACGTTTTTAAATATTCCTTTATTTAAGCTTAAGGTATGTTGAGAAAATGATTTAGAAATTGTTTTAGAAGGGAACGAGCCATAAAAGTTTATGCTTCCGCAAATGTTTTAAAAAAAAAATTTCTAGAGTCTGGTTCGTTCAGTTGGTATCAGAGCGGTGGTTTTGGTGGGGTACTTGCCTGCTGCGTGGAGCTCAGAAGTCGCACTACCAGTCGGTGTGTTTTATTTTTGAGTTATGTTTATGTTTGCATGCTGCATGTTTTAGCCTTGTATGAGTTTTGACCTTAGAGTTTTAAAATTAGACGCTTAGTCATGCACTTAGATTTACGTGATAAGATTTTGGTGTGCATGTACGCCTCCCAGACGTGCTATCGATACGTAACTTATTTCGGGGACAAAATTTCTATAGGGGGGGGGGAGATTGTAACGTCACGAAATCCAGATTACGTAGAAATGAGTGCATGACTAGGGGAAAAATATTTTTAGATGATTACATGCCCTTTTATATGATTTATTTATGATTTTATACTGCATGGTGTGCATGTGTTATTTTTCAGCCTGCTTGAGCTACGGACGCGTGGACGAGATTAGGGTCGACCGGAAAGAAAATAAATTGAGATTTTAAGCTATGTGAATTTAAGAATGAATTTATTTTATTTTTAGCAAATATTTTTGGAAATTTGGATTTTTATAATTATTTTGGAGGGAAACTCGTTTTTCGCCTATACGGGCTGGTATATTGAGTTTTAAGGCATTTTAAATTTTTAAGAGGCCTAGATTTCGAAATTTTATAACTGTTAAAGACCAAGTATGAGTTTTAAACACCTTATTAATTTAATTAGAGGGGCAAGCTTGTAATCTTTTTAATTAAAGCCATAGGGGTCATTTTAGGCACTTTAATTACTTCTTAAACACAAATTTAAACACACCCTAGCCTCCATCTGATGTACCAGCCGTATTCTCCCCTCCCTTAGCACTCAAATTTTCGAAAATTATCAGCCTTTGAAGGAGCTTGGTGATCCAATTCCCGCGGCGCCCCGATCTCGTATCTAGAACGTCCGTACCTCGCAAATCAACGTTTACTTCAACCCAGGCATGTGATATCAATCCTTTTTCTCACCATTTAAACTATATTAGACTGATTTTGTGAAAATTCGTGTGAATTAATGATGATTATTTCAGATCTACTCATCCTTGTTCTAGTACATGCATGACTCATGGTCGGCTTCATGTTTCTCGAAAAATTTTCATGGTGTTTCGGTTCATGGTTGGTCCAGGGGTTACGGCTCATGGTCAGGGGGTCGAGTGGGGATCCTAAGGTGGCCTAAGGTTAGACAGAAACTCAGGTTTAGGTATCGAACCAGCGGCTGCATGCAAAACACATTCTGCTGCGTGTTTTCTGGCCTCGCGGTGCGCTGCCTACCCATCGATCGTGCGCCCTGTGTGGTCCACGACGGGGGTCATGGATGGTACTGTTGGAACCGCCTGGACCTGGGAGTGGTCCAGTCGGAAGGGCTCCGGTAGTGGTGGCCGGAGCAGGGAGAACGGTCGCACGAAGTGGCTGCTGGTCGCGGGTACGCGTGAGGGTGTGTGTGTGAATTTTGGGCTTAGGGTTTAATTTGCTATGGTTCGGTCTAACTGAACCGGTTTTGGCTGGTTCGGTTGGACCGGATCTGTTCTTCGAGTCTCGAGTAAAATATTTTAAAATGAGGTCAAGTTATTTTAATTATGGACCTGTTATTTTAATTAATGTGTCAAAGGTTCAATTTTAAAGAAATTAGCCAGAAGGTCAAAATTGAGTCAAACCTTTTATATTAATTAAAGTCATGTTTAATTTTAAGTTTTTAGTCAAAATTAGGGCTTTAGGGATTTTAATAAGGTCAAATTCGATTTTTGAGATTTAATTTTGTTAAAATCGGTCTTTCGGTCAAAATCGGTTTTTTAGGTCAAAATTGATTTTATAGGTCAAAATAGATTTTAATAATCCCAAATTAATTTTTAGAAGTCAAAATTAATTTTAATTAGTTTTTTTTTGTCTTGATTTTTTAAGAAATCAAAATTTAAAGAAAATAGGAAAAAATGGGAAAAAGCGGTGAACATTCGTTTAATCGACCGATTTTAGAACGACGTTTGGTCTAGAAGTAGCAAGCCAGGCCTCGGAATCAATCCTTGACCGAAGTTGAAAAATATAGAAGCCCGTAAATGCATAATTAATCATATATGTAATATGTTATGTACGTAAAAGTTTTAAAGAAAAGAATTAATTATCCATTAACGGGCTATGATTTTAAATTGCATGATTTTAAGAAAATTCACGCATCATGAGATTTTATGAAACGATCAGGCATGTCCTTTTTAAGTTAAAAATCCGAGGAATGGAAGTGATGTGGCAAGTCTACGATGGGAGTTAATCGGGTAGCCGGGCCCGACGATCCCCTGTTTTTAGGAATGATTTCAGGATTTTAGGGCCTATGAATCCCGAGGTAAGGTTGGGTGAAGTGGCAGTTTTCAAGAGGTGTGACATATAGGGATCCCGAGGTAAGGTCGGGTGAACCATATCGCCACGTACGTTGGTTATTACGACTGATCAGTCACACGCGGCTCACATTCACTGATATGACTCTTACGCTTTCTTTCAGATTACGATATGACATGCCTTATATGTTATATGATATGTTATGATATGATTGTAGGATGAAATGTTTTAAGATCATGCACGCATCCATGTCTTTAACTTTATTTTAATTACAGCATGTGCTTGCATGCGATTTTTATTAGTATGTACCTTGTTATGCATTACGATAGAGCATGCCGAGCCTCTAGGCTCACTAGGTTTAAATGGTGCAGGTGATGATCATGTTGATGAGATCATTCCGACTGGTGGTGATGACCTCTGAGCTTAGGTTGCAGCAATACCTCGTGACCGCCTTTATGATTCAGTTTTTTCATGTTGCAGTTTAGATACTGGATTTTAAACATGTTGGCTTTCAGTATTCTTTTTAGTCGATGATTTTACGATGTTGGATGTTTGACGTTTTTAAATATTCCTTTATTTAAGCTTAAGGTATGTTGAGAAAATGATTTAAAAATTGTTTTAGAAGGGAACGAGCCATATTTAAAGTTTATGCTTCCGCAAATGTTTTAAAAAAAAATTTCTAGAGTCTGGTTTGTATCAGATAATTATTTCGTCTCTATGGTTACTGATCAGTCCCTAATTTTTACTCCTCTATGGGGTCGAGGCCATAGTTACACCATGTAACTCAGAGTGCGGAATATTCCGTAGATCCATATTACGATAGAAATATCAGTGCTAAAACAGAGCATGGATCATAGCATGAACATGACACGAAACGATATCTGATACGAAACAAGTGCTCGAACAGTAATTCAAAACATAATGTAGCATGAGTAATATATAATATTTGAAATGAATAATATATAACAAAAGCCCACTTATAGGAATCTGAAGTCTGAGTGGTTCAAGGAACGGAATCTGGTATACTACGTGCAGCACTTTGACGTGGGAGTTTACTGATATTTTACTGAAGAATTTTCGAGGTGAGTGAGGGAAATATGCTGCCATCAGCTGGGTATTTATAGGTGCAGAAATAGGGTAGTCAAAGGCCAGTCATTAAAGTCTTAAATTCCTGATTTAATGGATATTAAACTGACTGTTACAAGAGCATTAGTGTAGGCATTGATTTGGTTGTCTTAATTGGCCATTAATTCCTCTAAATTGACAGTTACTATTGTGAGAATCTTCATTAAATTCGCGGGAGGGAGTTTTCTTTACCAAATCTGAATTTTCGTCGCCAAATCTGAATTGACCGGTCCAGAGCTGAGTTGACCAATCCAGAGCTGAGTTGACCGGTCCAGAGCTGGGTTGACTGTCTGACTGTTGACCAGCTGAGTTGACTGTACACTGTCCAGATCTGAGTCGACTGCTTGACTGTCCAGATCTGAGTCGACTGCTGACTGTCCAGATATGAGTTGATTGTTGACTGTGCCAAATCAGATTTGACTGCTGACTGTCCAGATATGAGTTGACTGCCTCAAATCTGATTTGACCGTTGACCGTCCCGGATCTGATTTGACCGACCCAGATCTGATTTTTTTTCGCTGTATTTCCGAAAGCTGAATTTTTGGGTTTTCACAAGAGCCACCAAAATTTCTTTACCCTTGGCAGCTGGATCTATATTTGGCAAAAAGTGGGTGACCCAGTTGATTTCTCTAATGTCTATGGTCTTTGAAGCTAGGCCACCACTCCAATGAACAAAAAAAATCCTCCAGACGAGGAGCAGCAGAGACCATTCCCCCAATGGAAGCTTCCACTTGTGCACCAGAAGAAAGTTCCCCTTCAACACGGTCCTCCGGATGAGGATTCTCTACCACCATCTTCTCAACACAATAACCAACAACGCCTGCAGCCGGGGTCGTACTGAACCAGTTGTTGCTGCAAGAATAGCAGATATAGGTTGCACCAGCTTAGGCCTTTTAGACATTGCTTGGAGCTCTTGTGCAAACCAAACAGTGGAAGCTTGGCTATTACCTAGTGAAGGTCGCTCAGCGGCCTCCAAGCTGTCGTCAGATCGCACTTTGATCGGTCGAGAGCCCTCAGCTGCTGGTTCTTTGTAGTGATTGTTTCTTTTCCCTCTGTGGCCTTCCTATTCACTGTCCAATTTTTATTTAGGTCGTTTTCTCTTGAATATTCATGAAGCTTTTAGCTTGTTTTTAGTGACCATCTTCTCATCGTCACCAATCTGATGCTTAGCTTCCACAAATTCAGAATTCACGAAGCATTTTTCATTTTATAAGTGTGACCAGACTTGACGTTCAACACTTTTAGTGGATGAAGAGCCACGGACTCTCCAAGGTCCACGCCAGTGAACGTATCATGCAGCTTTTCTATCTACACTACGTAACCCTGAGACTGGTGGGATGGAGATGCAACCATAGAAGTGAAAATCCCAAACAGAACGTTTGACAAGTTAAATCTTAGTTCGGCGCTGATCGCTACCATGACGTCAAATCGTTCTGCCGTGACAGCGTCAAAGTACCCCGTCTTTGGTGTCAACAACTTTACACAATATCGTTCAACAAACGATATTCAACTTTCATCTCCTTCTTCTTGCTGAAAAGTTTGAAAGGGGTACCCGTCAGTGAGACGACGACCTTCATCTCCTCGACTGGTACAGGATGGAGATTTCCAAAATTGGTCATGCCCTCCGTCGGCAAACCAAATGTCTCCATGAACATCTTCGTCGTTATTATCACCTGTTCCACCAATGGTGCTCACAACGCTTCCATCTATCACCGATGCACCTAAAAAAACTGAGTTAGGGCATCCTCATACACGGGCCCTAAAACTCCCAAAAAGCCTCTGAGTCCAGATGACTCCAGAGTGCGGAGCATACAAACCATACCTTCATCATGAATGGTCAGAACGGATGCGAGGTTGACCTGTATAGCGTTATCAGTAAAGGATGGAATATGAAATGTAGATTTAAAAGGATGAAGGTAACAGATTAGGGATGCGAAAAAAAACTTTTGGAATGCAAAGAGATTTTGAAAACGTAAAAATGAAAATAACTGCTTATGGTAAAAATATAGAGATTTTCAACGAAAAGGTATATGTTAGGATCGTTTTTCAGGGGGTGTTCATGAGATCTGACACAACTCACGTAGTCTCTCACACAGCACAAACACCAAACTCATAAGTTACGTGCATTTTAAAATTTACAAGTTAAAAACCAGCACGCAACGGTGAAACCAGATCGGCATGAAGCTGGACCAACAGCTCTGCAAGCTGGTCTGGATTACCAGCAGCTTTGCAAGCTGGTCTGGATTACCAGCAGCTCTGTGAGCTGGTTTAACACAAACGATATGGTTCCTCAAATCTTGAGCTGCAATAGCTAAGTGTTCTTGAATGTTTGTGCACCGAGATACAGATTGAGTTATGAGTTAAAATCATGCGGAAACAACTCAAACTGAACTCTTATATTCCAAAGCCTTTAAACAGTGTTAAGCGTAGTAAATAAATATGCAATGCGTGAATGTAAATACAGTAAGAAATATAGAAATACACTGTAATTTGTTTATGGAAGTTCGGAGCTGAATCTCCTACGCCTCCCCTTCTTCCTCAAACGAGAAGGATCCACTAGAAGGCTTTGATTGCAACGACCCTCGCTACAACCCACTTCTACGACCAGCAGCCGCAAGAACTCCTAGCAACCACCACTGCACACCAGCCCGCAAGCTGCGTTTGTCTAACTCACTTCTTTACTGCCTCAGTGAGAAAGGCTACAGACACTTCTTTAACGTCTCAGTGCGAAATATAACGTAGACTTGTTTAACGTCTCTGTCCAAAGACTACAATGGAGAGTTTTCAATTTGATTCACTCATTTTTCTGTTTCGCTCAACTCTCAAGTATATGAGTGAATCGTGTGTGAGATTTACAGTGTAAGTGCAATCTCTCAAAGAGAAAATCTCACACACTGGGAAGTGCTCCTAGCTGACCTGGTTTTACCAATATCTTCCCAGAGCTTGTGTTGTACGTGCTGGCGTTTTTCATTTCTGATTTACACAACACTACGCTCTTTACTCTGCACTCTTATTCTGTTGTGTGCGCCTCTCTCTCTCTTCTGTTCGCGCATGCTCTGCTTGTGCTCTGCTCTTCGTTATTTATAGCCTGTCGTGCAGATTTTCCCGTTGGACACAAATTGTAGCTGTTGAAAAGTCTTCTGACATTGTTGTACTTGACGTCCTTTGTCATTTAATGCTTCTGCAGGCTTTATCACTTTTAGGAACATGAGCACTGTTCTGAGAAGACAATACAAGCAGGTCGATTTGAATATTGAAAAGTAATCTTCGCATAGTCTTGTATTCAAATCGCTTTGCTCGTAGATTTGATAGCATCCGTCATGCTATCTGAGCTGGTTAGACCTTAACCAGCTTGCCAGCTTTTCTCCATTCTGGTTTGTACTGAGCTGGTCTTGTCTTCGAGTCGGTTTCTTCATCGAGATGTTCAACGCTCTCTTCTTCTCTTCTCGTTTGCAAACCGCTCTTGAGCAACTCTTCTAATTTTATCTTGTCATCTACTTTTGTACTCAGCTGCTTTTTCTCTATCTCCTTTTGTCTGCAGCTGAGCTCCCAGCTGGTTTCCTTCCTAGCTGGTTTTCTTTCACTGGTTTTTCCTGAGCTGGTCTCTCTAGCTATTCTTGAATTTGCTAGATAGAGTCCCCTCTTGACAAATCTTGCACCAGTGATTATATCCCTTCATCTTTGGAATATAATAATCAGTTCTGATTCAATCTACCCAAGGACTAGATCCCTATGATGAACTGATTATAAGTGCATTCTGTGATCAGACCTGCACTTGATCACCGCACTTATATATGGCTCTGCACTTGAACACCACACTTATACACTGCACTTGATCTGCGCTTGATCCGTTCTGCACTTCATCTTTCTGCGCTTGAACTCTTCTCTTGTATCTCATCAAGTTGGTGAAGCTTGATGTTTCCTGCGCTCTGGATTCCTGCAAAACCTGCAATGCAACCTATGTTGGACCAGCTTGGGCGTCCCCTCACCGTTCCAACTTAGATGTTCTTTGATCGATCAGCTTGGGCGTCCCCTCACTGTTCCAACTTGAACATCTCCCTGTTTCTTCAATCAAGTTCACTGCACATTGCACAAAAGCCGTTAGTCAAATATAAGCAGGTTTTGTGTTAATCAAAACTCAGATTCTGATCTGTAGAAACAGATACAACAATATACATGTTATGCATAATTCCCATTCTCTCACACATCCGGTGATCACTCCTATTTTTAATGTCCAGTTGTGTACAGTTCCCTTGGATCCTTTGATCTTCCTGTTCTCATGCATCTCATAACATTTATAAATTATTCTATCCACCTGTTGTTTTATGTTGCTCTCCGTACTGAGGTTTGACCCCGTCCCTTTGGGGCTGTTTGGTTTGTTATGTGCCATTCAGGTTTTTCAGGTTATTCAGCTGGCCGAGGAAGTGATTCAGCTGGTGATGTCCCTAGAGGTTGATTAGAGTGTCCTATATATATATATATATATATATGTGTGTGTGTATTGGTGTTGTTGCTAGGGAATCCCCTGTGCCATCATTGTAAACAAATTTATTTTCTGTTGGTTTTGTATGCCGATACATGTTGTATTTGTAGCTGTTGTGTGTGCAGCTTTTGGTTGTTGTAAACCAGTATTTTAAGTATCAGTGTATTTTCAAATTCAAGCCAAAGCGAAAAATTTTAGTCACTTTTAATGCTTCCGTATTTGCATTTGCGTGTTTAATCTCTGATTTGTGCACCGGGCCTGACACTCTCCAGCCTGACACTCTCCAGAGAAATGCCCATCCGTCGCACAAACTTCTCCAAAATAAAGGAATGCATTGCACAATGAATCGAATAGAGCTCTAGTGGCTAAGAGCGAGGTCAGGGGTTCGAGTCTCCCAAGAAGCATTTTCTATACTTCTTGGGGGGGGAGGGAAAAGGGGGATTGTTGAGTTAAGTGTGCATAGGTGATAGAAGTATTGAGATGGGTAACCTCCTGGGAATTTCTCGTACGTCAAGCTGCTGAAGTTACGTTGCTTGATCTAGTTGGTCAGATAGGTTGTAAAGTGATGTCAGATCTTATGTGGTAATACTATCTCTGTGAGGATAGGACCAACGGTAGAATAAGGGATAAGACTGATCTCTAAGGAAAATGAGACATCACCAACAATTAGACATGCACCCTCCTCAGACTCATGAGCCTAACAGCCCGACCCTAGTGCACATAATAGGTGCACTCTGCGCTGCCACTTTATAAGAAAATAAAGTTACACATTGGCTAACAGCTATAGATTTTGGCCTAGTGGTACGCGTTTGATCCTAACAAAATTATAGCTATTAAACAGGATGTAACTTTATTTCCTTATACATATGTAGCACATAGTGCGCCTTTTGTGTATGCTAGGGTCGGGCTATTAGGCACATGAGTCCGGATATGTGCGTGTCTAACTGCTGGTCTTGTCTCATTTACCTTAGAGATCAGTCTGATCATTTTCCTACCACTGGTCATATCTTCGCAGAGATAGTATTATCCATTAAGATCTGACAACACTCTTTTACGGCTCACCTAGTAGATGAAGTGGCACACCGTCAATAGTTGATGTACGAGAGCTTCACATGAGATTATTCATCTCAGTATACTCTCAGTCATGTACGTTTAACTCAACATATGTATACCCCATCTAATTCATTTCTTTTTAATAGTACGAGCCGAATCTTGTATACTCTAATTATCACTATTTGTGTTTACTCTTCCCCACTATGGGAGTGTTTTGTAGTTTGTACAAACTCCGAAAAAGTGATTCTTGGATTCTAATTTGATAGGATTGCTTTGGAACATTTGTAGGTACATATTTTTGCTTTAACTTCTACCGTCTATAGCGAAAAGCTAGAAGGATGATCGATCGAGATGTTTTTCTTTCTAGTTTTCACTTTTTTTTTATTAATGAATAAATTATAATTAAATTTAGAAGCATTTTTCTACAAACATCAATCTTATTATGAAATCAAATTAGTTTGTCAAATTTGGATGTCTACAAATTGTCAAATTTGGGTGTCTACAAAATTGTCAAATTTAGGAGAAGTGATTAAGAATTTATATTATTTTAATCATTTCATTTGCCTATAAATAGGTTTGTAATCTTCATTGTAAATACACACAAATTTATACAAATTCTCTCCCAATTATCTTCTCTCTAAATCAAGGAAATTATAGAGAAATAATAATTTCCTATTAACATATAATCAAGACTTCATTTGAAGCAATTAAGGAGCAATCAAGGTTATTATCGAGGTAATTATTTTATTTAGTTTATTAATGTTTCTTTAAATTTATAACAAATCTAACTTTTATTAGTTTTTTTAGCTTTATTTCCAAACGTAACAACTTTTACATTTTACTCGCTTTTCAAACTTTACTACACCTCAAAAAAGTCATTTCTAAATAAATAGTAACTCTTGCAAAACCTCGGATTTGCTTCAGTTTTAAGTTTAAACACTCTATATTTTTCCATATTGTTCACTTCCCTAGAATATGTAAAAGAATCAAAATTACAAATAAGCAGATGTTCAAACACACTTTATATCAGGTAAAAAGTTGTTGGACAAGAGGCACCTTCACATGGCGTACATGCAATACTTGTGTGAAAAAAAGTTTTTATTTTTTAGAACTATAAAGATAATTTACAAGAAATTATAAGATCATTATGGTATTGGTGGTCATATGACATTATTTGACCACTTGTCGGTAATGTTGAATTTATGATTCAACGATTTGTATGTGCATATGTCCACTTAATATATTAACTTTAATTAAATGCAAATAGCATCTCTCACATATTATTATTACACATTTAATTTGATATGAGGCTGGTCTTTAATTAAATAAATAGTAATTCATACCTAGCTGGGGTGAATTGGGCAGGGGCAATTTATGAAAACTCGATTTATTCACCAAAATAAAAGAAAGTTCGTCTTGCTTTATGTAGGTGACATTTAAATGTATATAATTGACAAATCACATATGGGAAAATAATTTTATTTTATGCAGTAACTTGTTTCATTTTATGTTTAGGTCCATTAAGTTTTTTAAACTTTGTTCTAATACATTTAGTTACAATTACGATTTACGTGCTGACATCCAAAAAGACCCATATGTAATATCTAGAAATATGTCAACATTGTTCGATACAACGACAACACAATTTTGTAATATGACTAAAAATTCAAATTTGTGCAAACAAACAAAAATCTTGATGGGATCAAAAAACAGATCGTGCGTGTTGCATGCTAAACAGATCGAAATTCAAAATTGTGCAAACAAACAAAAATCTTGATGGGATCGAAAAACGGATCGTGCGAGTTGCGTGTTAAACCGATCGCGCGAGCGGCACACGATCTGAACGAATCGAAAACATGGGTTGCAATAACTCTGGTTCTTGAAAGGTTTTTAGCATCGAGAAGTAGATGGGGCATGATAATAAATCATACGGAAACAAATCGAACTACTCTCTTGAAATATGATGATTTAAAATATGCGACGCAAAGTGTATGTATGCGAAAAGCTGTAAACTGGAAACTGATGGATCTGTTTTGACAGATCCTAATTAAGTTTGGAATTACACAAAACATGTTATTGTGTTTCTAACAATTCTACTTGAGTGTACAGATTCTAGCTATCGAAGATTGATGTATTTAAAGGAAGAATTTGAAATGAAGGACCTTGGAAAAACCAAGTATTGTCTTGGTTTACAAATTGAGCACAAAGAAGGTGGAATATTTGTTCACCAGTCAAATTATACAGAAAAGGTTCTTAAACGTTTTAATATGGATAAAGCAAATCCTTTAAGTACTCCAATGGTTGTTCGATCATTGAACATTGAAAAGGATCCATTCCGTCCATGTGAAGAAAATGAAGTTATTCTTGGTCCAGAAGTACCATATCTAAGTGCTATTGGTGCTCTTATGTATCTTGCAAATTGTACTAGACCTGATATATCTTTTGCAGTAAATTTATTGGCAAGATTTAGCTCATGTCCAACAAAGAGGCACTGGAACGGAATTAAGCATATATTCCGTTATCTACGAGGAACAACATTTGGGACTTTTATATTCAAAAGATGCCAATAAAAGTATTGTTGGGTTTGCTGATGCTGGATACCTATCTGATCCACATAAGGCACGATCTCAAACTGGATATGTATTTACACGTGGAGGCACTGCAATTTCTTGGCGTTCACAGAAACAAACTCTTGTGGCAACTTCATCAAACCATGCTGAGATTATTGCACTACATGAAGCAAGCCGTGAATGTGTATGGTTAAAATCCATAACAGAACATATACAAGTTATGTGTGGTTTACCATCTGACAAGAAGCCTGTGACACTATACGAAGATAATGCTGCATGTGTTGCTCAAATGAAAGAAGGATACATCAAAAGCGACAGAACTAAGCATATCCCCTAGGTTCTTCGAATTCACTCAAGAACTTATGAAGAATAACGATATTGATATTCGTTACATTCAATCAAGTGAAAATTCGTCAGATCTTTTCACGAAGGCACTTCCTACGACAGTGTTCAGAAAGCACATATACAATATTGGGATGCGCCACCTACGAAGTATGTGAAGATTCAGTTATGCCAACATGAGGGGGAGTTTACGTGACTGCACTCTTTTTCCTTACTATGGTTTTTATCCCACTGGGTTTTTCCTAGTAAGGTTTTTAACGAGGCAGTATCAAAACACGTAATAAGGACATCCAAAAGGGGGAGTATTATGAAATCAAATTATTTTGTCAAATTTGGATGTCTACAAATTGTCAAATTTGGGTGTCTACAAAATTGTCAAATTTAGGAGAAGTGATTAGGACTTTATATTATTTTAATCATTTCGTTTGCATATAAATATGCTTGTAATCTTCATTGTAAATACACACAAATTTATACAAATTCTCTCCCAATTATCTTCTCTCTAAATCAAGGAAATTATAGAGAAATAATAATTTCCTATTAACATATAATCAAGACTTCATTTGAAGCAATTAAGGAGCAATCAAGGTTATTATCGAGGTAATTATTTTATTTAGTTTATTAATGTTTCTTTAAATTTATAACAAATCTAACTTTTATTAGTTTTTTTAGCTTTATTTCCAAACGTAACAACTTTTACATTTTACTCGCTTTTCAAACTTTACTACACCTCAAAAAAGTCATTTCTAAATAAATGTAACTCTTGACAAAACCTCGGATTTGCTTCAGTTTTAAGTTTAAACACTCTATATTTTTCCATATTGTTCACTTCCCTAGAATATGTAAAAGAATCAAAATTACAAATAAGCAGATGTTCAAACACACTTTATATCAGGTAAAAAGTTGTTGGACAAGAGGCACCTTCACATGGCGTACATGCAATACTTGTGTGAAAAAAAGTTTTTATTTTTTAGAACTATAAAGATAATTTACAAGAAATTATAAGATCATTATGGTATTGGTGGTCATATGACATTATTTGACCACTTGTCGGTAATGTTGAATTTATGATTCAACGATTTGTATGTGCATATGTCCACTTAATATATTAACTTTAATTAAATGCAAATAGCATCTCTCACATATTATTATTACACATTTAATTTGATATGAGGCTGGTCTTTAATTAAATAAATAGTAATTCATACCTAGCTGGGGTGAATTGGGCAGGGGCAATTTATGAAAACTCGATTTATTCACCAAAATAAAAGAAAGTTCGTCTTGCTTTATGTAGGTGACATTTAAATGTATATAATTGACAAATCACATATGGGAAAATAATTTTATTTTATGCAGTAACTTGTTTCATTTTATGTTTAGGTCCATTAAGTTTTTTAAACTTTGTTCTAATACATTTAGTTACAATTACGATTTACGTGCTGACATCCAAAAAGACCCATATGTAATATCTAGAAATATGTCAACATTGTTCGATACAACGACAACACAATTTTGAAATATGACTAAAAATTCAAATTTGTGCAAACAAACAAAAATCTTGATGGGATCAAAAAACAGATCGTGCGTGTTGCATGCTAAACAGATCGAAATTCAAAATTGTGCAAACAAACAAAAATCTTGATGGGATCAAAAAACAGATCGTGCGTGTTGCATGCTAAACAGATCGAAATTCAAAATTGTGCAAACAAACAAAAATCTTGATGGGATCAAAAAACAGATCGTGCGTGTTGCATGCTAAACAGATCGAAATTCAAAATTGTGCAAACAAACAAAAATCTTGATGGGATCGAAAAACGGATCGTGCGAGTTGCGTGTTAAACCGATCGCGCGAGCGGCACACGATCTGAACGAATCGAAAACATGGGTTGCAATAACTCTGGTTCTTGAAAGGTTTTTAGCATCGAGAAGTAGATGGGGCATGATAATAAATCATACGGAAACAAATCGAACTACTCTCTTGAAATATGATGATTTAAAATATGCGACGCAAAGTGTATGTATGCGAAAAGCTGTAAACTGGAAACTGATGGATCTGTTTTGACAGATCCTAATTAAGTTTGGAATTACACAAAACATGTTATTGTGTTTCTAACAATTCTACTTGAGTGTACAGATTCTAGCTATCGAAGATGATGATGAACAGTCGAAGAATCTGTCCAGCCGATGGTTCACAACATAAAGATTCAGCAGTTGGTTTGGTGTTCATGGAATCGGCAGCTGGATTAGCAATGGAGACGTCCAAAGTTGAATCAGCTGTTCGTAATCAGGCGGAGGCCAAGTTGAACCAGCTGGAACAAAATGAACCAGCTGGAACGATGACAACCAGCTGCAAGCGCTAAAGAGCGAAGTGAACCAGCTGGTACATGTATTGAGAAGTCTGCTGGAGAAATAGATTGAAGAAGAAGATTCCAATTATAAGTACTGTTGACGAATCTATTAGCAGTCGCGATTATAAGTACTGTTGATGAATCTATTGACAGTCGCTATTCAAGAAGCTAAGAAGAGTCGCAAGATGGAGCTGGAACGAAGAAGATCAGCAGGAAGCTATTGTCAATCAGCAGTTGAGAAGATGCGCAAGATATGGAATCAGCTGTGATGACATCAGCCTTGATGTCATCACAATCAGCAGGAAGCGATCAGCAGATGAAGAGAAGCGAAAGAGATGAAGCGACGTCGTGCTGATAGATCAGCAGATGGATTAGCGTTGATGACGTCATCGATGACGTCATCATATTCAGCAGATGTTTTGAGAGAGCAGTCGCAAGAATCAGCAGGTAGCTTGTTCATCCATTAGCAAGAGAGAAGCGATGTCGTAGAGGAAGCAATCCAGTCGCAAGCTACTTTTCACCAGCAGATGCTATTTGGAGATAGCGATAGCAAAACGATGTCGTTTACATAAGTTGATACGACAGCGTTTTGCCCTTGCGCTAAAGATTCAGCAGTTGCTCTTTGCGTTGAGATCCAGCAGTCGCAAGATACCAGCTGAAAGCATATGTTTAATACCAGATGGACAACCAGACGCAAGCAACAGCAGCATCCAGTCGCGAGCTTCAGTGTTATTGTATATCCAGTCGACTTGGTACCCAGACGCAAGAAAAGAAGAAGTAGTGAAGCGTTGCATTCAGTCGCAAGATAATGTACCAGTCGCAAGCTACAGTGCTTTGCATCCAGTCGACAAAGATATCAGCAGAAGATGAATTCAGTCGTAGTGATAAATCAGCAGCGAAGCATTTGACGATTTACGAGAGTTGGATGTCAACTGCTGAGCGTAATTCAAATGGCGAAAGCGACAAGACGCAATCAACGCTCAAGATGGAAAGAATCAATGGCTGAGATTTAGTCGTGCATATTTCCTCAATTCAAGGGAACAAGATTTGTACTATTCTGGGAAATAGTACAATTTACAGAAGAGCGTTGCACTGAAATGGAAAGACGACAATTTGACCTTGACAAGCGCTGAACAGATTTGGAATCTATCTAACGGCTAATTCAAACAGAGCTTATATATTCGAGAAGCGCCATTGAAGAAGGTAGACGAGACGAGAAGACGCTGCGTAACTGCGAGGCAGAGACAGTGAGAGTTGTTGTTGCATAGAAAAGAAAATCAATAGAAGACAACAACAGAGGGAAAATGAATCTGAAGTGAAGCTGTCAATTACCATTCGAGAGAGAGAGCTTAATTGAAGTTGACATTGGAGCTAGAATTAGCTTGTTAGAGCCTTTCCCTAGTGTGTGAGAAAAATAGAGAGTTTGAGAGCTTAATTGTAACAATCTCACACACAGAGATTCATTCACACTTTATTGGTGAATGAATCTCAAAACGTTTAACAGTCCCGTCCAAGCACGATGACGTAAAACTCATGTGTATGTAGTCAGTCACACAGCTACGGCTGGTGTGCATTTTGTGGAGTCTAGGAGTTCTCACAGCTGCTGGTTGTGGGATTGGGTCTATACACGAAGTTGTAAGATCAAATCTTCTAGTGGAGCCTTCCGAGGTGGAAGAAGGGGAGATGTAGGACATTGAGGTCCGAACTTCCAGAAACAAATATTGTGTATCGTGTTCTTTAAGCTTTCAGCACTTGCTCTACTTTAGCACGTATACACGTTTACAGTTCAGCAGTTACTTTCAGTTTAGCATCGCATACACAGTTAACACACTAGCACTTGCAAGTCTCGAACAGATTTATGTTGTTCACAAATCTGTTTGAGTTGTTTTAAAATATAGGATTCAGTTCCGGTATTTTCCGCATGATTTTTAAATCATACCAGATCTGTCTCCTGTGCTCTTCTGGTGAGTTTTTATTAAATGTTCAAGAACAACGAGCTATTGCAGCTCAGTATTAGCAGCACGCAATATTTCCAAAGTCTTTTAAATGCGCGGCTGCTGATCTTTTGATCCTATTTTCGTACCAACAGAAACTATAAAGAAAACATCAGAATTTGTTTCTGGAAGTTCGGAACTGGATTTTTCCATTGCTGGAAGGATTCATTAGAAAACTGTGATCTTACAGCAATCTGTACAGACGCACCTCAGCTGGGACTTACCACTGGCCCTAGACACTCTGTTTTCAGTTATTTAACTTTTGTTAGTCTACATAGGGGTAATAAGATACACGGTACAGAACGACGAGAAATAAACGAATCATAAATAGCGTGAGCAACTGAAAGTAAATCGAGGTCTGTGTTCTAACATAATTCCCTTAAAACAGATTCACCACGCCTGAGTGCTTCCAAGGACCAAGTTGCGCGTGGTGTCTGTTTCTCAGGGTACAACGATGGAATCGAGCATGTAACCAAAAGCACGAGGCTACACTGCACTGACAAACTGAACCGCACCTGCACTGTATCAAAGTTGAAACGTGGAGAGAATGGAGAAAGGGTTGTGTATTGGAATGGAGAATGTTGGTTGTATAAATAGGGAAACGTGGCACACCAGAGGTCATATACTGGTAGTCCTTTGGGATGCCTGTGTTGAATACACATTCAATACACAATTTGTGTCTCTTCGTGCATGTGAAGAGTCACAAAGGAAAAAGGAAAATTTAGCAAAAACGGGGTTAGACTATATGACCATTTTTGGTCCTAAGCGGTCCGACATTCGACGCGCCCATGTCACGGACGCACATGAGTGAAGCCTTTCCAGTGCAAATTGGGTCCTTGATTTGTACCCCCCGCGCAGGCGCACGCGAGAGAGACATTTCCACTAGGCAAGCTTATAACTTATTATATTAAAACATTATATAAACTAACCTCAATTGCCTTATTAAATCAATGTGGGACACAACCATATTATTTTCCTTTTCACTCTAGCCCAAAAGGAAGCCCAATTTCATTCAATTCCAACAATCCCCCACATGAATGAAAATGATAAAAGTTGAAATCTCGTGATACAGTTTTATGGTTGAATCTTGCATAGGAGAGGTCGACATATTGTCTTTGAACCTTCCTTCGTCAAGCACATCCATTTACTGGTGAATAGTAGACATGTTGTCTTTGAACTGTTCTACCGTTTGTTTAAGTCAAAATATACTACACACAGGATTCGTCCTGATACAATTCAATTCTCATGATTGTGTTTGTTTTGGCAATGAACACCTGTTTGGTTTTGCGAGAGCTTGTAGAATTGAGCCTTGTAATTACTTTGAAGCGGCCCAATTTCTCTCTCGCATAGGTGATTCTCAGAATATCATTAATTTTCTGATCATCCAGAATCATTAAAAGTCGTATGGTTATCCTACAGTCTCGTTGTTTCATCATAGGAATGGATGAGGGTAACCCTCCCAGTGATCCATCAAGTCACTGCAATTAAGTTGTCCCATTGAACCTAGTTCTTGGGGATCTCCGGTCAACATAGTTTGGGTTTTCCTTTGTACCAACTTATTCTATAGGCTTAAGTCACATTCCCCTCGATGACTTTGCAACTAACTCTATATTTAACCCTTTGGTTAATGGATCTGCAATATTATCCTTTGACTTTATATAGTCAATTGAGATAATTCTAGTCGAGAGTAGTTGTCGAATAGTATTGTGTCGAGGACGTATGTCTAGACTTGCCATTATACATACTGCTATGAGCTCTACCGATGGTAGACTGGCTATCACAGTGAATACAAATAGCTGGTGCAGGTTTCGGCCATCTCGGAATATCTTCCACAAATAACCGCAGTCATTCAGATTATTCACCACATTTTTCGAGGGCTATAAATTCAGATTCCATGGTGGATCTGGCTATTATAGTCTGCTTTGAGGATTTCCACGTAATAGCTCCACCACCTAAAGTGAAAACGAGTCCACTGGTAAACTTTGAGTCTTTCGTGTCAGATATCCAATTGGCATAACTGTATCCTTCAATAACAACATGATATCTATTATAGTGCAGTCCATAGTCGCGAGTATATCTTAAATATCATAGCAATAGTACAATTGCTTTCTAGTTTTCAGCTTCTGAGTTGCTCGTGAATCGACTTAATTTGCTTACAGCAAACACAATATCTGCCCTTGTACAACTCATTAAGTACATTTAACTTCCAATAACGCGAGAGTATTCTAGTTGAGAAACACACTCACCTCGATTTTTCGATAGACGTTGACTTGAATCTATCGGTGTTTTAGCCAATTCTGAATCTTCTTTGTTGAATTTTTCAAGAATTTTGTCAACGTAGTGTGACTGGCTAAGTACAAGTCCTTCTGATGTGCGATAAATATTCCAAGAATCACATCAGCTAGGCCCATGTCTTTCATGTCAAATCTTGAACTCAACAGTTTCTTAGTGGTTTTAATCATCTTATCATTACTCCCAATGATAAGCATGTCATCAACATAAATACACAAAATGACATATCCATCTTTATAGTCTTTGATGTACACACATTTATCACAGTCATTGACTTTAAATCCACTTTCAATCATTACCTTATCTAATTTTTCATGGCATCGCTATGGTGCTTGTTTTAACCCGTATAAGGACTTTATCAATTTACAGACATTGTTCCTGTCCAGGAGCATAAAAACCTTCAGGTTGTTCCATGTAAATTTCTTATTCGAAATCTCCATTTAGAAAAGTAATTTTACATCTTTTTGATGAATAAAATGATTCCGCATTGCAGCAATGACGAGTATCATTCTGATAGAAGTTATTCTTGTCACATGGAATAAGTATCAAAGTAATCAAGTCTTTCTCGTTGACGGTAACCTTTGATTACCAACCTGCCTTTGTATTTATCAGTGGTTCCATCTGAATTGATCTTCTTTTTGAATATCCATTTACAACCCAAAGGTTTTTTTTCCGGAAGGAAAACGCAATGACGAGTATCATTCTGATAGAAGTTATTCTTGTCACATGGAATAAGTATCTAAAGTAATCAAGTCTTTCTCGTTGACGGTAACCTTTGATTACCAACCTGCCTTTGTATTTATCAGTGGTTCCATCTGAATTGATCTTCTTTTTGAATATCCATTTACAACCCAAAGGTTTTTTTCCGGAAGGAAAATCCACCAATTCCCACGTGTGATTTTGTAGAATTGATTCGGTCTCTGAATTAATTGCCTCTTTCCAAATAGGACCTTCAGAAGAATTTATGGCATCTTCAAATCTTTCAGGTTAATTTTCCATCAGGAAGTATAGAATTCTGGACCAAAAGATTTCTCTATCCTAGCTCTCTTGCTTCGCCTAGGTCCCACCTCATCGTTAAACTCTTATGTGTCACTTGGCAATGTGATTTTTTCGAAGAACTAGGTTCTTCCTAAGATTTGTTTGGGAACTCATGTTCCGAAAATGAAGCATTTCTTGATTCCATTATTGTATTCTTGTGAATATCAGAGAACTCAGACTTATACATAATAAATCGATAAGCACTACTATTTTGAGCATATCCTATGAAAATGCAGTCAACAGTTTTGGTCCTATTTTCACCCTTTTAGGAGTCGGTACTATCACTTTGGAAAGACACCCCCACACTCGCAAGTATTTTTAGGAAGGTGGTATTCCTTTCCATAATTCATATGGACTTTATTTTGTTTCTTTCATGGTATCTTATTTAGAAGGTAGTTGGCTGTCAATACAGCTTCCCCCCACATGTTGTGTGGTAGACCAGAACTTAGAAGCAGTGCATTGATCATTTCTTTCAAAGTAAGATTTTTCCTTTTGGCAATGTCATTTTGTTGTGGAGAATAAGGTGCGGTTTTCTCATGTATGATTCCATGTTGAGCACATAGCTCGGCAAATGGAGATTCATATTCTCCTCCACGATCACTTCGTAGCGCTTTAATCTTCTTGTTAAGTTGATTTTTCAACTTCGTTTTTGTAAATGATGAATTTGTCTATTGCTTCATCTTTGTTTTTAAGAATATGAACGCTACAATATCTGGTGCTATCGTTAGGGGTGAATATTCGGTCAGTTCGGTTACTGACCGAACCTAATTTTATTTAACCGATAAATACCGAATTTTTTTCAATAACCGAACCGACCAAATTATTTTCAACCGAAATAACCGATATTTGGTTGGAAAATATTTGTGAAGGGCAGCGGCGCAACGCCTTAAACATGTAGCGCCGCGACACTACATACGCAGAAACTGGACGTGCAGTGTCGTGGTGTTGAAAGTCTAGAGAGAATTTTATGACGCCGCGACACCATAAACCTTGCGGCAACGGCGCCAGTAAGTGGCAAAAAGACATTTTTCCACATAAAATTACAAGCGTCGTCAAGACCCGAAAAGAAATAAAATCAGATTTGCAGAATATCTAATTATAAATCACACAAGATTGAATAATCATAGTTGGAAGGTTTGCAATCTTACCATAAATCAGCATCCACGAAAAGAGATGAGTTATCGACGGTGAGTTGAGCTATGTCCTGTGATCTATGGAGAAGTGAGAATAAGTTGAGTTTCGAGAATCCATAGTGAGTCTGAGAGATGGAGAATTGAAAATGAATCTCAATTCTCAATTGACCGACGACAGGAAGGAGAGGAAGAAATTAGGGTATTAGTTTATTTTTAAAGTATTAAAATTAATAAATATTATAATATATATAAAAAATGATAAATATCGGATATTTCAGTTAACCGATATTTATAATTATCGGTTCCTTGATTTCAAAAGTTGTTCAGAGTCAGTTCCTTTCCACATTGATTTCAAAAGTTGCTGAATTTCCCATGTACAACTTATCACCATTTTCGGATTCTTATAGTAGCAAACATCTCCTTATCGGAGCAGACATGTCGAATAACACCACTGTCAATCCACCACTCTCTTGGATTTGAACCAATCATATTTACTTCAGAAACAACTGCACATAGACTTATATTTGAGACATCATGAGAAATGTCATCCACGGTGTTAGCCTCTTGGGATCTCTTCGGTTTCTTATAGTTTGACGCTTTGTGACCCATCCCATCACAATTGTAGCACTTCCCTGCGAATTTTTTCTTGAATGTGCCTTTCCTTGCTCCCAATTTAGAGTCTTTCCCTGATGGCCCTGGCTTCTTTTTCGCATTATATTTTTAGCCATGTTCAACAACATTTTCTTTGAAAACATTAGGAGTAAATAAACGGCTTTCAAAGTTCCTATTGTCTTCTTCAATTCGAAGTCGGACAATAAGTTTTTCGACGTTCATCTCCTTTCGCTTGTTCTTCAAATAATTTTTGAACTCTTTCCATGTTGGCGGCAGTTTCTCGATAATCGCAGCCACCTAGAAAGATTCACTTAAGATCATCCCCTCTACATGAATATCATGGAGAATAAGTTGAAGTTCTTGAACTTGACTTATAACAGGCTTGGAATCCAACATCTTGAAATCCAAGAATCGGCCAACAAGGAATTTTTTGGCTCCAGCATCCTCTGTTTTATACTTCCGATCGAGGGATTCCCACAGTTCCTTGGCCGTTTTCTTCTCACATAAAACGTTGTACAACGCATCGGCCAGTCCATTTAGGATATAATTTCGGCTTAGGAAATTAGAGTGATTCCAAGCCTCAACAGTGCTGACAGATTCAACATTCAGTTCCCCTTCCTTAAGCGTAGGGACCTCCTCTGTGAGGAACCTAGCCAAGTTCAATGTGGTGAGGTAGAATATAATTTTCTGCTGCCACCGCTTGAAGTCCAGACCATTGAACTTGTCTGGCTTCTCAGCATGGATAGCGGATGTAGTCACAGTGCAGCAGAGATAGCAGGGTCAGCACCATTCGAAGCCATGTGTTAAATGAATCTGTTTTAAGATTGTTAGTCAACAGAGGGGTAATAAGATACACAGTACATGAACGATAAGAAATAAATGAATCATAAAAACAGTGTGAGCAACAGAAAATCGAGGCCTGTGTTCTAACACAGTTCCCTTAAAACAGATTCACCGCGCTTGAGTGCTTCCAAGGACCAAGCTGCACGTGGTGTCTGTTTCCCAGGGTACAACGACGGAACCGATCAGGTAACCGAAAGCACAAAGCTATGTTGCACCGGCAAACTGAACCGCACCTGCACTGTATCAAAGTTGAACGTGGAGAGAATGGAGAAAGGGTTGTGTATTGAAATGGAGAATGCTGGTTGTATAAATAGGAAAACGTGGGACTCTTCAGATGCCTATGGTATACCAGAGTTCATGTACTGGTAATCCTTTGGGATGCCTGTATTGAATACACAACTTTAGCAAAAGAGGGGTTAGGCTATGTGACCATTTTTTGTCCTAATCGGTCCGACATTCGACGCGCCCAGGTCGTGGACGCACATGAGTCAAGCCTTTCCAGTGCAAATCGGGCCCTTGATTTGCACCCCCTGCACAGGCGCACGCAAGAATATCCTTTCCACTAGGCAAACTAACAACTCATTGTATCAAAACATTATATAAGCTAACCCCAATTGACTTATTAAATGACACAACCACATTATTTTGCTTTTCACTCTAGCCCAATTTCATTCAATTCCAACAACTTCTCTGTGAGAAGACTACAAACACTAAGTTTTACGTCTTCGTGTCAAGACAGCTTTGATAAGTTTTGATTTCTGATTCACTCAACTAATTTATTCAGCTCTCGCTCTCATATATATGAGTGAATCTGTGTGTAAGAAATATTACAGTGTAATATCACTCTCTCAAATGTTTTCTCACACATTGGGAAGTGATTCTTTCTAAGTTGATATCTTCATCTTTTTCCCAAGTTGTGCAGTCGACTATAGTGATTCTGCGTTGAAGCTCTCGGCTGTGCATCAGCTCACACCTGGGCACCAGCTCTCAGTTTGTACACCACCTGCCACCTATGTGTACCAGCTCACTGTTTTTCTTTTTGGTTTATCGTGGCACACCTTCTTTTAATCAGTTCATCTCTGGATATATATATAGCCTCTGATCTGATATATTCGTTGGATACAAGTTCCTAGCCGTTGAAAAGCTTCTGTCTGACATCATGTCTTTTTTGTCCTTTCATCGTACATCGATAAGTGAGGCATAATGTTCTTTGTCTTTATTATGAACCTGATGTAGATGTAGCAAATCAGTTTGAACTACTTTTAATCCAATCTTCGCATACGCTCATGTTCAAACTGCTTTGCTCGCGATCTGATAGCATGTGTTGATCTGTTATATCAATTAAGCTATTCTCCTCTTATGTGAATTGATTTGTTGCAAGGCTCTAATTTGATCTCATACAGAACTATACTGTTCTTGATTATCTGAGTTGTTTTCCTTCTGAGCTGTTCTCAGCTGCTCGCTTCTCATCTGATATGTTATGCTCTGTTCTTCCTCTTTCAGCTCTAAGTTGTTCTTGCTCTAATCTGCTTCGTTATTTTTTGTACAGTTCTGAGCTGTTTCGATACTGTGCTGATTCTGTCTGTGTACTCATCTGATTTTGTCTGAGCTGATCTCCAGATCCGATCTGTTCTAAGCTCTGAGTTGATCTTGTAAGCTCTAAGCTGATTTGATTCTCTCTACGCTTCTAATCTGATCTAAACTACTTCTGATCCCTGAACTGTTTTTTCTCTAAGCTGATTCTAATCTGATCTGTTATTGCGTTTCAACTGATTCGAGCTGATTATGTTCTGTTCTGCCCTGTGCTGAGTCTGAACTGCTTCTCTGAGCTGATTCTATATTGTTCTTATCTGAACTGCTCTAAGCTGATATGAACTGTTCTAACTCGAAGATCCATCTGATCTGTTCTACGCTAAACTGATCTGCACTTCGTAATTGAGTTCGGCTCTTTTTATACTGTACAGTTCTTCAGCTTTCAGCTCGTCCCTAAGTTGCTCTTGCTGAGCCTTGATTCGGCAAAATCACTGTCAGCAAGCCTTTCTGCTGGATAAGTTTGGGTGTCCCCTCTGTTCCAATTTAGACATGCGCACTCAATTAAATTGTTAGAATCATAAGAACAAGTTTTATGTTTACCAAAATCCAGATTTGCTTTGCTACGCAGATCCAACAAATCTTAATGCACCAAATTACACCTAGAATATGACATGCTAGTGGATCAAAAACTATTTTCCCTATATATGTGTACCACAGCTGCATATGCAGGTACCCTAAATTACAAATTTTTTTCCCTTCGGCAACTCAAATATTTTTTATTTGAATGAAGCTCATCAGAGACGAAAAACCCCTCGATTTTAAATCGAGGTTTTTCGATAGCTACATAATAATGTATCAATCAAATAATAGTAACCATCCCCTCAAAGGTCTACCGAACTTATCAAGAAATCAACCACATTGTAGGCATTATTCATCCAGAAAAATATAATTTCTTTGCCATTGAAGTAAAGATTGAGATGTCCTGTCACCAACAAATTTGTGTACTTAAATTAAAAGTGTAGACATATGGGTCCTTTTCATAAAGTTATGTGATATGATTCAGAAATTTTTTTTTGTTTCTTTGTTAATTGAGTAGCTTAAGAGAAACCCCACAGATTCTGAATCAAGTAAATTTGTGATTTGGACATATTTTCTTTCACTTTTTGCTGCATATTGTCTCCCACCTAATTGTCTAATGGATTATATATATGGAATTTCTATAGGCTTGGCTATCAAATATATGTTGAGTTGAATTCTATAATTTACAAATCTTTTTGATCCGAGCAAAAGGATCGAAATAAAAGATTATTAAAATAGAAATATTTTTATTATAGCTAGGAATGAAAAATGAATATGAATCGATGTTGTATGTAAGAGCGAAATAAAAGAGATTAAATTAAGTCATTGAACCATCTGAACGAGAAATGGTACTACGCAGCTCAACTTATCAAAACTTTCTCTCTTTTATTTTTGTGCATATAATTTACCAAAATTTTGGTAAGTAAGGAAACAAGTGATCTAGAAGATACTAGTTAAGGAAAATCATCAAAATATTTGGTAGTTTCATATTTTTAAAATTCTTGATCTTCCCGATATACGGAATTTCCCAATACTTGCATTGAGTCCCGCAAATAAAATATTTTAAGCTCTATTTGCCAAAAAAAAAAAAAAAGAAAAAATCATTTGTTGTTTCGGTGCTGCGAATGTGGTGTTTACCAGATACACGGGCTCAACAAGAACTGGCATAAAATATGGGCTTCTTCGGACCCAATATGAATTGTTATTTCTATGTTGTTATTCTCACTTCTTAGTTCGGTGAGATAAACGTCATAATATTATTTCGATCATACTCTCCTTCATCATTCGTGATTTTTTAATAATATATTATTATATCAGTAGTATTGTTGACTTCCATGAATTATTTCTAGTGCAAATATAGTGTTTATTAAATAATAAAACTGAGAATTTAAAATTTGAGGGTGCACAATATGAAAAATGTATTTTCTCAAAAACATACAATAAAATAGTGAATTAGGCATTGGTTTGCGACAAATAAAACGAGTTTTCCATTTTTAATAAAGAAAACTACACCTGTTTAATGGTCAGTCATATCCTAGAGACTAGAAGTGGTTGTATTTTAAAAGAGACTGAATGTGAAGTTAAATAACAACTAAATGTAGTTAGGAATTAAAATATATTCTTATACTCTTTCCGTGTATAGTAATTTCCCTGGTCGAAAAATATTAATTGCTACATAAACTGAATGAATATGGAATATTTTCCTTTGCCATTATCATCCAATACCTCAGAATATATACAACGTATATGTCTAACAAAAGGTTTGACTCTAGGCTACAAACTAGGAAGCAATTACATGACTCTAGGCTACAAACTAGGAAGCAATTTTGCGCTTAACAGAAGGCTATAAAATAGGAAGCTATTTATAAACTTTGACTAATAAATTTACAACATATTTAACACACCCCCGCAGTCGTAGCGGGAGGCTTGCGGACGCTGAGACTGTCCCGAAAATCTTCAAATAAAATTAGCGGAAGACCTTTGGTAAAAATATCCGATATCTGATATCGTGATGGCACATGAAGAACCCGTACTTGTCCGCGTGCAACCTTCTCACGGTTGAAATGAATATCCATTTCAATATGTTTTGTACGTTGATGGTGAACTGAATTCCCTGACAAATAAATAGCACTCACATTGTCGCAATACACAAGGGTAGCTTTTGGAACCAGACAATGTAACTCCAAAAGTAAGTTTTGAATCCAACATGATTCGGAGACCACATTCGCCACACCACGATACTCAACCTCGGCACTAGAACGAGATAACGTAGGTTGTCGTTTTGACGACCAAGAAATCAAGTTATCACCCAAAAATACACAGTAACCGAAGGTAGATCGTCTCGCGTCAGGGCACCCACCCCAATCTGCATCAGTGTATGAGACCAGAGTAGAAGTAGAAGATGAATATAAATGAAGACCGAAATCCAATGTACCCTGAACATATCGAATAATCCTTTTAAGAGCTGACATATGATCAACCCTCGGATCATGCATATGAAGACACATCTTTTGCACTGCATAAGAGATATCTGGCCGTGTAAAAGTGAGATATTGTAGAGCCCCTGCAAGACTCCGATATAGGGTAGGATCATCAAATGTAGCACCAGATGTAGCACTAACCTTTGATTTTGTGTCAACCGGGGTATTAGACGGCTTACACGAAGTAATCCCTGCACGCTCTATTATTTCTGCGGCATACTTGCGTTGTGAAAGAAACATACCACCCTTATGTCGAGTCACCGCAATACCAAGAAAATAATTCAGAGGGCCAAGGTCCTTCATAGCAAATTCAGAGCTAATAAGATCCATTATAGAACACCGCAGAGCATCAGAAGAAGCTGTGAGAATAATGTCATCAACATATAATAAAATATAAGCCATATCCAACCCTCTGCTGAAAATGAATAGAGAATTATCACATCTGCTATTAACGAACCCAATAGATAGAACATAATCAGCAAAACGCTTATACCAAGCCCGGGGTGCCTGCTTGAGACCATACAATGACTTACGTAAGTGTGACGCCAACCACGGGAATCACGAATTTGACGGAGTAATTAAAAATTTTCGAAACAAAAGAAGTGATGGTCCGTTTAAAGGATCAAAAAGATCAGCAGGTGCGCATTTGTTAAAAACCTTTCAAAGAAATTTGCACGCTGCCGATACAAACTTGAGCTGCAATAGCTCGTTGTTCTTGAACGTTTAAAATACAAAGAGCACCGGAGACAGATCTGGTATGATTTAAAAATCATGCGGAAAATACCAGAACTGAATCCTATATTTTAAAACAACTCAAACAGATTTATGTTTCACATAAATCTGTTCAAGACTATGCAAGTGCTAGTGTGCTGCTGAAATGCGATGCTAAATGCTGAACTGTTAATGCGAATGCTAAATACAAGCAAGTGCTGATATGTAAACGTGCAATGCGTGCTAAGTAAATATGCAATACAAAAAGCTTAAAGAACACGATACTCAGCACACATATTTGTTTTTGGAAGTTCGGATATCAACATCCTACATCTCCCCTTCTTCCACCTCGGAAGGATCCACTACTTCATAACTGCACATCAGCCGCAACTGTGTGACTAACTACATACACAAGAGTTTAACGTCTTCATGCTTGGACGGGATCTGTGAACATATTTCGAGATTCATTCACATATAGATGTGAATGAATCCGGGTGTGCGATATTGATACAATGAACGCTCAACTCTCTGTTTTTCTCACACACTAGGGAAATGCTCTAATACAAGCTAATCTAGACTTAGCAATCAACACTCGTGAAAAGCTCCTCTCTAATGGCGGTTGATTGCTTCGTCTATCTCTTTATTTTCCCTCTTGTTGGTGCACTGTATATTCAATGTAATGTTACCACAGTATGTAGTAGCACCAACTGAACGAACGCACAGCGTCTCGTTCACTGCCCAGAACAGTTTCTTCAAATTGCGTTGCCTCCAATATATAGCCTCTGTAAAATACTTCCCGTTGGAAAGCTTCCAAAAACTCTTCAGCGCTTCAGAAGGCTGTCTTGTCTTCTTTCCATTTTGGTGCAACGCTCCTCTGTAAAGTACCACCAGAAGAACAGTACTTTCGTCCTTTTCTTTTGCAGGCTCCTGTCGCTTTCTTCATTTGAAATTAGCTCAGCAGTTGACATTTACTTTGATAATCCGTCAACTGCTTCGCTGCTGATTCTTTCTCTACGACTGCTGCGCTTTGCTCCTTCAATTCTTTGCGCCTGGGAACCTAGTCGACTGAATATTGCAAAGCTTGCGACTGGTTGATTAGCAACAGCTGATTCAAATAAGCTCTCGACTGGATGCTGCTGTTGCTTGCGTCTTGTTCATCAAATGCTTCGCCTGAATCTTCTTGCGTCTGGATGCTCAAAACAATGCGTCTGGAAATCTTTGCGTTGCGACTGAATCCACTGTAGCTTCGTCTGCTGAAATAAACAACGCAAAGTTTTCCTGCTGAATCTTTATCGCAAGAGCAAAACGCTGTCGTATCAACTTATGTAAACGACATCGTTTTTGCAATCGCTATCTTCAAATAGCATCTGCTGATGAACAGTAGCTCTCTGCTGAATATGATGACGTCACCGATGACGTCATCAGCACTAATCCATCTGCTGAATCTCAACACGACGTCGCTTCAGCTTTTGCGCTTCGCTTCATCTGCTGAAATCCATCTGCTGATTGTGATGACATCAAGGCTGATGTCATCACAGCTCATTCCATATCTAGCGCCTCTTCTCATCTGCTGAATCTTCATCTTCTGATCACTGTAGCTTCCTGCTGAACTTCTTCGTTCCAGCTCCATCTACGCTTCTTCTTCTTCTTGAATTGCGACTGTTGATAGATTCATCAACAGTACTTATAAATGAAATCTTCTTCTTCTTGAATAGCGACTGTTGATAGATTCATCAACAGTACTTATATCTTTGCGACTGCTAACAGATTCGTCAGCAGTACTTATAACTTGAATCTTCTTCTTCGATCAAATGTTCCAGCAAGCTCCTCAATTCCTGTACCAGCTGGTTCACTTCGCACTTTAGCTCTTCAGCTGGTTGACATCGTTCCAGCTGGATTATCAAGCTCCAGCTGAATCAACTTGGCCCTTTCCTGATTACGAACAACTGAATCAACTCTGGACGTCTCCATCGCTAATTCAACTGCTGATTCCATTAACACCAAGCCAACTGCTGATCGATAATATTGCGAACCAACTGCCTGGACAAATATAGATTCTGCTGATCGTCTTCTTCGTTCATAAAACCTGTACGCTTAAATAGAATTGTTAGAATCACAATAACAGGTTTTGTGTAATTCAAAACTTAATCAGGATCTGTCAAAACAGATCCAACAATCTCTCCCTTTTTGATTTACACAAAACCTCAAATGAACAATGCATGTTCTAACAATTCTCTCCCTTTTTGTGGGAATCAAAAAGAGAGTGAACTGCTGGTCTTCCCATATTTAAAACAAAAGCTCTCCCTACACTGTTACAGCAAAAACAATGTAACAGCAGGAGTTTTAATCTTTGAAAAACAAACTAGCTTTGGGAAGCACCATATGCAACAATATATGATTTTGAAAACGAGACTGATGCATATCTCAAAATTATAAAAGACAGTGACGCCACTCTCCCTATCTTTTATAACATGAGTTCAAATCAATTTTTAAAATCAAAATTTTGCATCAGCTGGAATCCGCAAAACAGAACAGAACTAAAATACATCAGAGCATCGAAATATTTCAAATAACAAGTGCTACTGAGTTACACACTTATAAAATTTAGTAAAATTCCCTTCATATCATTTTAATTTGTAAAACACCAAACCTTTTTCAAAAGAAATCATTTGTCCTCCTTCAAATATTTTTCAATCGATTTAAAACCAGCTCGTGCATCAATCTTGGGAGTCATCTGCTGAAACCAGCCGCAATGCATCTTATGTTCTGAAATCAATGATTCAGAAAATTCATAACATTTAAAATTGCCAATTTGGCCCATGAGATCAATAAAATGCATAAATTTGGTCCTATGGATTTTGGGACGTTACAACTCTACCCTCCTAATTGAAATTTCGTCCTCGAAATTTACGTACCAAATAAATGCCGATATAGGCTTAGCATATCAGCTTCTGTTTCCCACGTTGCTTCTCGCTCCGACTGAATAGACCATTGTATCTTAACCATAGGAATACTACGGTTTCTTAATCTTCTAATTTCTCGGAGGAGAATTCTCTCTGGTCTTTCTTCATAACTTAAATCTGGTGCTAATTGGATTGGTTCATGACTTAACACATGCGAAGGATTGGGAACATACTTCCTTAAAGCTGATATATGGAAAACATTGTGCACCGCTGACAGCTGTGGTGGCAGTGCTAATCGATAGGCTAACGTTCCTATCTTCTCCAAAATCTCATATGGTCCAATATATCTTGGACTCAACTTTC
>KV007462.1:188332-227681 GCA_001598015.1 Dorcoceras hygrometricum
AGCGAGCGGTGAATCCTCGACAACGAATCATCGACTCCTACATGCATCGGGATCTCACCCAATCCCGCCGCCTAATGACCCCAAGTGAGTCGGCAAACGGGTCAAAGTGAGGCACCTATCATGTAGAGTCTCAATGGCGTTTCGAGGAGTGAGGACTAATCAGTACAACCAAGACCTCGGACTTATCCACTCGACAAATGGTAACCACTTGGAAAGTCCGAACGAAGGTAGTTCGATAGATCACCAGGTCACTATCCATCTGTATGCTCAGAACATCACAATGTTCCCTACCAATGAAACATGGTACTTCGCATCGCAGATGCTAGTCTCTAGCTCGGGCGGCCTTATCCTCATTTTGACGGCCCAATCGACTAGGAGCGAGTTCAGAATACACATGGACTATTAGATGTGTTTCATGATAGCCGTCATACCCACTATCACATCTAACATACACTATGGTGCATTCTAGGTCTTTATCCAACACAATTGTAAACATTATATAATAATGAAGATAAATAATGCCATGAATAAATGCGAATATCACATATAAAGATCATTTCATACAAGAGTCTATAATACCCACACGCCACAAGTTGGCTAGTTGGGCATCTACTCTAACAGAAGACACAAGGTGTAGACCTTGGTTGCAACTTATTAATAGTTGTAGACGGAATGAGAGGGTAACACAAACACCCAAAATCCCGGATATGATCATAAGAAGGGACCCTTTTGTAAAGAACCTCAAGCTGAGACTTATTTCCCAACAATTTACTAGGAAGCACATTAAGAATATAGGTTGCCATTTGGAGAGCATGATGCCAAAATGATGGAGGAAGATATGCATGAGCAAGAAGAGTACGAGACATATTGTTTATAGTCCGAATTTTGCGTTCGGCTTTCCCATTTTGAGAAGAAGTGTGTGGACAATAAAGACGGAATGACATGCCATGAGTTTTACAGAAATCCCAAAAAGAATTATTATCAAACTCTCTACCATTATCACATTGCACATTTTTTATATTACGCTCAAATTGAGTAGAAATATGGGCTTTTAAGGCAAAAAAATGTCATACACATCAGATTTCCGACCTATAGGAAAATTATTTCGAAAAATCATCAAGAAATAAAACGTATATCTATGTCCCGAATAACTCAAAACGGAAGAGGTCCAAAGATCACTATGTAAAATATCAAATGACATAGTAGTATTCGAAGAGGAAGAAACAAATGGAAACTTAATATGTTTACCAAGAATACATGAACCACAAATACTAGAACTAGAAAGTTTATTACAATCAATGCTCTTATTCTTCCTAAGCACATCTAAGATAGGAGACCCCGGGTGACCCAAACGAATCATGCCAAAGCTTAGGAGAGATGGCGGCATAGGTAGAAGATGAAGCTTGATTGTTGTAGAGAATGGAAATTGGATAAAGGTGAGGCGTAATCACATCTCATTATTGACATCCCAATCGGAATCGTGTGACCATTACCAACAATAATATTATTATTGGGATGATTGCTCAAATTAAAATAAGACGAGAGAGTACCGGTAGAGGAAGTCATGTGAGATGTAGCACCGGTATCCATGTACCATGACGGGTCGGGTTGGTTAAGGGACATGGTGTGCATCGCTGCCTCGATATCGGTAGGAGCATGCGAACCAGATTGCCCATGAGGATTAGGCGATGTTGCTTGATGTACATAGGCCTGCGGAGGTGGTCTTTGGCCGAGCAAACCTGCCTAGCACGGCTGAGGAGTATTGGGCCTGACCCATCATTGATTTGGGAATGGACAAGGAGGAATAGGCCAGGCCGGATTATACCATTTCCATGGAAATGGTTGCTGCTGCTGCCATTGTTGAGGAGTGGTTCCACCTTGACCACCAGAGGAGTGCCCCCGGCCACCGTCTTTACCGTCGATCGAGTTCCGGCCACCACCGGAACCTGCATTCTTCCGACCACACCCGTTGTTGCCGTCCACCTCCAGAATTTTGTGCACCATTTTTTTCTTTCGAATTTCCTGATTTCTCAAAGTGCGTGAATCCAACTATCATAGCAGACTCAGTGGCTGCTTCCTTTGCCATCCCGGCCTCCTCAAGAGTGAGCACGGAACGAGCCTTGTAAAAGGGAGGAAGGGGGTCGCTTTGACGGATCAACGTACCCACTCCACGGTACGGTTGTGTAAGACCTCCAACCAATTGCAATACCATTCCACTATCGGACACCGGAGCCCCAACATTCTTCAGTTGATCTGCTGAGATTTAAGACATTGACAATAAGATGAAACATTTGGGAAATTCTCCATAGAAGTGGTGGAGAATTCTTGCTCCAAGGCAACGACACGAGAATGTTGATTATCTTGGAATATATCACGCAATCTGTCCCAAGCCTCCATAGCCGTTGAGTCGGGCTCAATAATGGTTAAGTCATTAGAAATGGTAGCATAAATTCACGAAAGAACCGTGGCATCCAAAGTTGACCATAGCTCCTTCTCTTCCTCGGTAGAAGGAACCATCTCCTTGCCTTTGGCCGGAGGTATGCTATGATCAAGCACCTTGGTTGAACGTGCGTGAATCTTGAAGAGTTCTGCCCACGTCGAATATTGAACGTTTTCCATTTCAAGAACAATAGAAACATGATTCTTGATGTTCGATACGACAAGAGCCGGATGAAAGGAAGATTTGTTTGAAGCCATTGAGAGAATAGAACAAAGAGATGAAAAGGAGATTGAGGAAGACGATGGGCAAGAAACACAGAGCTAGGGCAAGCGGAAGACAGAGAAAGAAAACCCTAGGTGCTCTGATACCATGAAAGAATATGGAATATTTTCCTTTGCCATTATCATCCAATACCTCAGAATATATGCAACGTATATGCCTAACAAAATGTCTGACTCTAGGCTACAAACTAGGAAGCAATTACATGACTTTAGGCTACAAATTAGGAAGCAATTATGCGCTTAACAGAAGGCTATAAAGCAGGAAGCTATTTATAAACTTTGACTAATAAATTTACAAAATATTTAACATAAACTATAATGTATGTTTTAAAAAATAGGAAGTAGGTGTTACCTGTTACCTATGACTTTTGATAAAATAGTAAACATTGGATTTATATATTCTATTATTTATTTATTGTGATAGTATAAATAAAATGGCAAGATCGCTACTTTTAGAAAACTTAATGCTCAGCTCGAACTAGTAATATGATTTTGATATAAAATAAAAAATTATCATATTAAATAATTAATAAATTTGATTAGTGTAATTATATTCCCCATATGGGTCGAAAGATCCGATTTCATCCAACCGGATTCTGTCAATGACCCGTCAAAATATTTTAGAAACCCACTACTTCACTACTCGCAGATTTCTAGGGATGTTTTGCTTTTTTGCACCGCACTATCTATTTCCACATTAATTTTGTTCCTGTTTCGTGAATCTATGAAGTTAGATTATGGGTTGTCTGTAAATGTGCTGTGATTGTGTAAATACATACACTTACACGTACATGTGCATCGATAACGGCTACATTTCTCTTGGTTTCATTCGCATTTGGGTTGCAGAGGGAAGAAGGAGAAAGCCCCGGAAAGAAAATGAATTTTAACAACGATAAGTGAGCTTCCTGAATCTGATGGGGCCTTTTCTCTTTATTTGGCTGTTTTTGTTAATGGGTTGATGTTTTGCTTTCCTTTTTCCGAATGTGTTGGTTATTATTTATTTGGTGGCGGGTTCTGTAAATGAAGGCCAGTTTCTAAAGGTTAAAACTTGAATTCGAAATGTCTGTTCTTGATTTTAGTTTGGCTCACCTATTGTGGGATTGCTTTAAAGATTTTTGTTTTAACCAGGTTAGCATATCAAAGAGATGGTGTAGATAGACTTGGTTATCCTACTTCATTGGATCATTGTGTTTGGTCTCGGTTTTCAAAAGTTTTCTACTGCCGTTCTAAATTCTTTTCTCGCAAATGTAGTTGTCATTGTATCTTTTAAAGTGTTCTGGAACATATCTTGGGCTTTTTTCTTACTGGGATTTATACAGCTATTGGATCTTTTGCTTGGAACTCAATTTTAGTTGATTTTTCATTCTTAGTAGACTGTTGCTGTTCTTGATTTATTTAGGTTGATAACATGATTATTAGATCACAATGGCATTAAGCGTTGCAGGAGTTTGATTTTGTTATCATACCTGGTCTTGGTGTCTAACCGGATCTTGGTGTTGAAGCAAGTTATGCGTTATTACTTTTTCTTGTGAATTCATAACAGTGAAATGTGGAATTGGCAAGATCAGTATACGTGCATTGAAGAAAATGGCAGCATAGGTGAGTCTTAACTCTGCTTTGAGTCAATCATATTGTTTGCATGCCATGATGCTCAGCTTTTCTCCATATGTTTGGCAGAATTACCAAAATGCTTGTTGAATGATGTGAACCAAAATGAACAAAGTCTCCCTTGTATGTTTAGTGACGAAGCTACCCCGCTGAAGGCCTGCAGAGATTTAGCTTACCAAGTACCTGATTGTGGTATAGTATATTTTCGTTTGATTAGATGTATCCCTCGACAGATATGTTTGTGTATTAGATTAAGCTATTTAGCTAGTTTTGTGAATAGTATTCTCTGCATGCTGCAAACATGATGTGTTATTTTCTTTCCTACTTTCCATTGACTTAGTTGCATCCACTTGGCCTTATTTCAGTGTGACCGTGAATATTTATCGGAATAATGGACTTGCAAAATGACTTCCTATATTATAGACACAGTTTACACTCATTTCATTAAACCAACTCAAGAAGTTACAGGTAAAGAGCTAGAGCAATGCAATGAGCCCTCCTCTCAAGTAAAAAGGCGCCGGATGCTACAATTTGAATCTGAAGATTTGGATGCAACATTTTGCAGTGAGGCATTTTTAAGATCCAAGGTGGATGCAACGTTATATGCTTCTCTTGAAAAGCTGTTCTACTTCTTCTTCCCGACACTTGAGAAGAAGTAGAATGCAATTCACATTGCCTTTTGAGTTTAAATCTTCTGTGTTTTAATTTGTGGATGGGGTATAGAGTTTCTTTGTTTAGTTTTTATCCAATTTGACAAGAGATAATGGTCAAGACAATTGCAATACTTGGACCAAGTTTTACTTAAAAATTTTAAGCATCATCCGTTTATATTTCCTCTTCGCATATTTACCAAAACAAATTAAGCTGGAACTCTTTTGTTTTACGATCATGTTTATGGAGCCTGTGTTAGTAACAAATTTTTTCAAAAACTAATGCACATTAGAGCTGTCCGAAGTTGTATTTTTATTATTAACATACTTCAAGTTTAAGCTGGAGATCAAGGAATATGTCAAGATCAATATCTAAGACGTCATGTGCATGCTGATTAGTCGTTACGTAAATAAGACCCAGAAATAAGCACCCAAGATTTAGTGAAAACAAACGAAGTTTTGTGTGAGGGACTTTGAGCTTGTAGCCTCCGACACAAACTCCATATTGAAAACCATTTGTGAAACTCCTAAGCTCAGGAGTTAGTTCTGTATCACAATCTTGCCTGTTTATACATAAACACCAGATCTTCTGCTTTTCCATGTTTAGGAGACACATGATTCTCTCGAGTATTCAATGTCAGAGATGTCAGAGTGGGTTGCTGGATTTGCAGGTTTTTTTCTTTTAAATATATTTTGTTTGTTTATAAAGAGATGCACAATGATCAAATTGATGAAGTGGATATTGAGTGATGTATGTAGAACACACATCAGCATCTGGTAGCGAGTGTTTGGACCCATCATCCGAAGGCTGGATCGCTGATTGCTTTAACGACGTTGATATGAGTTTCAACATGGAAGATATGTATGTTTCCCTGAACTCCAACTTTTGTTTTAAGCAAAACTATGCTTACGAATAGTTTCTTGATTTGAACTGACAGAAGTGCATCTGGAACGCCTGATATTCAAATAGACATTACAGGTACATGAAAATATTGTTACTGATAATTGCCAATCATCTGTTTACATTAGTAATAATTTCTTCTTTGTTAGCTTTAGTTTCTTCAAGCATTCTTACTTTGTTTGCAGATATTTGCAACACCCCTCCTGAGTATGATGCTAATGCTGTCAAAAAGCATCCTGTTCACCCTCGTGGAAATGTTGTTTTTAAAGGTAATGGTTTCTTATGTATTCATTTTCCTGGAACTGAACGCTCATTTAGATCTTCAGTCATAAGTGTTGGGCAACGATGGTCCCGAGTGGCTATTGCTATCAAATGTGGCAGAATTATTCAAATGTTGCACATAAACTACTGTATCGTCTTACAGATTTGAAATGCATCACTGTCGCTAGCTATGTTTTTTAGTATAACAATAGACCACTCGATCCTAGGATGTGTAAAGATTTTTTATTTGTTATCACGGATGAGATATCATGTTTTGGTACACCACCCTGTCTTTTCCCTTTTCCTCACAGGAAGAAAATCATTCATGCGTACGCCTCCTAAACAAGCCTCTTCTGTTGTTAAACCGTTTGCCTTCATCAAACCATGTGGTGTACACGGCGACACAACTCTAAAGGATATAAACCTGAAGATTCATACTCCTCCAAAATTGCTGCAGAGCAATGAAGATCTTTCTGATTCTTGTCTCACATCCGCATTCTCTGGGAAACCTGTTGTTGGGAGGACTAAAATTCATACAGACGGTGGAAAAGGCAGCATAACGATTATGAGAACAAAAGGGTAGCACGAGTTGCTACATTTTCATACATCAATAGATGTTCCTCTCCTTGCTCATCGGAATGAATCACCGAAGGAGCCAACTGTGATCTCATTATGGTTCATGAAGTTCATACCTACAGAAATATCGTAATCCGAAATGGGGTCGCTTTCAAGGCGCTGGTTGTTAAGCTGTATCTTAACGATCTTGACCTCTCATTGATCCTATGTTATCTTTCTTTGTCTATTGAAGAACTTATTTTTTGTTTAAATGTACAATTTTTGTATCCATTTGGTATTTCTTGTAGAAGCTCGCATATGACTTACAATTTTCATTATCTTGTAGATAGTAACTTTATTCCGATCTTGCATTTGAGTGTTCTTTTTAAACGAGATCTTATTGTTACTATAGATCAGTCATCTTCATTTTGATGAAAAATTTCATTTTTTTTTGTAAAACAAATGAGATTTGTAGCTATGGGAAAATATATTAAAATTATTTGTAATTTTCCCGTCATTTTAAATTCTCAATGACAGTTAAACGTCCATTTTGCTCACAAATAAACCCATTTAAACTAATAATGCTGAGACCATGAGATTTTATTAATTTAGAGGTAGTATTAATTAATCGATAAATTAGTGATTTGATATTTTAAAGAGTAGTTTTTTATTCAGCTAATATTAGTTTAATTAAAATCATTCATGTACAAATATATTTACAACAATAAAAAGTGATGTTCATTGTTTTTAATATTTAGTATTTGCTGCATTGTTGTTGAGTTAAGCGTGCATGAGTTGAGAATAGTACCTCCTGAGAAGTTCTCGTACGCAAACTGCTGATATTGCGTTGCTTGATCTGGTTGGCCATGTGCGCTGTAAAAGTATGATGTCAGATCTTAAAGGGTAATTGTAACGCCCCAAAATCCATAGGACCACATTTATGCATTTTATTGATTTTATGGGCCAAATTGGCAATTTTAAATGTTATGTATTTGCTGATTTATTGATCTTAGAAAGTAAGATGCGCTGCGGCTGGTACCAGCAGATGACTCCAAAGAGCGATGCACGAGCTGGTTTTTAATCGATTGAATATATGTTTAAGGAGGACAAATGATTTCTTTTGAAAAAGGTTTGGTGTTTTACAAATTAAAATAATATGAAGGGAATTTTGCTAAATTTTATAAGTGTGCCATGCTTGATTTCACAAGTAGCTTGCCACTAATCCCTTTCATATAAAAACCTGTTTTCAAAGTAAGATTTTCATCAGTTGCAAAGAAAAGTCTTAAAAGTTCTTCAAAATATTTCCAGAAGAGTTAGTGCGTTGCTCAAGGAGAAGATTTCTGCAGGAATTAGTTGCTGTCGCAAAGCTTTGTTTAAGGCAAGTAAAAGCTGATCATTTGCTACACCATTTGAAGCATATATTGTTGTTTTTATGGATTGCTTGGCCTGTATGTTTAAAATATGTTGAAGTTCTTGTTTAAAATGATTTTATACATGTTCAAAGGAAAGAAGCTTTGAGTAAAAAGGTCTTGCAGCTGGTTTTGTTGCAGCTGGTTGTATTCCTTGCGACTGGTTTCTCTTGCGACTGATCTCATTTCAACGTTATGTTTTCTAAAGTCGAATTCGATACTTAGTAAAGTTTTAAAAAAAATGGGAAGCGAGAGTTTTAAATAATGGAACCCGAGGATTTTAAGAATGAAAGTTTTACGAAAGGATGTTAATGCAACATAGTTTATTTTAAGATTAGATAGTTGACGGTCACCAAGGAGAAGAGTGAGCAGTTGTCTAGATGTCGACTGCCCTTTCATATGAGTTATGTGCTAAAACTGATATCGGAAGTCATTTTGATCAAAGTGCAACACGGACCATGAGGAGCTTATATGTCATAATCTAAAGAAAAGAAATTGATGTTAAGAGCTGGGCTATTAACCCCTGTCTCTAAGATTACGAAAGAATTGTTTATGAAATGTTTATGTATGTTCAGATGTCTGCCTGCATTTTTATGAAATTGTTATTATTCGGGTTTTACTTGCTGAGCCTTTAGGCTCACTAGCTTTTAAAATGGTGCAGGTGCGACAGCTGTAGAACGAACAGAAGGTGAAACTTGAAATACAGCTGCTGGGTGGTGTTGTGTTTATCCAAGGCCTACGTTTTCCGTGTCTCAGTTGTATTGTTTTGAGTTAGAATGTGCTGTATTAAATCAGTTGCAACGGTTGTATATTTACATAGAATAACAGCTGTTGTAAATCGCAATTGCAAAGTTATATAATATACTCTGTTTTTCCACAAATAAGTTTCAGTAGTTGGTGTGCAATTTAGTGTTTGATAGTTTTGTCTTTAAGTTTCTATTTCTTTTGAAGTTATAAGGAATACAACTTATAACAATTTATCTTCAGTCCTTCTTTTGTTTCGAAAAATTTTATTTACACCAATCTCGTGGTCCCGTTGGGTACGGGCGTTACAGTAATACTATCTCTGCTGGAGATAGGGCCGACGGTAGGGTAAGGGATAAGACTGATCTCTAAGAAAAATGAGACAACATCAGCAGTTAGAGACGCACCATCTTCGGACTTATATGCCTAACAGCCCGACCCTAACGCACATAATAGGTACACTTTGTGCTGCTACACTATAAGGAAATAAAACTGCACATTGACTAACAGCTATAACTTTTGGCCTAGTGGTAAGCGCTTAATACTAACAATTGTTTTAACTAAATAAATTTGAGCGAATACACAAAAACATAGGAACTTAATAAAATTTAGCTTCAACAAAAACAATAATAAAATTGACTTTCATTGCAAAACAAAAATAGAACCATATTATAATATTGTTCTAGTTTTGTTTGTAGATTAGAAAACTATTTAATTATAATAATGATGGGATCATGATTTCATACAAGGGTATCCAATTATCAGAATATTAATTTATCAAATTAGTAATTTAATATATTGGCCAAGTCGTTTAGGAAAAACATTAAATGAGTATTAATTTACCACAATTTATAGAATTTAATATAATTATATATAAATATGATATCGACCACGTTATTTGAAGAATAATATTGTAAAAAGGTAGAAATTTTTTAAAAATGTTTAAGGTTCTGAAAGTTGTTTCAAGAATAAATATATATTTTGAAGAACTATTTTATAAATTATTTTTATTGTTAAAAATATGTTAGATGATAGCCTAGGTTATGGAGAATTGAGTGGAGATTTTCAGAACAAAATGATCAATCTTGAGTGCAGAGTCCAATTTACCCAATCCAATTTTTAATAAAAAATATATCGAAAACTATCTTTTATTTGTTTTTTAAAAGTATATTTAAAGAATATTTTTCAAAGTTATTTTCTAAACTATTTTAGAAAAACTTTATTCAAACTTATATTTTTTTAGAGTTTCAGATTAGATGATTGCATATAGTCTTCTCCTGTTCAAGTTTCGATTAGTTGTTTAAATTATCTAGATTCTGTGAAAGAACATTAGATTTTAGTCTTTTTCACTCTTCTGTTGTTTTCCCATCAATTAGCTGCACAGATTCCATGACGTTCAAGGTTATATCATAATCAACTGATTGCCCATTTGTTCTTTTTATCGACTGATTTCAGGCTTGCCCATTTGTTCTTTTTTCAAAAAGGATCAGCTTTCTTGCATTCTTCGGTTTCCGTCGAGGTATATTTCATTTCTCTGGAAATATACTGTTTGCTATGTGCTCTGTCTTTTCCTCGGCGAAATTTTTGAATATGTTGTTTTCCTCACGTTTAGACGCGTTTTTTAATTATTTTCCCCTTTTTATTTGATACCAGGATTTCCTACAATGCAATCAAAAGTGAAGCATTTCTATTCTTTTTGGCAACTCGGGACTCGAGTGCATTTCAAAAGTCGTGGAAGATATTATAGTATTGTTGATACATGCATTACCTTTGTGCCAGAGCCACTGACGGCTGAAGGTACTTCTGGCACTAATGAAACACCTGAGCTTCCTGATTGGGTAACAGTTCCTGGTAATGTCGCAGCTACTAGAAATCAGGAAGATGATGACTTTGTGCCTCCTTCAATGTCGTATTGGATAGAGAATGACAAGATTGACAAGCAGGAAGTTGACGTGAAAAGCGTTGGAAATAGTTTATCTGAAAGCGATGTTGAAAAAATAAGTAAGCTTTTGAAGAGTCAGTTTAAATCCCCCAATATGGTTGTGAAAGCGTTAAATGATTGTGATGTTGATTTATCCCAGAGCTTGATTGAGCAGATATTGAAGAGATTTAGCTATGAGTGGATACCAGCTTTTGGATTTTTTAGGTGGTCTGCTTCACAAAATGGGATTGCTCATTCACCTGAACTCTACAACTTGATGGTAGATAATTTGGGAAAAATGAAGAAATTCGATCTTATGTGGGAATTGGTGGAAGAAATGAAAAGTTTGGGACCATATGTCACATTGGATACCATGTCTAAAGTCATAAGACGTCTGGCTAAAGCTGGTAAGTATGAGGATGCTGTTGAAGCATTCAGGAAAATGGAATTATTCGGAGTTGAACGAGATTTAATGTCCATGAATTTATTGATGGATGCATTGGTCAAAGAAGGAAGTGTTGAGTATGCGGAGGCCTTGTTTTCGGAATTTAGGGAACTCATTCCTCCGAATTTACAGACATACAACGTGTTAATTCATGGTTGGTGCAAATCTGGACAGATAGCGAAAGCTAAAAATACCATGAATGAGATGAAAGCCTTTGGATTTGCTCCTGATTTGATTACATACACGTATTTCATTCAAACCTACTGTATTGAAAAAGATTTTCGTAATGTTGATGCTACTTTGGAACAAATGCGGAAAGATGGATTATCTCCTAGTATTGTGACTTACACGATTATAATAAAAGCTTTGGCAAAGGCAAAGGAAACAAGTAAAGCTTTTGAGATTTATGAAAAGATGAAGAGGAACAATTGTTTTCCGGATGCTGCTTTCTATGGTGTCTTTATGAACGCTCTAAGCACCACTGGGAGGTTAAAAGATTCTGAAGCTGTGTTTGAGGATATGTCAAGGCAGGGAGTTGTTCCAGATTTGTTTTCGTACAACATAGTAATTACCATTGCTGCGAAACACTTGCAAGAAGAGAAGGCTCTGAAGTTACTTCAGAAAATGGAAGAAAATCATTGCAAGCCTGATCTTACTACTTATGCTCCATTGCTAAAAATGTGCTGCAAACTGAAAAGAATGAAGGTGCTTGCGTTTTTATTGAGGCACATGTTTAGGAACGATGTCAGCGTTGATCTTGGAACTTATACTCTTCTGGTCAGTCAGCTATGTCGAAATGGGAAACTTGATCATGCCTGTTCGTTTTTCGAGGAATTAGTAATTAAGGGATTTGTTCCAATGGACTGTACGTATAAGAAGTTGGTCGAAAAACTTGAGAAGGAGGGTATGCTCGGAGAGAAACATCGGATTGAAAAATTAATGTTAAGTACCAGGCAGCAAATACAGTCCTCCGTGACATTAAATAAATTATGTCACTGAATCTTATCATCCAGGCGGCATATGCTTTCCAATGAGTAGCATTAACAATGATGATCCACTACATTCCAAATGCATGAATCAAAGGAATGGATTGTGAAATAGGAGGCTCTCCTCTCAAGAGCAGCCTATTTGGTTGAGAAAACGGGAAAAAAGTATAATCTGATTTGACCCTGCTATGCAAGCTTTCTGCAATCAGCAGGGACTAGGTATCACCATCTCCTATGAAGCAAGAAAACGGTATGTGGGTTCTTTAACGTGATCAACCTTTCTTTCCCACTTCAGTAAATTATTGCCATCATTTAGTGATGAAATTAAATTTTGGTGATTCTGAAATGGCATTGATTATTGGGAATATTTTATCTTGGCTGCTCTGTTTTAGGTTTCCAATATTGTGCAATGCCCATTTTACATTTTCGAAATTTTTTCCTAGTAATAGTATCTATTGATCACAAAGGATTTTAAACATGATGAACATGGCTAGAGAAAGAACATGGAATGATCTGATGGACTACGATGACTTAAGCTGCAGCATTAAAATCATATGCTATTTACACAATCAATCTTTAAAATTGAGAAAGTTACGATTAAAACCAATTAAAATGTCTAATGGAATTAGGTATTCTAGGTTATATTCCAATATTTTGCAAGTTAGTATGAATTCAAACATTGAATTGGAGAATATGATACTTTTATCTGTTTTGTTGTTCTTTGAGGAGGTGTGACTTCCATATCCCTTTCCCCGCGTATCGTGTGTTTGATTTTGTGTCATAGGCTTCCGGCCCAAACCAAGAAGTTGTCTATGGAAGTTCAAATAATATAGGGTCTAAGCGCACTGATATCTTTTAATTCTTTCCATTTTGCCTTTTGTGTTTATTTGAGGAAATGAGAATCTCATGCCACACGTCTGCAAAAAGTGCCCTTTTCTTTTCTATTTGTAAATTAAAGAAAAAGCTGTCTAGTTCAAACAAACTACAAAAGTAAAGGACAGACTTCAGATTTGCTTGTGAAATATGAATTTAGTAATTCTTATTTCTTCTGAAGAGTTGACATTTGTGTTCCATCCTTTTCTCTTTGACTTTATACTTTGGTGATTGTTATAGTGGATTCTGGGTGCAGCTGTCCATTATCGTACTCTTATCAAAAACATTTGCATGCTATTCTTTTGCTGTGAAACTTAAAGCTTTAATGTGCAAATAAATGCTATATTCATAGTTATTGATAACTCACATCATCTGCCTAGAGTCCAAGGACCTTGACACTCATGTGTAGCACTTTACCCCTTGGTTGCACATTTAAGTGAAGTGCCGGCCATTGGTAGTAAAGCACACGCATCCGCATGCTTTAAAGTCTCAAGGAGCCCATTGAACATTGTTTATTGGATCTCGATGGAAGTATATGTAATAACCATTTGAAGAATAGTAGAAGATTATGTCTTACTGATACTTGATTCGATGAAACACACTCCTTATCTTGAAGCCTTGCACATAAGTTTTCTGTACTCGAAACACTTTTGTTCCCTGTTTGCCTCTAGTAGCCATGGCTACCTTTTCTTGCCATTACTTGCTTTAAAGAGTTAACATATGTTTCAAGTTAAATTAGTTATTTCAAGATAAATTAGGCTAGTGTTGACAGTAGATTAGCAATCAACACCTAGCACTGTGTATTGTATGGTTTTCAAAACTTGAAAGATCTTGATTGAAGTCACTGTTAGCTATTAATTTTCAGTACAAAACCGACTTTCTTAAATACAACAGCACCAATATCTATGGATTAGTGAATCTTCAGAACTCAAGCTGCGGGCGCAGCAGAATTTTGGAATCCACTATGTGCGTTGAAGGTCCTACTCATGCTATACATGCATAAACTGCAGCTCCAAAAAAAATTATTGAATGCCAAGACATTTTTGTGGCTGTAACGTGAGAAAATGAATTATCAGGGAACTCTGGTATTCCCAGCTTGGGAAAAGGGGGGCCACTTGCAACTGGCTCAGTTTCTACTGTGGAAGAATCATTGCCTTTTATATTGAATAGAGGGATTTCATTTACTTTAGGAGGCAAGGGCAAAAGTTCGTCCTTTGGTGAATTTGGTGGATGCAATGGTGGACTTGGTGGCGGCTGGTTTAGCAACACTGGTACTGCAGCAGCTGCTGGAGGGGCTTGGGCTTGCACCGGGGCTGGCTCTAAAACTGAAAAAATGTGATGAAAGTCAGATTTCAAGAGGGTGAACTTAGTTGAAGGGCCATCTGGGGCTACATACAAACATTTGATTAATTTATATGTTATATGAAGAATGAAATATCGAAACTTTGATCATACCGTTGCAATGAGTCAGAGGAGGAATCGACAAGTAACAACCGGAGAATGAGAGCGACACCCTGGTGCTTATAGAAGGATAAGCAGAAGGGCTTAACAAAGAACACAAGCAGTGATAACCAGCTTGTATTGCTAGATTAAGCGTGGCACAGCAAGAATCAAGAGAGAATAAAGGACTATTGGGAGGATTCAAGCAAAGTTGCAGGTTTAATCCCAAACCAGAACATCCTTGAATTTGGGAATTCACCTCTGAGAAGGATAACACAAATGGTAAAACTGTTGAAATAACTATCAACCTAAAGAAATACAATCCCATTCTCAACTTGAAATAAAGGAATTTGGCTAATGTAAAATGAAAGAGTTTGATAGTTAATGAAGCATATATTGTTGCGAACAGAAGTGCCATTCATTTTTTGTGAATTTGTGGTGATTGGGCATGCTTCTAACCTACTCAAGTTCATCAAAATGTCGCCTTGTGATGTGATTTAGAACACTCGAAGGATCATTGATCACACATTATTTGCTTTGCTTTGAAATCCACATGACCACGGTCAAAAGTCAAATTCTTTGATATGAGATTTATGGATATTTGACCCATATGTATATATATGATCATACATTTTGCATTCAGGCTTCGATATAGTTGAGAAACTCTTTTTGAAAAAAAAAGGTTGGTAAGGTATTTTTGATGACTAATTTGGCCTGCTTTCTCTCAATCTAACATTGAACCACTAATCGTTTGATCCGAAGAATTGAAATAGATATTAGTCTGCATAACATATTATACAGCAGAATCATTGCACCTAAACTCCAAAAAATGAAAAGAATATTATAAAATACCACATATTAAAAAAGAAAGAAGATATCCTATTTAAATCATAAGAATATCTATATTTTACACAACATTAGCATAATAAAAAAAAATACGAGTATATATAAATGAGGCTGGTCTATGCTCCACTGGGTGTAACACACCCGATTGGAGCTACATCTATTAGATCCATGGCCCCACTTGAAATCATATGGGATCTACGTTGATCCAATGACTGTATATTAAACTTGAAGGAGTGCAGCACATTATTTGTCATATAAATTGTTATGCCCGTAAATATTTTATTATGTTTCACCTAATCACAGGGTTCTCATCTATTCACACAAAAATCTTTTATCTGATATGTGCTGTACACTTTTTTATTCATCAGAACCCCTTAATTGTGTTTAATTCAATTATATGTTAATGTAAATGAACCATAACTATGTAGTCCTATTCCTAATAGATTTATTCCAAAGTAGCATATCCAAATTATAAGAAATCCAATAGATCAGCTGATATTTAATTTATTTTCTTCCTCTCGTGAAATATCTATATATATATATATATATATATATATAATTCATTGCATCTCAAGCCGCATTCAAAGTTGTAATGCGGCTTGTGCTTGTGCTATTCACGACCCAGTCCACAAAGATCAAGATAATTACCAGTAATTGGGCCCAATAACCTGATAACAAATTGTCCAAGGAGTCACAAGAAATGGGCCCGCTCAGATAAGGCCCATGAAACACTCAACGCTCTCTATAAATAGACAGCTCCACCTCATTTTTAAGGTACGTTCTCAATAAGCAGCAATTGGTTCTTGAATTATTATAGCTTTCGAGCAACCACTGACTTGAGCGTCGGAGTGTCTTCGCCGGGTTACCTCCCGACGCCTCTGACTTTACTTTGTGACGCAGGTAACAACCCACTCAAATCATTCATTGGAGCTCTCCCAGGATCTCAACTTATTCGCTGAGTCGTCAAATCGACCCATCCGATTTTAGGCAACATCAGCTTGGCCCCGTCTGTGGGAACGTTACTTCGTCATTCGAGAATGCATACACAACCACTAGCCTCTCACAACGCTGATCAGAATGGTTGTTCGGATCCCAAGGCTCCAGCACGACCCGAGTTGCGACTCACTCAGGAGGCCTTGGAAACACTAATGGAGGAGACCGCCACTCGAGCGACGACTGCAGCGGTAAACCATTTCGTGGTCTCTCGTCAATACAGAACTACATCAAGTAGCGACTCATTCACCCGGGATACGGGAAGAGAGAAAAAGCGTAGGATAAATGATACCAGTACCTCAAACCGTGACATTCCAAAGAAGAATGCTCCGCATAACGAAGATGAGGGCGGTAGCAGCCTACGTCGCATCTCCTTGGGAAAGGCAATATCCAAGAGTCACATTCCCGATAATGGTTCTCGAACAATCAACGAGACTAGGAGCTCATGGGGAGCCTTGCCTGCTCGCCAGAGTCCCTTCACAAATGACATCTTGTCCGAGACACTACCAAAGGGAGTGAAGCTGACTAATCTACCGGATTTCGATGGTACCAGTGACCCACAAGAGCATATTGATAAGTTTTATGCGAAAGCAGATCTGTACAGCATGAGCGATGCAGCTTACTGCAAGATCTTCCGTACCACTTTGTTTGGACGTGCATTAACATGGTTCAACAAGTTACCATCAGGAACCATTGCCAGTCTGGAGCAACTCACCCAACGTTTCCTCCAACAATTCTCGATCAATAAGAAATATCATAAAACGGCGGCCTACTTATTCAACATTGTTCAGAAGTAAGGAGAGAGTTTGAGGGAATATGTCAAGCGGTTTACACAAGGCGTTCATGAAGTCCCCCATGTTAACCATGACTTACTGGCGGGGATAATGCAACAAAACCTCCGCCATAGAAAGTTCAAGGAATCTATCGCTGGAAAGCCACCTACAAATTTAGAGGAATTATTACAGAGGGCCGAGAAGTACATACGCATAGAAGAGTCATCGAGCCACGATACTTGGCAAAAAGCAAAAGATACGACGAGAAGGCCGAAAATCAAAAAAGGAAAGAGAAGCGAGGCGCTCAAACCCCACATCCTGAGGGTATCCCTCTCAATACCAGGCTAGCTGATATATTGATTGTAGCCGAAAAGCAAGGTTTGTTGCGTCCTCCTCGCCCTATGCAGGAGAATGCGAAGCTGCAGAGTTCTGATAAGTACTGTAAATTCCACAAAGATAGGGGGCATACCACTGAAGACTGTTTCAGCTTGCGAGCAGAGATAGAAAAACTTATCAAACGTGGGTATTTGGAGAATTTTGTGGACAAATCCCACAATCAGAAACGCAATGGCGAACACCGAAGTGAGCATCCTAGGCGTGACCATACAAAAGGTCGAGATAATATTGTGAAGCAGGGCGAGAAATACGAAAATTTACCTACGGAAGGAGTGATCGCAGTGATAACTGGGGGGCCAGCATGTGGCGACCCGGATTTCGCCAGGAAAGCCCTTATACGGGCTGCGAGGGGAGGCAATATGACTAACATGCGCATCCCCCATCAAGTATTTGAAATTGGAACAACTAAAGTTGATATATCCTTTAGCAGCAGAGATTTGAGGACCCCGCGGGACCCTCATATGACATGTTAATAATTTCCGCCACATTTTCTAACTTCTGGTTAAGAAAATTCTAGTAGATTCAGGCAGCTCGGCAGACATACTATTCTATGAAGCTTTTTCTAAGCTAGGGATAAGCAACGCCAAGTTAACACAGGCGAATACGCCACTGGTCGGTTTCTCGGGCGCAGTAGTGGAGGCCTTAGGGGAGATCGTTCTTCCTATCTCTCTGGGCTCGCATCCCCAAAGGTCCATCGGAATGATCAGATTCTTGGTTGTCAACTCTCCGTCAGCATATAATGTGATACTGGGAAGACCAATTCTCAATGCATTCCAGGCAATTGCATCAACCTACCACATGAAATTGAAGTTTCCGCCCCCAAGCGGAGTAGGGGAAGCCATCGGTGATAGCCGTCTTGCAAGAGAATGTCATGCAATTACCTTGCGAAGGTCGGTGGAGAGCAAAAGAAGACTGAGCCCGAGCGAGACTTCATTAGCGCACATGAACAACAAAAGGGGTAAAAGCCCACCCGACGAAGATGTTCACATGGGAGATGGAGAAGAAGTGGATAAAGAAAGAATAGTAGTTACTGAAACCCAAGAACACATCATGCCTTCGGAAGATCCACCGAAGACCAACTCGAAAAATGTAGAATCATTTTATTGTTATATTATCAGGTTTCGTCAATAAGATTCGCAGGTTTTTCCTCAGAGATTTTCTTTTTCTACATATGTGCATAAATGCATAGTCGCCAACGAAAGCTCTCCACATTTAAACGTCAACGACCCGAGCAGTCGCGAAAGGCAATCCGAATGTAAGAGGTCTGGCCAGCCCCGTCGGAACAGATAAAGAAAGAATAGTAGTTACTGAAACCCAAGAACACATCATGCCTTCGGAAGATCCACCGAAGACCAACTCGAAAAATGTAGAATCATTTTATTGTTATATTATCAGGTTTCGTCAATAAGATTCGCAGGTTTTTCCTCAGAGATTTTCTTTTTCTACATATGTGCATAAATGCATAGTCGCCAACGAAAGCTCTCCACATTTAAACGTCAACGACCCGAGCAGTCGCGAAAGGCAATCCGAATGTAAGAGGTCTGGCCAGCCCCGTCGGAACAAAATAGCCAGCGACTCTGTAAGAGGTCAGAACGAAAAATATAATAAACTCCGGGATAATCCACCACATATAATGTGAGTTTAGGACTCCCCTTGCGACAAAATCTTGGGAGTCTGATCCGCTCCCAAGTAAACTATTGGGAACATTACGTTATCGCCGACAAGAGAATCGCCATTTATTTCGACAGACAGCAAAAACAAACATCAAACGAGAGCAAAAATATTATTTATTCATTGAATAAATAAACGAATGTCAACACTAAAAAGAACAATGAATCCAAGAGAAAACATCCCTATGCACCTACACCTCAAACTATATTAGAAGAAACAAGCAAAATTTCTGACTGCTGGAAAACTTTCGAAGACCCATCAAATGGGATTCTGGCGAAGAGCTCTATCATCTCGTCATCATCAATATCGTCCAATACATCAAGGGTACCGAGAAGATCTTCATTATTTTCATCCCGAGGCTCCGGGACACTAGGCTCTATCATTCTCACTATATCCTCAGACACTAGCTTCGTCTCCCGCAGTTGACGTCGACAGTCAATCACCACCTGATCGTGAATGGTCAAAGCCTGCCGAAGTACTTCATCTCTGAAAGCCGACGAGGCTCGATACCCTTCGATCGCTTTCTCCCCATTGCTCGTCAATAGAGTCTTCCCCAAAGCCGAATTGAGAAAATGTTCACCTATCGTTAGCTCCACGGAATATCTTTCCACAAGTTGTTGCAACTCCTGTCGCAGCACATCGTAACTTTTCGACTTCTCCTTCAGCTCCACACGCAAGGTCTCACAACTCTTAGACTTCTCGTCAGACTCCTTTTGCTTCTTCAACAACTCCTCGCGAAGCATGGCGATTTCCTCATGGAGTTTACTTTCACTATTTCGGGACCTCTCTTCCCGGAGCTGAAAAGTGCTAGCCAATGAGAGGACCTGCAATCATATCACGAGCAATACATGTCTCATTTAAAGCGAAACAATCGTGATCGGGTCATAACATAGCAACAACATAATAACATACCTGTCAAGCATTCCAGGCAAGGGCATGGGTCAGTGACTCGGTTGGCCGTGGTAAGAGATGAAGTACGTCGTGATCTCCAATAAGAGGTTTTCCCATGCTCCAACCCAAATCCGGGTCGCTCATGTCCCAGAACGAGCCAGCCCTATCCCGACGATTGACCCCTTCCACGAAACGATGGTTGCCTCCCGAAACATTATGAGGCGCCCCCTTCTCCACCTCCCGACTTCTCTTCGAGTTTTTCTGAGCACCATCATTACCCGACTGCCTGGGAACGTTGCCAGATTTTGGTCCCAATTCCTTTCTTCTATCGTTCGTACTCTTACCATCCGCAACGGGGAGTTGCCGCGATTTAGGGGAGCTACGTCATCAGTTGACCGAGTGATCCAATCCTTCGGGGAGCATCACACGAATCGGGCCCCACACGTCTCCTCGGTGGCCTGACCCAAGGAGCCTTCATCGGACGACGACCTGATCCATTCTGAAGAGCTCGAACTTCAGCCAGATCTATTTTCTTTCCTGGATTATGAAAGAATAGTGAGATACCAGTCCAAAAGAAACAAATATGATGGAGAATATAAAAAAATAAGATAAATATAACAACATGGAATAGCAGCAAACAACATAGACATTGGAAGGATGGAAAAATATCCGTGTGAAATGTAATTCTTAGCATGGAAACTACCGGGAGAAAGTAGAAGCCTAGGATCAATGGTCTCGTCAAAAAGCCCTAGCGACCCGCATTCAAGTTGTAACGCGTAGTGCGTTCCCCAAATTTTGATTTTACTAAGCTCGGAGCTCCACGTAGTGGGCACCCCCCACCTCGGTCAACTGATAGACGTAGCTCCCCTCAACCGCGGCAACGCCCCGTTGCGGATGGTAAGAGTACGAACGATAGAAGAAGGGAATTGGGACCAAAATATGGCGACGTTCCCCGACAGTCGGGTGATGATGGTGCTCAAAAAAACTCGAAGAGAAGTCGGGAGGTGGAGAACAGGGCGTCTCATAATGTTTCGGGAGGCGGCCATCTTTTCGTTGAAGGGGTCAATCGTCGGGATAGGGCTGGCTCGTTCTGGGACATGAGCGACCCGGATTTGGGTTGGAGCATGTGAAAAACTCTTATTGGAGATCACGACGTACTTCATCTCTTACCAAAGCCAACTAAGTCACTGACCCATGCCCTTGCCTGGAATGCTTGCCAGGTATGTTATTATGTTGTTGCTATGTTATGACCCGATAATGATTGTTTCGCTTTAAATGAGACATGTATTTCTCGTGATATGTTTGCAAGTCCTCTCATTGGCTAGCACTTTTCAGCTCCGGGAAGAGAGGTCCCGAAATAGTGAAAGTAAACTCCATGAAGAAATCGCCATGCTTCGCGAGGAGTTGTTGAAGAAGCAAAAGGAGTTTAGACGAGAAGTCTAAATATGACCCGATAATGATTGTTTCGCTTTAAATGAGACATGTATTTCTCGTGATATGTTTGCAAGTCCTCTCATTGGCTAGCACTTTTCAGCTCCGGGAAGAGAGGTCCCGAAATAGTGAAAGTAAACTCCATGAAGAAATCGCCATGCTTCGCGAGGAGTTGTTGAAGAAGCAAAAGGAGTTTGACGAGAAGTCTAAGAGTTGTGAGACCTCGCATGTGGAGCTGAAGGAGAAGTCGAAAAGTTACGATGTACTGCGACAGGAGTTGCAACAGCTTGAGGAAAGATATTCCGTGGAGCTAACGACAGGTGAACATTTTCTCAATTCGGCTTTGGGGAAGACTCTATTGACGAGCACTGGGGAGAAAGAGGTCGAAGGGTATCGAGCCTCGTCGGTTTTCAGAGATGAAGTACTTCAGCAGGCTTTGACCATTCACGATCAGGTGGTGATTGACTGTCGATGTCAACTACGGGAGACGAAGCTAGTGTCTGAGGATATAGTGAGAATGATAGAGCCTAGTGTCCCGGAGCCTGGGGATGAAAATAATGAAGAGCTTCTCGGTACCCTTGATGAAATATTGGGCAATATTGATGATGACGAGATGATAGAGGCTCTTCGCCAGAATCCCATTTGACGGGTCTTCGAAAGTTTTCCAGCAGTCAGAAATTTTGCTTGTTTCTTCTAATATAGATTGAGGCGTAGGTGCATAGGGATGTTTTCTCTTGGATTCATTGTTCTTTTTAGTGTTGACATTCGTTTATTTATTCAATGAATAAATAATATTTTTGCTCTCGTTCGATGTTTGTTTTTGCTGTCTGTCGAAATAAATGGCGATTCTCTTGTCGACGATAACGTAATGTTCCCAATAGTTTACTTGGGAGCGGATCAGACTCCCAAGATTTTGTCGTAAGGGGAGTCCTAAACTCACATTATATGTGGTGGATTATCCCGGAGTTTATTATATTTTTCGTTCTGACCTCTTACAGAGTCGCTGGCTATTTTGCTCCGACGGGGCTGGCCAGGCCTCTTACACTCGGGTTGCCTTTCGCGACTGCTCGGGTCGTTGACGTTTAAATGTGGAGAGCTTTCGTTGGCGACGGTGCATTTATGCACATATGTAGAAAAAGAAAATCTCTAAGGTAAAACCTGCGAATCTTATTGACGAAACTTGATAATATAACAATAAAATGCTTGAAAAAGACGAGAAAAAAAAATTAACTTGCTATTGTACTCCTACTGGCGCTCCATATACATTCTTCGAGTTGGTCTTCGGTGGATCTTCCGAAGGCGTGACGTGTTCTTGGGTTTCAGTAGCTACTATTCTTTTTTTATCCACTTCTTCTCCATCTCCCATGTAAACATCTTCGTCGGGTGGGTTTTTACCTCTTTTGTTGTTCATGTGCACTAATGAGGTCTCGCCCGGGCTCAGTCTTCTTTTGCTCTCGGCTGACCTGCGCAAGGTAATTGCATGACACTCTCTCGCAAGACGACTATCACCGATGGCTTCCCCTGCTCCGCTTGGGGTCGGGAACTTTAATTTCATATGGTAGGTTGATGCAACTGCTTGGAATGCATTGAGACTTGGTCTTCCCAGTATCACATTATATGCTGACGGTGCGCCCGAGAAACCGACCAGTGGCGTATTCACCTTTGTTAACTGGACGTTGCTTATCCCTAGCTTAGAAAAAGCCTCATAGAATAGTATGTCTGCCGAGCTTCCTGAATCCACTAGAATATTCTTAACCCAGAAGTTAGAAATAGTGGCAGAAACGACTAACGCGTCATTATGAGGGTCACGTGGGGTCTGCAAATCTCTGCTGCTAAAGGATATATCAACTTGAGTTGTTCCAATTTCAAATACTTGAAGGGGTATGTGCATGCTAGCCACATTGCCTCCCCTCGCAGCCAGTATAAGGGCTTTCCTGGCGTTATTTGAGTCGCCGCCTGCTGGCCCCCCAGTTATTACTACGATGACTCCTTTAGTTGGTAAATTGTCGTCTTTCTCAGTCTGCTTCGCAATATTATCCTGACCTTTTGGGTGGTCATGTCTAGGATGCTCATTTCGCTGTTTGTCACGGTGTTTCTGACTGCAGGATTTGAATTTTCCAAATATCCCCGTTTGATCAGTATTTCTATCTCTGCTCGCAAGCTGAAGCAGTCTTCAGTGGTATGCCCATTGTCTTTGTGGAATTTACAATACTTATCAGAACGCTGCCACTTCGCATTCTCCTGCATAGGGCGAGGAGGACGCAACAAACCTTGATTTTCGGCTATAATCAATATATCGGCTAGCCTGGCATTGAGAGGTGTACCCTCAGGATGCGGGGTTTGAGGGCCTCGCCTCTCTTCCCTTTTTTATTTCGGCCTTCTCGTCGTATCTCTTGCTTTTTGCCAAGTATCACGGCTCGATGGATTCTTCTACGCGTATGTACTTCTCGGCCCTCTGTAACAATTCCTCCAAATCTGCAGGTGGCTTTCCCGCGATAGACTCCTTGAAATTTCTGTGGCGGAGGTTCTGTTGCATTATCCCTGCCAGTAAGTCATGGTTAACATGGGGGACTTCATGAACACCCTGTGTAAACCGCTTGACATATTCTCTCAGACTCTCTCCCTCCTTCTGAACAATGTTGAATAAGTAAGCCGCCGTTTTAGGATATTTCTTATTGATCGAGAATTGTTGGAGGAAACGCTGAGTGAGTTGCTCCAGATTAGCAATGGTTCCTGACGGTAACTTGTTGAACCATGTTAACGCACGCCCAGACAAAGTGGTATGGAAGATCTTGCAGTAAGCTGCATCGCTCATGTTGTACAGATCTTCTTTTGCATAAAATTTATCAATATCTTCTTGTGGGTCACTTTTACCATTGAAATCCGGTAAATTAGTCAGCTTCACTCCCTTTGGCAGTGTTTCGGACAAGATGTCATTTTTGAAGGGACTTTGTCGAGCAGGCAAAGCTCCCCATGAGCTCCTAGTCTCGTTGACTGTTTGAGAACCATTATCGGAAAAGCGACTCTTGGATACTGCCTTTCTCGGGGAGGTGCGGCGTAGGCTACTATCGCCCTCATCTTCGTTATGCAGAGTATTCTTCTTTGGAATGTCGCGGTTCGAGGTACTTGTATCATTTATCCTGCGCTTTTTCTCTCTACCCGTATCCCGGGTGAATGAGTCGCTACTTGATGTAGTTCTGTACTGACGAGAAGCCACGAAATGGTTTACCGCTGCAGTGGCCGCTCGAGTGGCGGTCTCCTCCATTAGTGTTTCCAAGGCCTCCTGAGTGAGTCGCAACTCGGGTCGCGCTGGAGCCTTGGGATCCGAACAGCCATTCTGACTCGCGTCACGAGAGGCTAGTGGTTGTGTATGCATTCTCGAATGATGAAGTAACGTTCCCACAGACGGCGCCAAGCTGATGTTGCCTAAAATCGGATGGGTCGATTTGACGGTGTTTCCAAGGCCTCCTGAGTGAGTCGCAACTCGGGTCGCGCTGGAGCCTTGGGATCCGAACAGCCATTCTGACTCGCGTCACGAGAGGCTAGTGGTTGTGTATGCATTCTCGAATGATGAAGTAACGTTCCCACAGACGGCGCCAAGCTGATGTTGCCTAAAATCGGATGGGTCGATTTGACGACTCAGCGAATAAGTTGAGATCCTGTGTGAGCTCCAATGAATGGTTTGAGTGGGTTGTTACCTACGTCACAAAGCAAAGTCAGAGGCGTCGGGAGGTATCCCGGTGAAGACACTCCGACGCTCAAGTCAGCGGTTGCTCGAAAGCTATAATAATTCAAGAACCAATTGCTGCTTATTGAGAACGTACCTTAAAAATGAGGTGGAGCTGTCTATTTATAGAGAGCGTTGAGTGTTTCATGGGCCTTATCTGAGCGGGCCCATTTCTTTGTGACTTCTTGGACAATTTGCTATCAGGCCATTGGGCCCAATTACTGATAATTATCTTGATCCTTTGTGGACTGGGTCTGGGCTTGGGCCTAGAAGATCAATGGCTCGGCCCATAACCCATCATAGGGGACTCTCGGGCGCATCAAGTTTCTGGGATCGCCGATGTTAGATTTTGTTAGTTTACTCTTTGGTGCGGCCGAGAGTAGTTTAATATTTATTTGTTGTATTATCACTATTATTATAAAGGAAATTGTATTTTTATTGTTTGATATATAAGTTTTGTGCTTTTAAAATTTTATGATTTACTAAAAATTTTCATTCATTTATTATTTTTATTTTTATATTTTTTAGATTAATTTGTTGTTTGTAGATAATTGTCCAAGAGTTTGGACAATTGTAAACTCTGTATTAGAGTTTCACTAGAATTAGGACTGTACCACTATAAAAGCCATTCGAGTTGTACACTTAGTTTTTGTTTGTTACTTGTGCATAGGAAATTTATAAGTCTTTGTTTGTTACTGCTTTGCACAGGCACTTTATACACAATTCCATGGCAGGTATGTTTAATTTTAAAACTATTCGGTTTTGTTTCTTTTGCTTGTTTTTTTTTTCATCATTCTTTGTAATTTGTCATTGTGTTAAACTTAATCATCCCGTTAAGCCTAACCGCTCTCAATAATTGAGTTATTGTCTTCACGATTCTTCTGTGTCGTCCCTGGCTGAAATCATGATGGTTCCCGTGCGCCGCACGATGGAGTGGCGGGTTGTTTGCGGTAAATGTGTGGGTGTCGATCGCGGTAGGCGACGAAGTGGTGGTGGCGGCGAGGCTTGTTGGGAGAAGATCTTCACTGTGTAACCCGCTGAGGGGGCGCCTGGGCCGCGGCGGTGCTTGTTCTATTCACGACCGGGGCTTGTGATTATTAAGGCCGGGGGAGGCGGCGATTCTCGTGTGTAGTTGGCCGCAAGATTGGGAGGAGGGAGTTGGTGACGGGGGGAGACCATCGGCGACGGTGGTAGATGGCGGCGGAGATCTTGGCGATGGTAGTTGCGCCTAAAAAGTGCGCCAGTGGCGGGCGATGATTTGGGGGAGCTGGTCGGCGCGGTTGGCCGCTGCTGGTGGAGAAGCTTTTTGTTATTTTCTGCTTGTGGTGGAGGGAGGAGATGCGTTGCCATTCTCTCTGTGTTTTCTGGAGGAGTGAGTTTTCTGTAGGAGGAGGGAGACCTTGCTGTGCGTCCCACAATCTTTCATTGATTTTGTTTTTTTATTTTTATTTTTTTTATTTTTTTTATTTTTTTGATTTTTTTTATTTATATTTTATTTATTATAATGATAATTAAGTTGACGAGGCAGAGGTCCTTCATCACTATGAGGGTTGACGAAAATCTTTGTGTTTTTTTTTTTGACATAATTTCTTTTGTAAATATGTGTATATATCTGTGACGAAAATTGCACAGGGCGGATCGGGATAGTGATTGAACCTCCCTGGAGAATTCTGGTGATGAAGGGGGATCGGAAATGCGCTGTCTGACCCAAATAGTTTAGATCCACCCTCGACCCATATTCACAATGAGCGGCTTGAGTTGAAAGATTCACATGAGCCTCTTCGGAGGCTAGGGTTATGTACCACATCTGACATTATAATTCCCAAAAAAGGAGATATGTGTCACGAGCCACCCTCAGGATACTTTACAACGTACTTGGATTACTTTAGTAATGGCTTTTCCTTGCCTCCCAACGCTTTGTTGGTTGAGATTGTTCGTAGCCTTGGCGTAAGTTTTAGCCAGTTAACCCCAAATGCTATAGTCACATTTACGTGCTTTCCTCGGAGGATGAGTGAAATAAGAATTCCCGTGACTTTAGATCTATTCCACGCTCTTTTCTCAGCGCGTTGTATGGGCCCAGGTTCATATATTTATTTTCAACCTAGATTGGACTGTAAGTTTTTGTCCCGCATCCGTTCTCTTAGAGGCAGCTGGAAGTCAAACTTTTTGTATGTTCGAGACCGTGGGTGTGGGTTGCCCACTACGTGGAGCTCCGGCTTAGTAAAATCAAAATTGGGGGAACGCACTACGCGTTACAACTTGAATGCGGGTCGCTAGGGCTTTTTGACGAGACCATTGATCCTAGGCTTCTACTTCCTCCCGGTAGTTTCCATGCTAAGAATTGCATTTCACACGGATATTTTTCCATCCTTCCAATGTCTATGTTGTTTGCGGCTATTCCATGTTGTTATATTTATCTTATTTTTTATATGCTCCGTCATATTTGTTTGTTTTGGACTGGTATCTCACTATTCTTTCATAATCCAGGAAAGAAAATAGATCTGGCTGAAGTTTGAGCTCTTCAGAATGGAGCAGGTCGTCGTCCGGTGAAGGCTCCTTGGGTCAGGCCGCGTGATGCTCCGCGAAGGATTGGATCACCTCGGTAACTGATAGAAGTACGCTCCCCTCAACCGCGGTAACGCCCCGTTGCGGATGGTAAGAGTACGAACGATAGAAGAAAGGAATTGAGACCAAAATCTGGCGACGTTCCCCGACAGTCGGGTGATGATGGTGCTCAGAAAAACTCGAAGAGAAGTCGGGAGGTGGAGAACGGGGCGTCTCATAATGTTTCGGGAGGCGGCCATATTTTCGTGGAAGGGGTCAATCGTCGGGATAGGGCTGGCTCGTTCTGGGACATGAGCGACCCGGATTTGGGTTGGAGCATGGGAAAAACTCTTATTGGAGATCACGACGTACTTCATCTCTTACCAAAGCCAACCGAGTCACTGACCCATGCCCTTTCCTGGAATGCTTGCCAGGTATGTTATTATGTTGTTGCTATGTTATGCCCCGATCACGATTGTTTCGCTTTAAATGAGACATGTATTGCTCGTGATATGTTTGCAGGTCCTCTCATTGGCTAGCACTTTTCAGCTTCGGGAAGAGAGGTCCCGAAATAGTGAAAGTAAACTCCATGAGGAAATCGCCATGCTTCACGAGGAGTTGTTGAAGAAGCAAAAGGAGTCTGACGAGAAGTCTAAGAGTTGTGAGACCTCGCATGTGGAGCTGAAGGAGAAGTCGAAAAGTTACGATGTACTGCGACAGGAGTTGCAACAACTTGAGGAAAGATATTCCGTGGAGCTAACGACAAGTGAACATTTTCTCTATTCGGCTTTGGGGAAGACTCTATTGACGAGCACTGAGGAGAAAGCGGTCGAAGGGTATCGAGCCTCGTCGGCTTTCTAAGATGAAGTACTTCAGCAGGCTTTGACCATTCACGATCAGGTGGTGATTGACTGTCGACGTCAACTACGGGAGACGAAGCTAGTGTCTGAGGATATAGTGAGAATGATAGAGCCTAGTGTCCCGGAGCCTGGGGATGAAAATAATGAAGAGCTTCTCGGTACCCTTGATGCAATATTGGGTGATATTGATGATGACGAGATGATAGAGGCTTTTCGCCAGAATCCCATTTGACGGGTCTTCGAAAGTTTTCCAGCAGTCAGAAATTTTGCTTGTTTCTTCTAATATAGTTTGAGGCGTAGGTGCATAGGGATGTTTTCTCTTGGATTCATTGTTCTTTTTAGTGTTGACATTCGTTTATTTATTCAATGAATAAATAATATTTTTACTCTCGTTCGATGTTTGTTTTTGCTGTCTGTCGAAATAAATGGCGATTCTCTTGTCGGCGATAACGTAATGTTCCCAATAGTTTACTTGGGAGCGGATCAGACTCCCAAGATTTTGTCGTAAGGGGAGTCCTAAACTCACATTATATGTGGTGGATTATCCCGGAGTTCATATTTTTTTTCGTTCTGACCTCTTACAGAGTCGTTGTCTATTTTGCTCCGACGGGACTGGCCAGGCCTCTTACACTCGGGTTGCCTTTCGCGATTGCTCGGGTCGTTGACGTTTAAATGTGGAGAGCTTTCGTTGGCGACGGTGCATTTATGCACATATGTAGAAAAAGAAAATCTCTAATGAAAGACCTGCGAATCTTATTGACGAAACTTGATAATATAACAATAAAATGCTTGAAAAAGACGAGAAAAAAAAATTAACTTGCTATTGTACTCCTACTGGCGCTCCATATACATTCTTCGAGTTGGTATTCGGTGGATCTTCCGAAGGCGTGATGTGTTCTTGGGTTTCAGTAGCTACTATTCTTTCTTTATCCACTTCTTCTCCATCTCCCATGTAAACATCTTCGTTGGGTGGGTTTTTACCTCTTTTGTTGTTCATGTGCACTAATGAGGTCTCGCCCGGGCTCAGTATTCTTTTGCTCTCGACCGACCTTCGCAAGGTAATTGCATGACATTCTCTCGCAAGACGGCTATCACCGACGGCTTCCCCTACTCCGCTTGGGGTCGGGAACTTTACTCTCATGTGGTAGGTTGATGCAATGCTTGGAATGCATTGAGACTTGGTCTTCCCAGTATCACATTATATGCTGACGGAGAGTTGACAACCAATAATTTGATCATTCTGGTGGATCTTTGGGGATGTGAGCCCAGAGAGATAGGAAGAACGATCTTCCCTAAAGCCTCCACTACTGCGCCCGAGAAACCGACCAGTGGCGTATTCACCTGTGTTAACTGGGCGTTGCTTATCCCTAGCTTAGAAAAAGCTTCATAGAATATTATGTCTGCCGATCTGCCTGAATCTACTAGAATTTTCTTAACCCATAAGTTAGAAACTGTGGCGGAAATGATTAACGCGTCATTATGAGGGTCCCGCGGGGTCCTCAAATCTCTGCTGCTAAAAGATATATCAACTTGAGTTGTTCCAATTTCAAATACTTGATGGGGGATGTGCATGTTAGTCATATTGCCTCCCCTCGCAGCCCGTATAAGGGCTTTCCTGGCAAAATCCGGGTCACCACTTGCTGGCCCCCAGTTATCACTACGATCACTCCTTCCGTAGGTAAATTTTCGTGTTTCTCACCCTGCTTCAAAATATTATCTCGACCTTTTGTATGGTCACGCCTAGGATGCTCTTTTCTGTGTTCGCCATTGCGTTTATGATTGTGGATTTGTCCACAAAATTCTCCAAATACCCACGTTTGATAAGTTTTTCTATCTCTGCTCGCAAGCTGAAACAGTCTTCAGTGGTATGCCCCCTATCTTTCTGAAATTTACAGTATTTATCAGAACTCTGCCGCTTCGCATTCTCCTGCATAGGGCGAGGAGGACGCAACAAACCTTGCTTTTCGACTACAATCAATATATCAGCTAGCCTGGCATTGAGAGGGGTACCCTCAGGATGTGGGGTTTGAGGGCCTCACTTCTCTTCCCTTTTTTGATTTTCGACCTTCTCGTCGTATCTTTTGCTTTTTGCCAAGTATCGTGGCTCGATGGACTCTTCTATGCGTATGTACTTCTCGGCCATCTGTAATAAGTCCTCCAAATCTGTAGGTGGCTTTCCAGCGATAGATTCCTTGAACTTTCTATGGCGGAGGTTTTGTTGCATTATCCCCGCCAGTAAGTCATGGTTAACATGGGGGACTTCATGAACGCCTTGTAAACCGCTTGACATATTCCCTCAAACTCTCTCCTTCTTTCTGAACAATGTTGAATAAGTAGGCCGCCGTTTTAGGATATTTCTTATTGATCGAGAATTGTTGGAGGAAACGTTGGGTGAGTTGCTCCAGACTGGCAATGGTTCCTGATGGTAACTTGTTGAACCATGTTAATGCACGCCCAGACAAAGTGGTACGGAAGATCTTGCAGTAAGCTGCATCGCTCATGCTGTACAGATCTGCTTTCGAATAAAACTTATCAATATGCTCTTGTGGGTCACTGGTACCATCGAAATCCGGTAAATTAGTCAGCTTCACTCCCTTTGGTAGTGTCTCGGACAAGATGTCATTTGTGAAGGGACTCTGGCGAGCAGGCAAGGCTCCCCATGAGCTCCTAGTCTCGTTGATTGTTCGAGAACCATTATCGGGAATGTGACTCTTGGATATTGCCTTTCCCGGGGAGACGCGACGTAGGCTTCTATCGCCCTCATCTTCGTTATGCAGAGCATTCTTCTTTGGAATGTCGCGGTTTGAGGTACTGGTATCATTTATCCTGTGCTTTTTCTCTCTTCCCGTATCCCGGGTGAATGAGTCGCTACTTGATGTAGTTCTGTATTGACGAGAGACCACGAAATGGTTTACCGCTACAGTCGCCGCTCGAGTGGCGGTCTCCTCCATTAGTGTTTCCAAGGCCTCCTGAGTGAGTCGCAACTCGGGTCGTGCTGGAGCCTTGGGATCCGAACAACCATTCTGATCAGCGTTGTGAGAGGCTAGTGGTTGTGTATGCATTCTCGAATGACGAAGTAACGTTCCCACAGACGGCGCCAAGCTGATGTTGCCTAAAATCGGATGGGTCGATTTGACGACTCAGCGAATAAGTTGAGATCCTGGGAGAGCTCCAATGAATGATTTGAGTGGGTTGTTACCTGCGTCACAAAGCAAAGTCAGAGGCGCCGGGAGGTATCCCGGCGAAGACACTCCGACGCTCAAGTCAGCGGTTGCTCGAAAGCTATAATAATTCCAGAACCAATTGCTGCTTATTAAGAACGTACCTTAAAAATGAGGTGAAGCTGTCTATTTATAGAGAGCGTTGAGTGTTTCATGGGCCTTATCTGAGCGGGCCCATTTCTTTGTGACTCCTTGGACAATTTGCTATCAGGCCATTGAGCCCAATTACTGATAATTATCTCGATCCTTTGTGGACTGGGTCTGGGCTTGGGCCTAGGAGATCAATGGCTCGGCCCATAACCCATCAATTATGTTTCACCTAGTCAGCTGATATTTAATTTATTTTCTTCCTCTCGTGAAATATATATATATATATAAGTCCAATCACTCAATTATATAATAAACACACCCTCAAAATAATTCAAATTCTTCAAAGACAATGGCAAGTATAAATATCATGCATAACACTATTGCTAGACTACTAGAAGTTAAACGCAAAGCATCCTAGCATAGCCACCAGAAGCAAAGGAGAAGAAGCAGTAAATGAATGGCCAGCAGCTGATGGCGTCACTCTTGCCCTGCTGCCTGTATTGCCCGCCGGAGCTCCTGTAGTGGTTGGCGGTGAAGTCGGGGTGGTTGGTTCGGCCTCTGGGGTCGATCTTGGTGATAGTGGCTCAGCATCAGATGGGCCTACATGACAGGATATATTTTTTATTTTTGAAGAAGTTTGTTTCCCATTGCTCTGTATCTATACAACTAGAGAAGATTAATGATTTGTACCTTTGGGACTTGTAGGAGCAGAACTTGGTGGAAGTGTAATTTGACCATTTGCCAAAGGGCCTGCCGATCAATATAAATTATCATGTGATATCCAAAAACTATATAACAAGCTATATTAGAAAATGAAAGAGTAAATTCTTGACAAGTCTATAGTAAAGTACCTGGAGCTGGAACTGGAGCACCAACGGCTGAAATTTTTATTATTCTTTGAACACGTTAGTATATATCAAACTTCAATTGACTAGTCATTACTTGGTTATATAAGTTTGAAAACAAAGGAAAAAAAGAACTCCCACCTTTGCATTGAAGAGGCACACCAGGCATGTTACAAGCACGTGGAAGCGAAATCGCAAGAGATTGGTTAACCGGAATTTGGAAAGGAACGTTCCCCGTCGCGATCTGGCACAGACATTCTTTCCCGTTGCTCATCAGTGAGCCGAGTGAATTGCAGCAAGCCGGAGGTGGGGCAGTCGAGTTAATAGTACCATTAGTCACGAAGTTTACGCAAGGCATAAATGATGTGATCATTGAAGATGTGCATGGACTAGTTGTGGTTTGCCCTGATGAGGTTGAGAACAATGCCATTGTTGCTATTGCTAGGAATGTGATCAAGAATTGGAGGGCCATTGGGGGATAACCAAGGTGCTGTTTGTGCTGTGCTTAGAATTTTTGGAGATTTTGGGATTTGATTGTGAGAATGAAATTAATTGGATGATTGGGGTTTTATAGATTTGATTGGGGTAAAGGGGTGCTGGGGATCAGAGGTTCGTTAGTTAGAAGTGGTTTTTGTGGCTCAACCAATTTAGCTAACCTTTTGGAATGTATATTCATAAAGGTATTAATGGTTTGCTTATGCCTTGTGCTTCTTGAATATGTCTCGAGTTCTTATTTTCTTTTTTAAAAACAAATGTTCTTCTACATTTTATGTACCAGGGCATAGTGCACGAAGCACATAATGCACATTGAATATAAATAGTATTTAAAATTATAAGTTACTTTTGTAACTTAATTGAAATTTACTTTTTATTCCATTTGGAGAGAAATTACATTCTTTGTCCGCAAACTTGTACTTTTTTTCTTATTTGGTATATTTCACCATGAATTTTGATTTTTTTTTTCATTTTTGGTTTTGTAACGATTAATGTTCATTTTAGTCCTATAACTGAATGTTTTACTCATTTCTGTAACATGTATGTTTTTTTTCAATATATAATTTTCATGTTTGTTTTTCATCAAAATGGAAAAACAATATACATGTTACTTGAAAATTTATACTACGAGAACCAAAACTGAAAAAAAAACTATGTTATATAACCAAATTTAAATTCATGTTTAATATAAGCAAAAATGAAAAACACAAATTACAGGGAAAAAATGTAATTTTTTCTATTTTTTAAGTAAATTTGAGTTAGTGAGATATATTTTAAGAAACTTTATAGTGTGTGTTTCATTACAACATTTACCTAGAACAGATAAAAGTGTACTTACGAATTAAGATCAACTTAACGATGGAAGTTAAAATATACATATATATATATATATATAAGTAGGTCACCCACATATTAATGACTATTCCATATGTGTCCACATCCAATTTCTAGTTAAACTATTTACACCAAATCACTTCCGAATAATCAAAACTCTTCTAAATCCAAGAATATATTATTAATATGAAGTAGGCAACCCATAAGAACAAACTCTTAATTTGACTTATAAACCAAAACCTCCCCATTTATATAAACCCTCGTGACAATCAAAATACTCAGACGAAACACCACACTTCAATTACTGGTTCCACTCGAAAACCTTTCAATACCAAATCAAATGGCAAATCACAAAGTTTCAGTGGGATTAACCATGGTTCTTGTCACTATGCTTTGGCCCTATGTCGCATCGCAATCGGATGATTGCACCAATGTGATCATTAGCATGTCACCTTGCCTGAATTTCATCTCAGGCAACTCCTCCACCCCATCAGTTTCCTGCTGCACGCAGCTCCGGAATGTCGTTGATTCGCAGCCACAGTGCTTGTGTGAAGTGCTTAATGGTGGAGGATCAAACATGGGACTGAATATTAATCAAACTCGGGCACTTGCCATGCCCAAGACTTGCGGTGTTCAAACTCCCTCTGTCAGCAAATGCAATGGTAAGACCAGTTAGGGGTGATGAAAGACTAGTACACTGTCTGACTGTCAAGCTTTTCGAGTTGTTTGGAATACTATCGGATTTGTATTCGGAATGACAAACTCAACCAAGCTCAAGCACATAATTTCGACTTTCGATTTTTATTTAAGCTCGGACTAAAAGAATTATTTAGAGTCCGAATTCAGATATTGTTCAACATGATTCCATAGTTAAGTTTGAGCTACATGGATTGATCTCAAACTCAAAATCTCAAGGGGGGTGAGACTTGAGCTTAAGTACTCAAACCTTGCACAAATATGTTTGATTTCTGATCATTTTTATGAATTTTTATAGTTGTTAACTTGAACCGGATTTCGTTTTAACATTTGCAGGTGGTTCTCCATCCGACTCTCCTTCCACACCAAATTCTCCTAGCAAAAACCCTTCAGGTAAACAGTTAATTTTTTTTTTCTCCCAAAATGACACTTGCAACTTCATTAATTCTCAACGTAGACATTTCTTCTATATATATAATCCAGGGGCCGGATCAAAAGTGGTGCCATCACGGGGAGATGGTTCTTCAAATGCAGCTCCACCAAACCAGTTGGCTCTCAGCACGATATATTTCTGCGTCTTCCTAGCATCTTTTGTTTCAGTTTTCAACTTACCCTGATTCTTCACGACCTCGTTCGCCTTTTGAAAGTATTACAGATATGCAATTCGTTTAGTTGTTTCAGAGGGTCTGTCTGCATGATTTTGTAAGGTGTTGCCACCTTTGTTGTAATAAAGATCATTGATATCTATCCCACATTATGGCTTTGATCAAGTGAAGAGTATTTATTTTGCATGGTAAATAACTGTTCTTAAAAGATATTTCGCCTAAAGACTGATGGCAAATCCAGAATGATAGTGTCATAAAAATTCTCCTGAAGTTGCAAAAGATGCCTCCTCTCACGTTTCTGTTGCAATCATGTTGCTCAAAGACCTATAGATATAATTTACACACAGACAAACCTATATCAACAAGCCGTCTCCAAACCAAGACGGAAGAGTAACAGCATTCAGCAAGCCACAGCAGTCCCTCGGCTTTAGTTTTCACCTTGGATAACTGCAAGTAAACAGGAAAGCAGATGAAAAGATAAGCTAATGTTCACAATGAGAATAACTGGGAACCCGAGGCCTGAGCATAAGAACACAAATGAGTCATGCATGAAACACAAATTCATTTCTTGATAAACAGGTTTACAAAACCGGAAAGAGAAAATCAGAGAAATCAGTCATAAAAAGCCTTAGGCTTACCTAGCGAGATCGAGACTGCATGAATTCTTCAAGTTTGTTCCACACCTCAAGAGCCGCAGCTCTGTCTTGGTGTCGCTTGTTTTTGCTAATCTGGTCAAGAAGAAAAACTAATACTCATGGTAAAAACAACAGTATGCAATAGGAACGGAGCCACAAGACATTAAAATGCATGTGGATGCAGGAGTCACTAATAGTTTGGCGTATTGGAACATGTTCAAATACAAGAATCTGACCGAGATAATCTTCACATTCCACTGCTTCACGGTTTTTGCTGATTCTATGCTGTCATCCTCAAAGCGAATGTAAAACCCAACAACTGCAATAGAAGCAACTCCCAATGTTATTGCATTCACACTTTCAGGGGTCAGAGAAATTCAAAGCCAACAGCAGATCGCCGTTTGTCATGTCAACACCATTTCTCAGATGCATAAACTACGACAAAATGCATGAAATTGTGAATATAAATGTTGTATTCCACAGCAAAAGGGTGACAACATTGTTACAAGTAAAATTCGACTATAGTCAAAACTCTCGAGGGATCATAGCATCAGTCAAAAAGACACCAAATTAGCTTCCTGTTTTTCCTCAGTCGCACATCCATAAGCCATCTTACAAAAAGATAGGCTTCAATACAAGATAACATGAACTATTCCGACAACATACTTAAATTTCTCACAAAATTACATATATTAAGCAATTTGCTCTATGTATCGATTATGCCGGTTATAGAATTTGGGCTCGAGTTCATCTGCAATTGCAAATATTACATCATAATTATTTGGTGCGACTAGATACTCAATGTTCCCATACGAGAATACGAACTTTTGATTACTCCAACATAAACACAAATTCATAAAGCTCGGGAATCAGCTAACAAGTGGTACGTGGCATCAAATTCAAATTTAACCAATTCAAGCGCACAAATATTTTTATACGGCATAAAGCAGTTGCTAACACGTGGCATTTGGCATCAGAATCAAATTTAACCAATTTACGCGTGAAAATATACTAATCACAACATAAAACCTACTCTTGTTAAAGATCTCAACATGGTCTTTAAACGGCCAGTCCTTGAACTGCCACTCTTTGCCAAGCACAAAGACCGCAACTACACGATCCCAGTCCTCATTTTTCAGTGCAGATGGCTTATCTCTGACCTCATAAGCTGTCACCACCCGATCCCTACTAAACTTCTTCTGTACTGTCACGCATTCTGGCTTCCCCCCTTTCATCTGCTTAACCTTATCATCTGAGGGGATAAATACGCCATCCTCCAAAAAGTCCTTAACATTATAAATCGTAATCAGGGTCGAAAATGCACTTGGGACCAAAATGATCGGCACACCTTCTCCAATCTTGCGCATTTTCGTCGCCTCCTCCCCCAATCCAAAACCTCTACTCTCAATTCTATTCTTAGCAACTATGTTATCTTTCCTCTGCAACGCCTCCATGCGTTGCTTCTCCTCGTCTCGTTTCATAGCAGAAGCCAGGACACTGTAAAAATCTCGAGTTTTAAATACAAGCATTGCCTCCCTATCCTTGATTGGTCTCTCCTTAGCCCTAATCAACTCAATCAAGCTCTTCTCATTCGTTAAGCCCTCCTGAGTCCCTAATTCGTTTGAATCATACTGCAGATTACGTTCCACATTGTTCAAAGCTGGGATCTGAGGAATGTTAGGGAAATCAAGGGGAACAATCGAATCGGAAGATTGAATTTTTCCAGTAAGATAATCAAGAACCGTTTTCCGATCAGGGAGAGTGACGGTGGGGATGCGTAGAGCTCGTGCGTGCTGCAAGTAATCCGTGTGCTTGAGGTTGTGATTGGTGATGAAATGAACTAGGGTTTCAAGAGTGTAACGGCGGGTGGATTGCACGTGCTTGGAGCGGAATGCTGTCTCGATGGTGGCCGGGAAGGAGTAATCGGAGCCGAAGCGAAATTGATCGTTGACGCGAACGATTTTGTCCAGAGAATTGCGGATTGTGTACTCGCGGAGGAGGGTTAGCGGGTCCATCGGGACTCACGGCGGCGGAGAGGTGGCGCGTACCCGGATTGTGTGTCCAAGGGTTTTTTAGCGCCGGAAGATCTTGAGGCGGGTATTGATTATTATTGTATGTCTACTTAATTTTTTTGTCCTGTTAATAATATGTTTTTTGACATCATTTTAAAATAAATTAAATTACAGAGAAGGACTTGACAAAGAACGAAAGGACTTGTAAAAAAAAATTACATGAAATTTAGAAGAGCTAATTAACATTTCAAAATAAAATTTTTTTATGATGAAAGTTATATATTACAATCATTGATGTTTCCCGAATAATCTAATCGATTATCTAAATTTATAAGATATCTGAATATACAATGAGCACATTCATATTATCAGAAAAACTTACAAGGAAAACTCTCTTGTATCATAATTTGTTAAGTGGAGCTCCGACATGTAAACACTAATTAATACATTGCTATTTTATAATCCGGGAAGTTATGCCGGGTAACTTCACGAACGGATATTTCTAGGGTTTCGTTTGGTTCAATAAGAGGATGGGGCATAATTGGATAATTATACATGGTTTGGTTATTTAATGATTTGACGATGGTAAATAAATAATATTTCAGTCGAATATAGATATGATACTATTAATAATCCTATACTCCAACGAAACAAAGAAAGACCAAGAGGCTTGGTAACTCCAAATTTATTTCGTAATTTTTGGAGTGAGTAATTTATTTCATTAATTGAGATTTTGTTTAAGCATATAGTGTTAGATGAAATTTGTTTCGATATTTGATGCGATGGAAACTAAAGTAGGATATTTTAAAGAAAAACTTTGTTATTTGCTCTTAATTTGTTATTGTATACAGGAAACTTTATTAATAAGTTCATACACTGATTTTATTTAGAGGAAAAAAGTGAATTAAATCAGCTCGAAAATTATTTGATCATATCATACCAGAGCCAACAACGTTCGTTGGAAAGAACAGATCACCACCAAGCTGAATAAAGTCAACTCAGCTTTATGAACATATTAGTAGAGCAGATCAGGTCGGGTTTGAATGCAGAACATATCAACTTAGGTTACTCAGATCAGAACAGAGCATAATAGACGATAGAGCAGATCAGTTTGGAACTCTGTATACATTAGATGAGAACAAATTTTAAGGCTTGATTAGACAGAATATTTGCAGCAGTTGAACTAGGATTGCTTAATGGGTCGGTTTGACCAAGAACCGGTTCGGAACCGGTCCATTAAATCCAAATCGGAATCGGTATTAAGGAAACG